>JAJKFI010000096.1:4335904-4352098 GCA_029204185.1 Lerista edwardsae
TAGCCACCTGTCTGTCGTCTGCTGGCTGATGAGGCTTCCCTGCTCTCACCAGAGACGCAGCTGCGTTCAGCACACTCCTCCTCCCACGAGGCAGCTGGAACTCAGCTTTTAATCAGCCACAGTTTGCAAGGTCTGCCGCTCACACAGACTTCCGGGAGTCTCGAGCTCACGACCTTGAGATCTTCAGTTGTTATCTTCGGGCAAACGGAGGCATTAACCCTCTCGGCTAAATCTTCTGCCCGCTGAAGCAGAAGATGCCTGATCTTTCTACAGTAGTAGTTCCCAAACCTTTTTGCACCAGGTCCCACTTTTGAAAATGACACCCAACCAGGACCCACCTAGCTTTCTGAGAAACAAAAACATGTTTCACTTCTGTTTTTATCCTTTTTACTACGGAGGGGCAGGACACCTGCCCTCTGGATCATTTGTTGTGCTCCATTGGATTGGGAACATTCTGGAGGACTTGCATTCCCCTTCACCTGGCCTTCTTAAGAGCCAAGGCACTTTCACCTACTCACAAGTAAAACATGCCTATGTCGCTCAGTTTCACTTTCTATAGAGCTGAATATATTTTCCTTGTCAGCTGGGAGGGGGCACTTCCTTCTTGAAAGGAAGTCTGTGTTCATTGGATTGGGACCAGGCTTAGGACATTCCCCTAAGCCTGACTTTGGAACTCAGGCATGTTTGCCTACTCACAAGTGACCATGCACATGCTGCTGCAGCTCAGTTTCCATACATTTTCCTTGTCAGTTTGTCAGTTTCACAACCCACCAAAAATCAGGTTGCGATCTACTGGTGGGCATCGACACAATTTGGGAACCTTTGTTCTATCAAACAGGCATACCCCATAACTACATGGGATCCGTTCCAGGGATCCCTTGCAGATACAGAAACCATGGATATGGGGAACCCTGTCGCCACAGCCCCCGTGCACCTCCCGGCACCCCCATTATAAATAATATATAAATAATGTTTTATAATGTACGCATAATTTTATAATGTTATGCTTTCCTTACAGAAAATCTTCTTGCTTTAGAGTTCACTATAAGCATGCAAGCTTATAGCAATACACAAGGTGCTGGGAGGCAGCCTGATCGCTTGAGAAATCAAATCAAAGTTAACAGTATGCTTATAGTGACCTGTAAAGCAAGAACATTTTTGGTCTGGTAAGCATTTAAATAATGGGTGCACAGGGGGCCCCCAGATCAGTGGATAATTTAAACATGAGTAATTGATAGAAACTAATACGGATGGCAATATTTCCCCAGTTATTGTTATGCCCAAACTGTCTTACAATGTTGGGACTGAAATATTTGCTCTGACCGAGCATGCCTTCAAAATTACTAATTTCAAGTTATGCTGGGTATTGTAAGTTAACTGCATATTTTAAATGTAGATTTTTAAAAATTCAATTATCCACCTGGGGAAGGACTTTACTGTTGCACAAGTTGTAAATTATATGTTTATATCAGGAAGTATATTAATTTTTTATCTAATAATTGCACATTAGTCTGTGTTAACTGTAAGAAGCTACAGCCTTACAGCCCAGTCCTATGCCCTCCCCCACTGATGCAGGCAGATCTTACAAATCTGACAAAACAGACAAAAAATTCACTTTCTCAAAGTGATTAGGGGCGCAATCCTAACTTGGAGTTAGGCTGGCAAAAGTCCCTTGTGTTAGACTGGGAGTGTCACAATTTTGCCGTAAAGCGCATTTGGACCACTCTCAAAGTCAGCACACATCCATGTACAGGCCTAACTCCAGGTTAGAACTGTGCCCTAGGTGGTATTTTTCTTTAATTAAACTTTTTAGGTGGTCTGCAAGGATTGGAGTCACAACAGGACAGAGATTTTGCATAGATTCTATGAAAAAACACAGTAAATGCAGTATTTTTAGCACTAGTTATTTTCACCATATTTTACCTTAAGGGCTTTCTGTGCAGCTTCACTTGAACCAATAGCAATGAGGTTTGGCCCAGCCATGCTGCAAAAACTCTTCAAATGCAAGGAGTCAGAAACGGGAACTGTGGAGACAGCATAATCCTGTGTAGAAGCATTTGCAAGGGAAATACATTAGACTGGGAATCTCATAGATTAAGCCAATGAAAAATTATATTTTTTCAGTGGATGAATAAATCTGCACGTGTAAAGGATGTAAACAGAATAGGATCAACTACTTTAGAACCACAGTATATTTTTCTGAGCAGTTCTGACTTGCCTTGAGGACTTGGAGCACAATCCTAAACTTACCTTACGCCAATGCAGTGGGTTCCCGGGTGTCTCAAACGTGCTATAAAGCAAGTTTGTGGTGACTCACGAGCAGGCCATGCCTGCATAAGCATGCCTGTTAGATCCTATCCTTACACCAGCTGAGAAGGGTAAGTTTGCAGTGTTGAGGTTGGCTGGCACGGGGGGGGGGGGGGGGGGGGGGGAAGGTTGGTGGGAGTACATAATTGGAGGAGTATTTGGGCAGGGGAAAAGCAGAGGAGAGAGGGCCAAGGTTGGATTGGTGAGCTGATTATGCCTGTGTGACCTAGGGCATATCCTAACCCCCCTCCCAAGCAGCGGGACGTTACACAAGATTGCTCAGTTTTGTACCAGTGATTTTGCTAATGCAGTAGTTCTACTGAGGTGGCTCCCACACTGCACAGGATAAGGGGAAATCAGTCCCCTTACCCCAAGCAGCCACCTGGAAATGGCACAGGCCAGCTGAATAGGATTGGGCTGGCCCTCAATAGAATACACTACTGTCATCATTTTATAGAACAATAAAAACAATGCTTAATTAACATGTAAAATAAGCCTGCAGAACATTGATTTTAAGAGCTTTTACGAAAATAAATGTAAGGATCCTAAGAGCATTAAGGAAAAAACTCTACCTTCAAATAAATAAATAAATAAATAAATAAATAAATAAATAAATAAATAAATATCAAAAGGAAGTAAAGTAAGCTTAAATCAATGGGGGTTTCTTCCTCAGAATGTGTGGAGTATAGAAATGGGCAACATAATCTTTCAATACTGATTTCAGATATTTCTTTCTTATTCGTGTATTCACCATCTAGGCAGTTTTTAGGGTCTGACATGCTTAGCATTAGTAACAGAACTACTCTCTATGTCTTCAGAACATTCTCTGTCTCTTAGGACCCAATGCTATCTACCTTTCTAGAGCCAATGCAGCCTTGAATTACAAGAACAAATGTTCAGTTACCTTGAGGAGGCCTCTGCGATTGCCTCCCCCACCACTGATACAACCATGCCATCGAGGGGCACACTGTATCAGTGCTGTAACATTGGATAGGATTGGGCCCTAATGGGCAGCCCAATCCTAAGCATCCAAGTACTGTGAGGTACAGCAGCGCCAAAATGGCTGCCACTGTATCCTAGGGGCCAGGGAAGCTGTCAGAGGTCTCTTCAGGGGAAAACAATGCTTAATTAATATGCAAAATAAGCCTCCAGAACATTGATTTTAGTAGCTTTTAAGAAAAGCAATGTGGGGAGACCATAGGGTCCGCAACAGAGCTTCTCAAGTCTGTGCCAGCTAAACATGGGGGATAGGAGTTGGCGGAGGAAACTCTGCCGTCCCACCACCCTATTAATAGTTTGTTCTCATTCATGCTTCCCATTTTGCATAGTAAAATGAGGGGCCAGAAAAACCAGGGACTTCAAGGAACTAAGTTGGCACAATGGGCAGAAAGTGGTTAAAAAGAGAAAACACAAACTACTACAGCATGGAACTGAAGTAACTTTAATTTCAGTTTCTTGCATTTTGCTGCCTTGACACAGTGGCATCACCAAGAGGTGCAGAGGGTGCAGACAGCACCTGGTGAAGTATTCGGAGGGAGGGGCAACACCACTTCTGGCCAAAATGGTAAAATCTTGGTATTTTGAATAATACCACATTCGATGTGGGCTTTAATGCAGAATGCAAAAAAACAAGCAGCAGTGAAATATCTGTATTCTAGCAAAAGTTATAGTCAAAGAACGAGAAAAGGAAAACACAACTGCCTTACGTAAAAAAAAAGTGGATTTCCTTAACTCAAAACAGACCAATGAGACTGATTGTTCCAAGAGCCAATGATGTGTTGTTATGTCACAGCAAGGAACCAATAAGGAGTCAGTATGAGTCAGCTCTCATTTCCATGCATCAAAGCTAATACTAGAACTTTTCTTTAGTTGTGTGAGTGTCATCAAGTTGGCCACTGGTTTTTGTTGGCTCCTGATTTGTTGGGTGACCTATACTGTTATATATATTAAAATACATAAATAAAGTTAGTGGGGGTTACAGCAATTCTAGTGATGCCACTGCATTTAGACTGTGAGTAATGTAATTTATTCCATAGTAGAGGAGGAAGTCCATTATGGGGGTGATGCAACAAGCTTTTACACTAGGTGATGGCAAACCCTAATGACACCACAGCCTTGATATAACTGCAGAACATGCTGAAATGAAGGTTTATTTTCTGGCTCCTCCCTCTTACACACTATTATTACACACACCTCCTACTCCTTGTAATCATACTCCCCCATCTGAAGATCAATCTGTAAGTCTGCTGACCTTAAAGGTGTCTGCGAGAATTTCAGCACCACGACGATTGGTCCTTTTCGAAAGACCCACAAAGAATTCCCTGCCTGAGAAAAGATTAATAGGTGAGTTCATATACAAGAAAATCACCCACAGCATTTCCTTTTTACTTTGGTTTAATTATAGTTTTAAAATTTTAGAAACAGTACCTTATTAAAATGTAGAAAAAATACTGTATGTTGCGCTGTGCCTATGAGATAAAGTGGGATATAAACCAATGGCCCAATCCAATGGGCACATTTTGCCAGCAGAGTACATGTTCCACCCACATAATGTACATTGTGGCTATTGCAAACATGACAGCCAAAACATTAAGTAGCAAAGTTATTTTCTATTACTGTACCTGTAAATAAAACATCTCCTCCATCTAAGGTTGCATGTTCATCTGTCATCTCCACAATATTCAGGTTAAGACTTTGAAGTGCTCTCTTCATTGCTTCAACCTGTTTGAAAAGGGCACAGCTTAGAATTCTATTTAAGGCTGCAATGTTAGTCACACTTTCTTGAGAGAAAAATCACACCAAACTTGACTTCAGTCTAGAGTTGGGCTTCAAGTCAGCTCTACTGGAATATCCATGAATCAAACCAGAATGAGATGCCTGTAACAAGGTAATATAATTGTCTAACAATGTTTAAAAATGATCTTTCAGTCTCATAGATTGAACTGAAGAATGAACATTGTCACTGATGTTACAAGAAAGCTTTCAGTTTGTACTCGCCACTCACATTATGCCTGTGAAGGTAAATTCAAGTGGAATTCAAGTAAATTCAAAAGGAATTCTTTTTAAAAAGAAAATTATATTGATTCAAATCCTAACCTGACGTTTGCCAGACCAGCACTGTTGCAAACGTGCTATAAGGCACGTCTGCGCCATGGATTCAGTTGCTGGACCGGCGCAAGCAGCAGTGCCGGCTTACGGGCACCGCTGCGCCTGTCAGCGGTGCCAGTCAAGCACCAGCTTAGCAAATCAGGGTGGTGCAGGGCTGTGCCAAGGGTGTGCCAGAGGTGGACGGGAGGCATAACAGGGCAGTGCCATGGTGGAGACTAGGAAATGGCCATATCCCTCCCCTTAGAGAACTGCTCCCTCTCTGTTAACTTTTCGGCGGGGGCTGAAGACCTTTTTATTCCAAAAAGCTTTTAACTGTTGACAGGCTGGCTGGCTGGCTGGCTGGCTGGCTGGCTTGTTACATTTTTATATTTTATTTTATGATCCACTGGGCTTGTTGTTTTTAAATTGTATTGTTTTGTTTTAATTTTGTTTTATTGTATTGTTTTAATATTGTTTTTAAATTGCTTTTTAATGTTAACTTTTATATTGTATTTTTATATTGTAATGCCGCCTTGGGTGCCTCCGGGCAAAAAGGCGGGATAGAAATCTAATAAATAATAATAATAATAATAATAATAATAATAATAATAATAATAATAATATCCAACCCCCTGCCCCCAGGCTGGGTGGCCCCGATTCGGGGTGCTCATGGCTGCATGGACCTGTACCTGCTATTGTGCTGGCGCAGATCCAAGCAGCCCCATAGGGCTGGCTGGAGCTTACCCCGGGGCATTACTCTCCACTCACAATATGCCTGTGAAGGTAAATTCAAGTGGAATTCAAGTAAATTCAAAAGGAATTCTTTAAAAAAAGAAAATTATATTGATTCAAATAAAACATTTGTAGAATTACTGTAATGTGTAACTTGACCTTGTGCTAACTTTGTTTTGGGATACTGCTGTCTTGAAAACTACAGGTTGAACCTACGTAATTATCTGCGGATCTTTAACCTGTGGATTTGGCTCAACACGGGTCCCCCAAACACATGTTGAGCCAAATTTGGCTCAACCTTTAAGGGTGACGAGTTGTGCTCCAGTTGCCTCTGAAGCTTTTCTGAGGCCCGCTGAAGCCGCGTGTGGCCTCAGAATGGGCTAGTAGGCCGAAAAATGCAACTTCCAAGTTTTTTTGCAAAATTGGTGGAAGTTATGTTTTGTAATGCCTTATAAGGCAATATCCCTGGGCCTCAAACTGCTTTATAAAGCTTTAAACATGTAACTTCCAGTTTTGCTGAAAAAAATTGTTTTTTCCCTTTCACTGGCATTCTGAGGCCATGCGCATATGCACACAGCCTCAGCTGGCCTCAGAAAGTCCTCTGGACCCAACCGTAAGAGTGCTCCAGTCAGGTTTGCAGCTTTTTTATCCACAAGGATTCCAGGAATGGAACCCTCACAGATAAAAAGGCCCCACCTGTACTCACAGTACATTTAGCATAGACTAGGTTTTTGCAGTATATCAGTCATGCCTGACTTAGAAAAGTGAATTTAGTATTCAGGGTATCTGCAGCTCACTATATGAGTATACACTGTACAAGCGCTTCGAGCATCCTCATGCTGTGATACTGTTAAACCAATTCTAGAAAACGTCTATGATTTTTGGTCTCTCTGTTAAGATGCCAATTATGCTAATGCAGGGGAATGTGAAGGAGAATAATGCATTCAACTAATAACTGGCATTCCAAGATACCTACTCTTTGTTAAACTTAGAAATGTTCTGGAATGATTTTTACACCATTAGAAAAAAAACATGACATGTTTAATTTAGTAAGCTTCTGGACATTTGTTTTATCAAAATATGGAGTGACTAGTCAAGTGCTGTAGCTGCACCAAACTCCTGATTCACTGTCCATGTGAGGCAACCCCATTGTGTGAAAACAAACAAATGAGAAAAGTGACATGAGAACTGCCCCCCCGCAAATTCCACTGATTGATACATCCAGTATGTAGAACTTAGTGCCATGTAAAGTGGTGACAACAATGATAAATGGATTGAAAGGGGAAAACAAGGCAAGTTCTTTGAATGTCTGGATCTATGGTAGCACAAATAGAGCAACATCTCTGCCTGTGATACCAAATGAAAGGGTGAAAGAGGTTTATTTATCCTTCTGATAAAGATGAGAGAAGGTAAGTGGGTTAAATGTGAGAAATGGAAAGTATGTCACATAATTTTGTGAATGAATTACTTTAATCACCAAACGTTAAAACTTAAATATCCAGTCCATATTGTCCAGATATTTTAGCATGCTTAAAGATTTTTGTATGATTGCATTAAACAAAATATTGAATTCACAGTTAAATTTTTAAAAACTGGTTTGATCTGATTCTGGGTCAGGGAATTGGGCGAGGGGAGGGTAGCCCCATGGGCAGGCAGGCCCTGGGAAGTGGTTGGAGAGAGGATCTGGCCGTTAGGCCGCCATTCCCGGGCCACCCAGCCCTGATCTGGGCTGCTCAGACTTGCACCAGCAATTCGCTGTCGCAGATCCAAGCAGCCCCATCAGGATAGCTGGGACTAACCCCTGGGTAAGGGGGAAATATCCCCTTGCCCTGCAGTGAGCTTCAGCTGCCTCCCAGCCTGCATCAGGATGCAGCACAGGCCTGGCTGGGCTGCCTGCTCCAATGCAGGTTAGGATTGGGCTGCCCATTTAAAAAGGTCAAAAGCTTTTCAATTTGAAAGACAACAATATGCAAACAAAATTCAGTAAGAAATACGCTGGTTTGGTGGCTTATCAGTGGGTTCAATGCTTGTTTCCATCTCATAAACTTTACATACATTACAGTATAAGCAACTAAGAAACTAGTCAGATTTTTTCTTCCTCAAGAATTCTGACTCTGCATATAGGCTCAATTTTAGGTTTGGGGACATACACAATGCAACACTTTTATCACAGCTGCTACCCGTTACTATATCAAGTGGCTGAATGCCTTTATTGCTTTGTGCTGGGATTTTTTTCCCCTAATAAGCACATTCCTGTTGTGAGTTGGAATGTATCTAATCCATAATAAATCTGGTTGAGAGGCTCTGGGTTTAAGCCAGCTGAGTTCTGCTTGAAGGAAAAGGACATGAAATGTGTTTGATGGCATTTATAAGAATCTAGTTTTCTCAGCCCCTGCACTTTAAAATGGAACTCATTAGTATCTTCATATATGTAATCAGTTTCCACAACTGCTATATGCAAAACACCCATCCTTTTCATACTCGTGCCAGTGAGCTTTAAATGAAAGCCATTTCTTAAAAGTTATTTATTGGCACTCAGTTATCTCAGCTCTGGCAACAAAACAAATGTTTTTGAAATGAGAACAGAAATGACAGATTGATGAGCAGAAGGAGGGAGGGAAAAAGAAATAGAGAGATGGATCCTTTGTTTTTCTAGCTGTCCAGCACAAAGAGCATGCAACATTTTACAAAATGGCCTTGAAGCTCAAAATGTTACATAAATGTCTTGGAGAAAATCTGGATCTATATAAAAATGTGATAGTTCTGCTTGTCTGTCATGCATTCTTCAAAATGGCCAGCACAACAGCCTTTATATATGTAATTTTAACCCACACAGGAGCTAAAATGTCATTCAGTGGGGGTTGAATTTCTCTCTTCATGAATGCTTTGTTCAGATTCTGCTTGTAGGGACTGGGGGAAAGTATGTAAAATGTATCTCTGCCCCTTATACCCTACTCTGAAAAGCAAGCAGCAATGTAGGTAAGCCAATTAACACTGCATCTGAATAAATATCTGAAATGATTAGTGATGCAGAACAACATGCCTACACTGGACAATATTTAGGGCGCAAATCTAACCTGGAGTTAGGCCGGAACAGTTAGGCCAGCAAAGTTTGGCTGGCACGACGGCCACCGTAAAGTGCATTTGGACCACTCTGAGTCAGAGAGGTCAGCACACAGATGTGCACCATCCTCCCTGACTCCAAGAGTGGTCCAAATGTGCTTTACTGTGGCCCTTGTGCCAGACAAACTTTGCTGGCCTAACTCCAGGTTAGGATTGCACCCTGTGTCTTTTACCAATGTTAAGCTTTGAGATTTCACATGCCCATATCCAAGGGTGTGCCTAGTTTGTAAAGATTAAATGGTTGTTAAAGCAGTTCTGTGTGTTGTTTTTAGCACCTACACATGAATTAGCATGTACCCAAACATCCATCTTCATCATCTCACTTGGAATTTAAAACTTGCACTATGTCAATTGTGATTATCAAATACCTTCCTTCAACCAAGTCCCAAGGATGACAGTAAGAGGGACTACACAAATCTTTTATCCAAGTTTTACTATCAATTTCACTTCCAGCAGATTTCTATGGTGATTCCTAAACTTCTTCTGAAACTCCTTCAGATTCAAGAAGCACTTGGCACAAGAGCTATATAACAGAAGTCTGATTGCACTTAGGTATGTGAATGCAGTGCTGGACCAAACATGAGGCCGAGGTGGTCGTCTAAGGCCACAGAGTACCCACTTCTGTCACAGAGTACCCACTTCTGTCTGCTAACCCGCACTGAGCAGAACAATCTTGGTTAAACAATTACTGGTAATTTTCAAATAATTTCATTAAAAAAACCCAAGTTTTACCCCATGGGTCATAGCAAATTCTATGATGTTTGGTTTGAAACTTGCCCACGACTTATCCATGAGATAGACTTATATACAAGGATATATGGTACGCCTTTCTGGTAAGTGTATACACAAGCCAAAGAGCTACTGTATCAGGACAGTTTACCTCCCAGCTTTGACAAGGAGTGTCATGTATCCTGTTGTAAATGGCTTACAGCAGCAGCAGCTGATGATGCACACACACAGTAGCACTCCCACCATCCCATGCAGGCAGCAATTCTAGATAAGATAGGAAAATGTAAGAGTCCAGGAAATTTCCTTTGGCTCCTGGGCCCCCTTTTTGACCCTGAGCCAGGGTACAAACTACCATCTGTACCCCTCTCTCATGGATCCTGATATCAGGCATGCCATTCGGTAAGGCAGACCAAGATTTGGTGCACTGCTTCAGGTGCCTGGAGATCTTGGGCCAGGTCTGTGTGAGTGCTTGTATACATATTACATTAATGGGTTACCAATTTATCCTTGTGAAAACTGTGCTTAGAAAGAGGAAAAAATTCAAACGCCTGAGACCTAATGTTGGTGAAGAAAAGTAAAAGAAGGACACCTAATGCAAACAATTAACAAAATTAAAAAAAAGATGTAAAGCTGAAAAAAATGCTGGCATTAGCTTGCTGCAAAATATGAATAAAGATCTTGTTGGGTAGAAATGATGATAGAAAATTTAAAACTTACACAAGTATGCTGAGAAAGCAGCATTCTAAATACTTTTCTGCTAACAATTACAAAATGGCCAATTGTTAGACACTGTGAGAGAGGCACAGCCTATTCTGCCTGGACATGCACGGTAGGCCAAGAATGCACCTGCATAAGCCAGGCATTCATTATCTTTGAGACACCTAATATCCCATAATACCCAGAGTGACTGCTAGCTCCAAGTCCACCATTGACCACACGCCATGTGCCCCATTATTATTTTTTTGCAATGAAAAGTATTTAAAATTCATGAAGCTTGCTGAAAGCTCAGCTGTCACATTCTGCTCATTCCAAAGTGCATGGGAAAAAGAGAGCATAATGGACATTTCAGCTGGAGCTATTATTGCCCCTGAATAACCAATATTCCATTAAATTGCTAATAAACCCACTTGAAGACCTTGATAACAATCAAGTCATACAGGAGCATTCCTTTTGCTAATACTGAGATGTCAGATTTCACTCTGTACAGTACCGATGTTTCTGCGTTATTTGTTCAAAACTTGACACAAACTATTCAGAAAACTTATTCCATTTCAGACAGCTCTAACTGCTCTCTCTTAATTAAAGAGGCTGAAATTTTCTTTAGGCATGCATTCCCCTTTTAATAGCAATAATAGTTATTACTACCATTTATTTAAAATAAACTAGGCACTGTACCAAAATAGTTAAAGCATAACGTAAAGGCCTGCCTGAAATATTAAATCTACTCAATTAAAAATACAGTGCAAGGAGGAGAAAAGAAAAGAAACAAGGGTGGAGGAAGAGACAAATCAGGAATTAGAATAATATAATTATGAGTATGGTGTAATTGCACCTGTTCAACATATGTTTCTAAATAAATTTTAAAAGTTCACAATAGTTTATTATGTTGTGGGGAAAAATGTGCTGGCTCATATGTTTCTAACAGCCTAATTCTATCTGTGATGCAGAGGCAATGGCATGGCTACTGCTGTATCCCATTGAAGATTTTGGGCTGCTGGAGGTCTTCTTAGGGTAAGGGACATTTGTCCCCTTGCCCCAGGATAAGCCCCAGCAGCCACTCTGGGTTAATTCGGACCTGTGCCAGCAATATAGCTGGCATAGGTTCAAGTTGATCCATGCGAGAGGATTGTGCATGGGAAGAAGGTTAGGATATGGTGTGCACTGACAGTGCTGATCCTGCACCACTTCCCTGACAGTGCTGATCCTGCACTCCTTCCAAGATTGATCCGGAAGGGGTGCTCTCTGTGTTGTTGCAAAATGTTTTAGGGTGCTTTTGCAACAGCATGTGCTGGTGGAACACAGGTTCCACTGGTGCAGGCCTTGCAAAGGATTGGGCCACTAATAAGGGTGCAATCCTAACCTGGAATTAGGCCGGCACAGTTAGGGCAGCAAAGTTTGGCCGGCACAAGGGACACCGTAAACTATGTTTGGACCACTCTCCGAGTCCGAGAGGCCAGCACACAGACTTACACCATCCTCCCTGACTCAGAGAGTGGTCCAAATGTGCTTTACGGTGGCCCTTGTGGCTGGAAAACTAGTCCTATGAGGAAAGGTTGAGGGAACCTGGTATGTTTAGCTAGGAGAAGAGAAGACTGAGAGGAGATATGATAGCATTCTTCAAATATCTGAAGAGCTGTCATAAGGAAGAAGGGACAAATCTGTTTTCATTTGCCTTTGACAGTAGAACTAGGTCCAATGGGTACAAACTGCAAGAGAGGAGATTCCAGCTGGACATCAGGAAGAATTTCTTGACGATGGCGGTTTGACAGTGGAATAGCCTGCCAAGGGAGGTGGTGGATTCTCTCTCACTGGAGACCTTCAAGCAGAGGCTTGACAGGCACCTGCTGGAGATGATCTAGGAGGATTTCCTGCTACAGGCAGGGGGTTGGATTAGATGACCTTGTAGGTCCCTTTCAACTCTATGATTGTTCTATCATTTGACATGTTTTGCATCTAGACTCAATGTTTTCTGAAATATTCTGGCTCTAAAATTTTGAAATGTGTCACTTTTCATTACCTGAAATACACTAATCATCAAAGAAGTGTTCATTTACTCTGGCAAAATGCAAGATGGATGCAAGATGCATTTGCAGTGGGAAAGAATTATTTATAAAAAATACTTACTATTGTCCTTCAACTAGTGCCTGCTGTCACAGACTCCAGGGATTGAAATAAAACACTTGGGATCTGAAGCAGAGTGCAATTTCATGAGCTATCTGAGCCTGTGCGTGCTAAGGCTTCATAACCCCCTTATGGAGTAATTTTGACTTGTGTGCAGTTGTAATGGCTATGCACTTCAACAGCAGCATGGCTCTGAATACGAGCTGCAGGAGAGCAATGGTGGAAAAGAAATGTGCCTTCTCTCCTGCTTGTGAACTTCCCAGGGTCACATGGTGGGCCGTTCTAAAAAATAAAATGCTGAATTAGATGGGCCTTTGGCCTGATCCAGCAGAGCTTTTTCTGTGCATCTTATGAATGTGCACTACCTTGCATTGCAAAGGAAGTCATAGGTCCAGTAAAGCGCAGATAGGGAGCTAGAGAAAGAACGAGTCAATTTGCATCTGTTCCCATCTACTTATTGCTTTATATTCTACAACACTGGCCTTTATTTATTACTAGCTTTTTGTTACCCGGCGTTGCCCGGGTAACAAAATGATCTTCCAGAGTTTATGAGTTTTGCACCCCTTCTCGCCCCCCATGCTGACGGGGGCTGAACCCAGACTCCAACCGCATCAGGAGCATCACCACTCACCTCGGTGACCCCGGAAACTAGGGTTCTGACGCCGATTTTGGCCTTTTTGACTGTTTTCACATGGGGCCCCCTGTGCACCCCACCCCCGGGGGCACTGGGGGGGCCTGACCCCTGCAGTGTTTGTTGCCAGGCTGCAAGGCATATGCGTGCCAAGTCTGGCGCCAATCGCTCCAGGCGTTCCAGCATGGCATGGCAGACATATTGTTTTGCACCCCTTCCCACCCCCTATGTTGAGGGGGGGGCCAAACCCAAACTCCCACAGCGTCGGGAGCATCGCCACTCGCCTTGGCGACCCAGAAACTACAGAACCGACGACGATTTTGTCTATTTTCGACCATTTTCATGCGGGGGCCCCAGGGCACCCCCATCCCCGGGGGCGCTGGGGGGGGCCTGCCCCCAAAGTGTTTGTCGCCAGGCCGCAAGGCATGTGCGTGCCAAGTTTGGTGTGCGTCGCTTCAGGCATTCCAGCAGGGCATGGCGGACGTTTTGTTTTGCACCCCTTCTCACCCCCCACACCGAGGGGGGCAAACCCAGACTCCGACGGTGTCGGGAGCATTGCCGCTCGCCCCGGCGACCCCGGAAACTGTGGATTCGACGCCGATTTTGGCCGTTTTCGACCATTTTCTCATGGGGACCCCCCGTGTACCCCCACCCCCAGGGGTGCTAGGGGGAGTCTGATCCCTGAAGTGTTTGTCTCCAGGCCGCAAGGTGTATGTGTGCCATGTTTCGTGTTAATCAGTCCAGGCGTTCTAGCACGGCATGGCGGATGTTTTGTTTCGCACCCCTTCTGGCCCCCCGTGTTGAGGGGGCCCCGAACCCGTACCCCACCAGCGTCGGGAGTGTCGCCGGTTGTCTCGGTGACCCCGGAAACTATGGACTCGACGCCTATTTCGGCCATCTTCACGTGGGGGCCCCTGCACACCCCTGCCCCCGGGGGTGCTAGGGGCCCCTGACCCCCGCAGTGTTTGTGGACGGGCCGCTAGGTGTTTGCATGCCAAGTTTGGTGCCAATCGGTCCAGGCGTCACAGCAGGGCATGGCAGACGTTTTGTTTCGCACCCCTTCTTGCCCCCCATGTCGAGGGGGGCTGAACCCGGACTCCAACGGCGTCGGGAGCGTTGCCGCTCATCTCGGCGACCCTGGAAACTGTGGATTTGACGCCAATTTTCACGCAGGCACCCCCGCTTACCCCCACCCCTGGGGGTGCTAGGGGGGCCCGACCCCCGCAGGGTTTGTCGCCAGGCCACAAGGTGTATGCGTGCCAAGTTTCGTGCCGATCGCTCCAGGCGTTGAGGAGCCTATCCGAAACACACACACACACACACACACACGCCTCTTCTTTATATATATATATATATATATAGATTTTGCTGGAATTCAGTATGCACATATACAAAAATTATGCTGTATTTAAAATGTTTATATTCAGTACATAAAGGCAATTCAATCTCAAGTTGTTTATATGTCAACCTTTCCTTGCATGTAAATTAGTGCTTTTCAAAGGATAGCTGGTGGCTATTTTGTGCCAGCATATAGTTTCAAATGTACTAATACTGTATACACTGCAAACTTCTGGGGCTGTATTTTATCAAACTGTCATCCATATAAGCCTGCATTCAAGCAGCAGTTCATTTGGAAGCTTTTCCACAGCTTTCATGCAAATTTCAACATCTCTAATTACAGGTTCAGATTCTGTTTCTATTTAAAGAAAAAAGAAAAGTTTATGGTCCAATCCTATCCAGAATTGAACTGACACAGAGAGGCATTTACAGCAGTGGAGCACAGTTCAATAAGTGTAGTAAAATAGTGTTTCGGTATGTTTCGGTGAAACACAGCATGCTGCACTGGCCATTTTTGGAGAACCATTAGTAGCAGCTTAGGAGGCCTGCCTCTGGACCCAGCAAGGTAAGTCAAACAGCATTCAAGAAGGGGGGGGCAAAATGCTAAGATGTACAGGAGCCTAAGCTCCTATGTAATGCGGCCACTCCCCCTTGCCTCCAGAGCCATTCACAGCTTGGAGAACTGGCTCCAAGGCTTTGATCTCCAAACTGCAAATGGCTCTAAAAGGGAGGGGCCGCTTTACACAGGAGCTCAGGCTGCCCAAAACTTAGCATTTTGCTCCCCCCAAGGAATGCCTCTGCATAGCAGTGTCTGCAGGCAGAACAGGGAGCGGCAGAATGGGGAGAAAGTAGGGATGGGATCGAGGATTGGAAGAGGTAGTATCGGCAGGAGTGGTGCTGCTGATATCCTATCCCCTTTCCAGGCTCCATCCACCTTCCTAGGTCCACTCAATCTTGCACCAGCAAATAGCTGGTACAGATTCAGGAAGACCCAGCAGGGCAGTGAGGGCTTAACCCCAGGCAAAGGAACAGATGTTTCCTTAGCAGAAGAAACCTCTAGGGCCTGAAACTCCCCCGCAAGACGCAGTGCATGCCTTGTTGACATGGCTGCATTGGTGCAGGGGGAGTTAGGTAGGTTTGGGCTCTGTGCCTTGTTTTCCATTCAAGATCCATTTTTACTCCCCACCTGAATGAGGAAAGCCTGCCTGACTTTTCTCAAAACAACACTGTAGTGTTACTGGCAACATAGCGAGAAAGCATTACAAGTTCATATGCAGTTATGTGGGAACGGACAGCATGCCAACTGAAATAAAATCCAGAAAGCAAAGATACTGTGGAATCAACTGTGGCTTTATTATTATTATTATTATTTATTGTCATTGTATTACACAATACAATGAAATTCG
>JAJKFI010000096.1:4366892-4389604 GCA_029204185.1 Lerista edwardsae
GGTCCACAAGCCCCCAACTCTGCTATAAACACTCCAAATAAACAACACATAAGAAAGGCAGAGCGCCGAAGAATAGATGCTTTCGAATTATGGTATTGGAGAAGACTCTTGAGAGTCCCCTGGACTAAAAGGAGATCCAATCGGTCAATCCTACAGGAAGTCAAACCTGATTACTCCCTGGAAGGACAAATCCTGAAGCTGAAGCTCCAATACTTTGGCCACCTCATGAGAAGAGAGGACTCTTTAGAAAAGACCCTCATGCTGGGAAAGATTGAAGGCAAAAGGAGAAGGGGGCGGCAGAAGATGAGATGGTTAGACAGTATCACCGAAGCGATAAATATGAAATTGGGCGAACTCCGGAAGCTAGTGGAGCACAGGGAGGCCTGGTGTGCTGTGGTCCATGGGGTCGCGAAGAGTCGGACACGACTTAGCGACTGAACAACAACAATTGTCTCAGTGTGAGGTTTCATCTCTCATTCTGCCTCAGTGCCCTCCTTCTCTACCCATAGGCAAGGAGGAAACAAATACCGTCTGGTCAAGATCCTTCCAAGGACTTCTGATCCTTTACTTACTTCTGAGTGGTCATATATTAAGATCTTGACTGGACAGATGGACACTGGGATTCTCATGGGGACTATTGTACTATTTTGAGTGCCGTGTGGAAACATCATTTTAATTCTGTTTTTAGCTGACTATAGAAGAGCAAAACTTCAGAAGTTCTAATATAAGGCAATTTAATGTTGCTGTAACCCAGAACGTTGCAGACTGGAAAGCCACAATTCTGCTATTATGATTCAAGATAAAATCCAAATTTTCTTCTAAGCATAAACAATGAAATTGAAATGAGTAAATAAACATTTAGTAGAATTAAGGTGAAATTGCCAACAAGGCAATGACTGTATAATTATTCTTAAATAGGGCATCACACTGGGTGCCAAGACCAAATAGTACTCTCATGCAAATCCAAGACCAAATAGTACTCTCATACAAGGAATACTTTTGAAGTATCAATTTATTCAACTTTTGAATGCCTTATTTTTTTCATTGAATCTTTGGCCCTTTCCAAACTTGCTGCACATACTCTATCATAGAAGAAGATAAATTTTCATGCGCGTATCTATACATTTCCATGTTATATTCATGCCATAGATAAGTAACTAAAACAAATTTGTTTCCTACAGCCCTCCTTGCCTTATGGGCAATCTTCCTACATATGTCTCCCAGGTCTGGTGCCCTAAATGATGGCCTGGGCTGCTTCTAAATGTTTCTTTGGCAGCAAATATACTTTGCTACAACCACCTACATTCACTGACCAGGCATGTTTTCAAACTGGGGAAAAGCAGTATCAAAAGCAAACCTAATTGCATTATTTAAACATTACTTGATAGTATTTTGGTAACTGTAAGTGTTGCAGAATTCTGTTATCTTAACAAATAAAAGCATGTTAATATCTAGATGCAAGCCATTTACGGAACTAAAATTCAGAATTTTAAATGACCATCCTGCAACATGAACAAGCCACACTCAAAGCCCCACTCTCTGATGGGATTTTTTGGCTACAAAGTATAGAGAACACATGAATTGTTCATTTAAATTATTTTCTAAGCATTGCTGTTGTTTGAGCTGTAACATGCTGCACAGATCTGTGTGACTGTTAGTGAAATATACTGTAAATATCCAAAGCGGCTGATAAAATATAGGCAGCAAAATGTCTTCTGGAGAGTGGGAGAATCATTCATTGTTGTTGTTGGTTTACCTTTTAAGGGCATTAGAGGATAGTTTAGTGAACCTGTCTCTTTGCACATATTTTTTGCAGCTGCTGAGATGACTTCATAGCCAAACTGAACTAGATTCCTACATGTTGCGATAATCAGCTGGGGTTTAGAAAAGCCTTCAAAAAATCAAAATGGTCTGGCACTTTAACAAGGTCCCTGAAAAAACAACAGCTTAACATCTGGAATTAACAAACTTCATGGAAGTTCAGAATTATGACGCACACGGTATTTTCCCTCCAGTAATTTTTAGTCTGACAAACCTAACTGATTCTGAAGTATAAAAGCAGGACTATTTGCATACAGATGTTGCAATGTTTCAATTAAAATACCAAACATGGAAGGTCAAGAACCATTTAATTCGGAGTAGGCAGGGACAGCAAAGGAGAGAGTATTTTCTGCAAGTTTAGTTCTACTTTATAACACTTCAGATAATCTCATAATCCTAGAAGGCTGCAGCCTCAAAATTGGCTAGTTAATTTAAATCAATACAGGAAATTCAGCTCGCATGTCTCTTACTATCGACCAACTCCTTTGCGTTTTTCATCAGGATCCTTTGTCAGCTTTATCCCTTACAGTGTGTATTTCAAATGTTTGTGAGCATTCTGTGCCACCACAGCAGCCAATCAGTGTCAAGGGCTTCATGGCTGAAAGTACAATAGCACCCCATCCTTCTTCATGAAGGAGGGCAAAAAACTGTCATAGACTTCTAACAATTCCATGATAGATTACCACTAGCTCCTCCCTCCCTCCCTAGTCCAATCTTATATCATCAATTGATAGACTGCTCCAAGCCATGAACATAACAGTATACTACACACAGCATAAGCGGTCAATGTCCCTTTCCCAATAGGAACCTCTAGAAAGATTGTCTTTTATATCCATTTCTTTCTCATTCTTGCTCCTTTCGTTCTTCTAAATATTTTTTTTTTCATTCTGTTCAGGATCATTTGCTATGAAAATGCTCAGAATAGGCAACAAATATTTCCCATTGGGCAATTCTTCCATTGTTGTATTTCCGGTCAAATTTTAAATACTTCTGCTAATCTAACTATTCTCAGGCCAGAAGTAGAATTTCAAACTTCACTATTGTCTAGTCCAGTGGTTCTCAAATGTTTTAAATCAGGACCCACTTGTTAGAATGGCACTTATGTTGGGAACCACAATGGAAGTTATGTCATTAACTGGGAAGTAATGTCATGGCTAGAAGTGACATCATCAAGCAGGAAGTGCATCATCAAAGCATTTTGACATAATCAAATGACACTCCTGGAATGCAAACTGGCATTCTTGGATTGCAGAAATTGCACAACCATGAAACACCCCTGACAGAAAGCAAAATTAGGACAAAACATCAAACAAACAACATTTATAGAGTGCTTTTTAACACAAAGTTCACAAAGCTGTTTACAGGCTAATAATAATAATAATGTTAAATGGCTCCCTGTCCCAAAAGGGCTCACAATCTAAAACAAAAACAATATTAAAAAAACTAAAAATGATATTTAAAAAAACACCTCACTTGAAAATTCAAACTGTTAATGCTCACAAAAAGAAATATAGCAGGAGTGTTCTGCAGATTCCAAGATGGCTGCTCCCAGCTTTCCATGACCCATCAAGTGGGCCCCAACCCACAGTTTGAAAAACATAGCCTAGTCAGTGCTTATCCCACATCACATCCTGATTATAGTGTACAACAAAAAACAGAAGGGATGAATCCACATTCTGGCCGCACTGGCTGCAGGATGAGCAGCAAGCTTAGTAAAGCCAGATGGCTCAGCAAAAGCAAGCTGTGTCATATGCAATAAGGGAAAGCAAAAACCCAGGAGCCATTTCCTGAAAAATGTAAAAAAGATGTCTAACTGCTCTGCTGCTTTTTACATTTTCAGAGATGCTGCTTGGTGTTCCATTCCTTGCTCTTTCCTTATTTCTAATAACTAGCAACAGTCAAGCTTCAGAGCTGGCTGACAGTCCCAGGAGACAGGATCTGACAAGAATTTCCTGCTTCTGGTTGGGCCAGACAACAACAGACACTTGTGGTATTTTGGCACTTCCATTCTGCTCTCTGTGCTAGCCAAAACTTGGTTTCAGTGGAAAATGAAATAACTTAATTTTTTAAGAATATTAGAGTTTGCTTTCTTTGCTCTGTATGTCTTACTGTTTTACAATGTTATTAAAGGCTACTGCATTATTAAATTTATGGTTTCTGTTTATTATTAAAGACAAGGAGGAAGCGTCACCTAGAGTGAAGTTCAATAAACAGTATAAATGTTTCATAATCCTTGTATTGTCCAAAACAAAGCTACCTGCATGAACTCCCAAAGCAAGATTTCCAAAAAGAAGTTTCAGACTTGTGGCTCTCAATGTAGCAAAAATTAGTCATGATTGCTGTCAGTGGGACATAGTCATGACGAAGGGTATGTTTTTTTAGTGATATTTTTTCCAAAATTTCTTGATTAATATTGCAAATTCTGGTGTTATTTTTTTATTCTGCATTCTCATTCCAAGTTCTCATTTTTATTCATTTTAAATACTTTTAAAGTGTACTAGATAGATTACATAGATATATTGTCCGCAGATGTGGCCACAATATTATTTCTAATTGAAAAAGTAATGTATTTTAATTTCTGGAAAATATTTTAAACACCAAAATGCAGTGTTTTGTATTTTTGTTCAAATATTTTAATCCCCCAAAGGTGATGTTTTGTGTTTTTATGCGGTGTTTAACAGAAAAACCCCACCCTTAGTTATGACTAATCTTAGTTGAGCTGGGACCTATAAAACAGGCATTTTATATATTAATAGCTTCAGATGCAGGACACAGATAACATGTTACAAATAGGTGCAAGTAGCTGGATAAGAGCTTAACAAGCAAGATGGGATTTATGCATTGGTGGGAGGGCAACAGAACATACAAACCAACATAGTTTCTAATCTACTTGTTTACTGTGGTGACAATTTCAGCGTCTGTCTTATCCTTCCCCAGGGTGAATGGTGCTTATAATTTGCCCAGGAGCCACAGCAAAGTCCCTCCATGCATCCCCGATAACTGCGCTGCTTCAGGGTTCTGCTGACCCTGCATGCGTCGTGCCTGGATTTCTGGGCAGATGCAGCTGGCCTATGCAAGTATCAGGGGCATATGGAGGGGCTTTGCAGTGATTCCCAGGTGAACGGTAAGAACCGTTCACCCTGGGGGAAAGGACAGGATAGGTGCCAGATTTGGCCTATGGGCCAGAGTATGGAATGCCCTGTCTGCACAATTGTTAGGAGCCTGAAAATTGTTCAGGTCCAGGAGCCTGAAAATTGAAAGGTTGGTAACCTCTGTTCAAAGGGTGTCTCAGCCCACACTACAGAAGAGTTGAAATTCTAGTCAGATAGTAACTCTAGATTCTCCTAATTCTATGTGAAGTTACAAACACAGTTAAACCTAGTGTAACCACATTATTTAAGAGCAGTGGTATTCAAACTGTGGGTCGGGACCCACTTGGTGGGTCATGACCTGATGTCAGGTGGGTTGCGGAAAGCTGGGAACACAGAAAATCTTGAAATCTGCAGACCTTACTCTTGTTACATTCCTTTTGAAAGTGTTAACAGATTCAATTTTCAAGGTTTCTGTAAATTTTGTTTTTAGTTCAGGGCTTTTATATCGTATTTTGTCCTAATCTTGCTTTCTGGCAGGGATATTTCATGGTTGTACAATTGCTGCAGTCCAAGAATGCCCATTTGCATTTCAGGAGCATTTCCTGCTTGAAGATGTCCCTTCTTGCCATGACATCACTTCTGGTGGGTCCCAACACAAGTGCCATTCTAAAAAGTGGGTCCCGGTCTAAAAAGTTTGAATACCATTGTTTTAGAGTTTTGGACTTGCTACCAGGTCCTTCTGAGAACAAGCTAAATGGTTGGTGATGCCTGTACTACTCTCATGTAAGCAGCTCCTTTTCTCCCAGTCAATCATTCTCTAGGAACCCAGAGTGGAGGAAGGAGAACTGCGCTCAAAACATGCAGGGAAAGTTTGCCACATGGGACATACCGTATGTCAAAAATTGGTTTATAATTATTTGTTGGCATTGTTGTTGCAACAAGAACAGTCAGGAACAAGAGAACAAGTGCATGGTCAGAGTCAGGACCTTCAGAAACCACAATCACTCCTGGAGAGAAGATAATATATTGCTCTGATGAATTTCAAGGCACCATAACATCTTCATCTGCCATAGCTAAAGGTGGAAGAAAACTATGATAATGAAATAAAAACACATACCGCTTTCTGCACTTCTCATTTTTGTAACAAAGAAATATGCAAAAGGAAAACTGTTTTTTATTTATTATCTAATGAGGAGTGATTGGGTAATTACTGTGGCTGCATCAGCTGACACCATACCACCTATACGACCTACCTAGTATACTTTTAAATAATGTAACATTTGAATAAAAACATATACCTCTTTTTACACTTCTAACTTTGGGAAAACAACAAAATCTGAGGAAAAAATAAAACCTTTTTCTTCCTCCTATAACTATACTATTGTCCCAGTTTCCTCTTTGAGGGGAGACCTTAAAGGGGAAAACTCCTTACCTAATGCCTTGCATTCCCTTACTAGTATGATCTTTCCTGATGGATTTATTGGCATCTGTAGCAGAGAGGGTAGAGTAGGTGATCACAAGAGTTTCAGTGATCTGCCTGCGATCTGTCATTCTTCAGGAAGACCAGGTGCATTGATTTCTTGCCTAGGGGATTCTGGAAGCCTGTCTTTGGCTTTCAGTTATGGAATCTCAGTTCAGTATTTGCATTGGTGTTTTGTTTTGTTTTGGCTGAATTCCTGCACAGCCAGGGATGCAGAACCACCAGTGCCCGGGAACTCTCTTTCAAATTGATGTTTTGGGCATTGCTTGAGTCCACGATCATGACAGCAAATCTTGTAGAATTAAGGGCATTCCACAGTCCCATTCACTGAATGGATGAGGGTGAAAACACAGTGTATGTGTAGTTCTGTGATTGTTTTCTTCTGGTATTTTATTTTTTACACAGTGCAATTGCTGATCTTTTTTACTTTTAGTAAAAACAGCTGGGGGATATTTTCTCTAGAAGAACGAGAGGAAGAAATTAAGACAACCCCCTTCCTTTCCCCCCATTCTGCTTCAAACTTTGGTCTCAGCGATTAGACGTTTTGTAGTCCACAAATATTTTATGTACCTTTCTAACATCAAATCCCTTCAAGGCTTCAAAAGCATCCTTGTTTAGTACAGTGGGCCCTCCTTATCTGTGGGCTTGGTGTCCATGGGTTTGAATATCCATGGATGTCGAGCCTGTGGCTGAAATGCCTCAAAGGATATCCAGGAGGTGACCAGAATGCACATCTCGTCCAAGGCTGGTGACTTCAAGTTGCACCTGGAGATGTTCTGAGGCATAAGGAGGTCGCACACAGCCTCCCCACACCTTCAGACATAACAGAATTCATCGCTGAGGGAGGGGGTGTGGCTGCTGGCCTTTGAGTAGGCGGTGGTTCGCCCTCTCCTGAAAAAATCCTCCCTGGATCCCATGAAGTTAAATAATTTTTGGCCAGACTCCAATATCCCATTCTTGGGCAAGGTGATCGAGCAAGTGGTGGTGTCCCAGCTTCAGAGGGTCCTGGAAGAAGGTGATTATCTGGATCCATTCCATTCTGGCTTGAGGCCGGAGTTCGGGACTGCCTTAGTTGCCTTGGTGGATGACCAGCACCAGAGACTGGATGGGGGGGGGGAGTGCGTCCAGCAGAACCAACAGGAACCTGTTGGCGGTCCACGACACCATCAAACAAAGTGTCCTTCTGGGTCAGTTGGCTGAGTTTGGGACTTGGAGGCACCGTTTCCTGACCAACAGATCTTAGAAGGTGGTGGTGGAAGATGTTGTTTGGTGTCCTGACCTCCTAGGTTTGGGGTGCTACAAGGTTCCATTCTATCCACCATGCTATCCATCAACCTACATGAATCCACTGGGATAGATCATCCAGAGGTTTGGGGTAGGGTGCCATCAGTATGCTGATGACACCCAGCTCTATATCTCCTTTCCTCCTGATTCTGAGGGGGCAGTCAAAGTTCTTCATCGTTGTCTGGAGGCAGTTGGGGACTGGATGTGGGTGAGCAAGCCAAAATTAAATTTGGATAAGACAGAGGTTTTCCTGGTCCAGAACGCCACAACCTGGGTGTTGGACTATTGTCTTGCTCTGAATTGGGTTGCACTCCCTCTGAAGGAGTAGGTCCACAGCTTGGGAGGATTCTCCTGGATCCGCAGCTGCTCCTGGATTTCCAGGTGGCAGCTGTAGCATGGGGAGCATTTCTCAGCTTCAGCTGATTTGCCAGCTGTGACCATACATGGGTTGTTCAGACCTGGCCAGTGATCCATGCTCTAGTGATCTCTAGATTAATTACTGCAATGCGCTCTATGTGGGTCTGCCTCTGAAGACAGTCCAGAAAGTGCAACTAGTGCAGAATGTGGCTGCCCATGTGGTTGCTGGTGCTCATTACTTCAACTCAGTTGGGCCATTGTTTCAGCAGCTACCCTGGCTGCCAGTTTGTTTCCAGGCCCAAAGATTCATTTGTGTTTGATTTTTAAAGCCTTATACAGTTTGGGACCAGGGTATTTGAGGGACTGTTTCCTTCCATATAATCCTACCCATACTCTCAGATCATGAGAGGGCCCTTCTGACTGTGCCACTACCAGGTGAGGTGAGGAGAATGGCGGCCAGAAATAGGGCCTTCTCAGTGTTGGCTGTGGAATTCCCTCCCCTTGGAACCAAGAACAGCTTCCTCTCTAGCAGGGTCATAAGAGGCATTTAGCTGCTGACATGTTGGGCTGGCATTTTTAATTTTAATGATTGCAATTTTTCATCTATTGGAATCCATTGTGGTCTGCTTATTTTTAACTGTTTTATCTCATTGTTTTAATTTTTTATCATTGTTTTATATTTTATCTGTAGTGTTTATATCTTAATGCTATGAGCCACCTTGGGTGCCCCAATACAGGGCAGAAAGATGGGATATAAATGCAATAAATATCATCATCATCACCACTGGGCAAGCCTTGACTTGCCAAAACTAACTTTGGGACCAGGTTGAACTGAAAAAGTTTTCTTGTATCTGTGTGCAGCAATGTAACTATCATAATGGAAGTCCTTTTCATAGTTGGCCAAAAAATGTATTAAGCGGCAAGCAGAGCCCTTTCCTATTTCAAAGCAGCATCAAAGTTGAACAGTTTATTTCTATATTCTTCCATCTGTATATTTAGTTCAAAATAGAGTTTGCCATTTTTCTAACACTAATTTAGTGTGTACCATGGATGATTTTCTTGGCAGGCTGCCACATAGTATGCACTTCAGAAAATAATTGGATGTTTGAAAAATGAAAGTAATTATTCCACTCTACTTGTATAGTCAAGACTAAACTGGAACACTCAAGATAGATGTTTTCTAAAACCAACTGGAGTATTCAGATGCTTCCCATGTTATATTGATTTATATATTTTCTAAATGAATCAATAGCTGACATAACAATTCGAAAGACAGAAGTAAAACAAGATAAAATGCAAACCATCAGGTGCCTGAAGGAAGTTACAATCCCACAAACAAATACAGCAAACAATAAACTCAAACAGAAAGGTTAATTATAAAAAGCATGATGGAATAAACTAGTTTTTAACGCCCATTTGAAAAGGCCAAGCAGTATTGTTCCCAGAGAGGTGGGCAAGTGCTGTTTTTCAGACACCTGAAGCACTCCCTCCCTCTAGTCTTCAGTGCCATTCGTGGCTATAAGAGCAAAGCAGAGGCATCTCTTCCACTCGTAGTCATGAATGGCTCTGAAGGCGAGGGGGAGGGGCTGCTTTATACAGCACTTCAGGCACTTGAAAAACTTGACGCTTTACCCCTGCTCTGGGAACACCACCAAGGCCAAAGTGCGATGATTTCTTTGGGTTATCCACCACACCCCCAAGATCACTTTCCTATTTTGTGATTATTTTTTGCCTCAACGTGCATTACTTAATGCTTACTGACATTGAATTACATTTGCCATCTGATTGGCCCTTCACCCCGTTTGGAGAGATGCTTTTAGAGCACTTTGCAATCTGCTTTGGTTTTTGCCGCTCTATCAGAAGCTTATCTGTTCTAGCTGTAGAACAGCATTTTAATGTTTTGTCTCCAGCACGAGGCAGGACACATGATGAATCTGGTGTGCACCGAGATTGAACTTATGGTGTTGTCATGGGAAGATAACCTCCTGGTAAGGTTTAGGTTTATCAAGACCACTTACCTCCACAGAGGCAGGGTTCTGCATTGTATGGTCCATCCTCAGAGAATAATGGATCTTGTGGGTTTTCTTAAGGAGGATTTTCCAGTTGCCAAGGCTGGAGACTCATCTGAGGCACTGACTGATCTCTGGAATAGCATATGCTGCTGTCCTCACATACCTAACAGCATTATATAGCATCTAATTATATCAACATATATGGCAACCTACTCCAAAACTCAAGGTAGCCTGCCCGAATAGTTTTATGTTGCTATTAAACAGTATGGGAGATTATATATGATTCCCAAAAGGGAATAGGGTGTGCATTTAATTTGGAAAGAATCACTCTCTGAACCAAATCGCCTCTACTTTGGAGCAGTTTCAGAGAGGCCCCAAGTGAAGCAAGGCCCCTCCAAAGCATTCTTAACCGAAGCAAAGCCATCCAAAATAGCTTCAGATGGCCGACTGTATCATTAGACTTTTCTTCATTTCTCCCTCAAACTACCTGGAATCTTTCCCTACACATATGGATGGTGTCATCTAAACAATTAAGAGGGAGGAGGCAGAGATCAGGCAAGGGACAATATAATGATAATTCTGAGCTGTCAGTTAGGCCATAGCTGAATGAAAACTGCTAATTGGTGTTTTCTTTCCTTCCTTTTCTAATCAATGCGATTCTTAGATAGAACTATAAAAATGGGGCACCAATCAGTATCCGTGGTCCTGCACCAGCTCTTTAGCTGGAGCAATTCCAAGGAGACAAAGGGGGAGTATAAGATGGCTCCTGGGGAGATACTATCTGGTACAAGTCACACACACCAAGTACCAACCTTCCTGCTTCCAACTCATCCCAACCTGTCCCAATCTTCCCACCCTCTGCTTCTTCCCACTCACTCCACTGGCTTACCAGCATCAAGGGGGTTCTTCTTCACCACCACTACAAATTGGGTCTCCCCCACTATCTATAGCAGTGATGGCTCAGAAGCATATAAAGGTAAAGGTTTCCCCATGACCGAATGGTCTAGTCGTGACCGACTGTAGGGGGCGGTGCTCATCTCCGTTTCAAAGCCTGTAGAGCCGGCGTTTTGTCTGAGGACAAGCTTCCGTGGTCATGTGGCCAGCATGACTCTACACCATAGCACATGGAATGCTGTTACCTTCCCACCGAAATGGTCCCTATTTATCTAGTTGCATTTAGGTGCTTTTGAACTGCTAGGTTGGCAGGAGCTGCGACAAGCAATGGGAGCTCACTCCGTCGCGCAGTCTTGAACTCCCAACCTTGCGGTCGGAAAGTCCAGCAGCAATGGTTTAACCCGCTGCGCCACTATGTCACTACGTCGCTGCATCACTACGTCAGAACCATATGGCTGTATGTTATTCCAGATCAGCATTTACATTATAAAGTACATACTGCTGCTAACAGTATATTTCCTGTGGCAATACGGCCGAATAAGATTACACCAAATATTTATTATTATAGAAGGAACAGCTGAAGCACCTCCTCCCTCTAGCCTTCAGTGCCATTTGTGGCTATGAGAGCAAAGCAGAGGCATCTCTTCCTCTCATAGGGGAATAATTGTTTAAAATTATTAAAATATCTAATGCCCCTTAAAGAAAATCCCAGCATCCATTTGCAACAAGCTAAGCCACCAACCAAGACAGCAAAGCAAAATCTGAAACATTGCTACCAAAAACCCCCTCTCATCTAGAGAAAGTATCTGCCAATGACTGGAAATATTGCTGGTTTGATTTAAAGAAGTTAAATTATCCTAATTAATGGTAGGATGGTAGCATATGGCTAATACTTTCATTAGTTTTACTTATTAACAACCTTATAATTCATGTGTTGGCATTTTTTGACATATGAACTTCTGTTTTAAAGTACATTTCAGATATGCCAATCCTGGTAATACATTTCCTCTCCTGGGTGTTTCTGCAATCTGGTCCAACAGCATCTAAAGAAGGGCAACAAAGCCGGGGCAGGGAATTCCTTCACGGTAGTATAGAGAATTTATACCAATTCATCCTCTTTCGCTTCTTTGTTGGCTTCAAGGCAGCTACACACACTCAAAAAACTAAACAGTGTTAAGAAGCTAACCATCATGCTTTTCATAGAGGAAAACACAAGGCTGAAATTTCAGTTTGCAATTCACCCTATATCTCCAACCTATTACTTTCAGCCAAGTAACATTATGCTCTGGCAGGGGCAGTGCAATCTTAACTAACTGCCAGACATCACCCCAGGTCTGTTTCTTTCACAACATACTTGGGGTGTGTGTGTGTATGTGCCTTATTTCTTTGTTCTTGTGGCCCCTTTAAACTGAAATTCCTACACTCCCTGGTTTGGGAATGATAGAGCATGCATGGTAAGGGGCTCCCTTCCCCCAAGCGCACCAGGGAATGAGCTGAACACAATCGAGAATGGTGAGGAAGCATACCAATGCAGCATGCACCAGCAGAGGGCTGGAGGGAAGCAGACTAAGAGTGAAGGACACCCTGAATCCACTGCTTCTCTCACCACCCACCCTGATATGAGTCATATCATTCATTTCATGGCTGGTCTAGGCTGGCCCTGTGCCCTGGACTTACCCCTCCCTAGCTGAGATCAAATTTAGCATGACAATTATGGTCACAGCGTCCATGAAATTAGAACTGCCTGCAAGAAGACTGATCCCATTACTCTGTTGGGGGTTGGGGTACAGCTTTACACATTAATAAGGTCAAATATTAATCTCTGTTCATCTTTAAAGGTTGTAATGCAATACAATCACAAGTGTAAACTTGTGCATAAAAACTCTGCATGAACAGATTTCCTCCTACTATACCCAATGAGCACTGACAAAATTTCTTGTACAAGATTTCAAGTCTACAAGGTTTCACTGCTCACTGGCTCTTTCAAAAAAACTTTGCTCCTCTGAAATCCCTCCACCTGGGTGACAGCAAGCCTTATTAACAAACCAAAGCAAACGTTTGAATACACTCTTAGGGTATGTAGTGGGCTGCTCATTTCCTATCTGCACGGATTCCAGTATGCCCATGGCACTGAGTGTTCTATCACAAGGACAAATTGAAATTCAACATGTCATGCACTCAACTGACTTTCTATGTTAAAGTTAATAATTTCACAGGGGGAAGTGAACTGAAGACACTTTCCAAGTCTTTCCACCCTAAGATAATGATTACAAGAGAATATGGGTCTTCGGGGTTTATATCCACCACTCTGTCCACTGCAATGCCAGTCATTTCATTCCATTAATATCTTACACAAAAGTTAGTCATTATTTTGCTTCAATAACTAGGTTTGTACAACTTTGAAAGAGCCATATGCAACTGTGTAATTTTGTGTTTCAGTTTAATTCCTTACCAACACCCCCTACCCCATCTCATTTCACACAGAACAACAAGTTTAAAGTTATGTGAGATATGTAGATGCATAGAGACGTCTATTGCTAAACAGGTTTAACAAAAGTGAGTTGGAATGATTTAAAACTTTAGCATAAATCAGGAATTTATGAAGATAAGGGTCCTGAGTAATAAATCAAGCATTTGCACCTGTTTAATGAACATCATTCTGTTTTCCTTAGGTATGCAAAGAAATTTCAGCAGCTCCTATTGTGTAATAACTTGGGATGTACAAGAAATGCAGGCTGGAGACTCAAGATGTTTAGGCTTAAATTCTGTCAAAGTTACAAAGTGTCGTGTCTGCTTTTATAAATGCAACTACAGTATTTCAATGTGTTGATAAATTCAGGATTTCGCCTTGAATTTTATGCTAATTCTTTACTTATCTGCACTACTGCCCAATGATTTGTGGTTAGTAACTGAGATTCATACAGTAGCAGATGCAACAAAAACACCATTATCTAAAGTTCAGTCATGCTGACCCATGTATAAACAAGTTTCCCGTTTTCCCATATTCCTCATTTTGTGAACACACTGAATTTTACCTTGCAGCATTAGGTCAAATGAAACATTACTGTACTGTAAAGTCAAGAAAGAACGATTAGTCAACAGTTACTTGTTCAAATGTTCTTACCTCAAAATTTGTTTGAAGAAGAAAGGTGGAATATAAGATTAATGAACAAACACGGATAAGTGATTGTCTACTAGTTACTTATTGTTCATTAAAAATATTCATTAACAGCATTAATGTCTTTGCAAAGCTCATTAACAATGTTCTTACAGCACATTAGGTGTGCCTCAACTTATGGTTTGGGAAGGACTGCTATGATCTACATCCTACTGAAGGCATGGAGGAATTTTCTCAGTTTCTGTAGCTCAATGGTTCCCAAACTGTGAGTCCATGACTCATCAGTGGCTTGTAATCCAATTTTTGGTCAGTCACCACACTGACAAGGTAGATAAAGCATCATGCATCAAGGGTTAACCAACCTGCTACTTGGCTTGAGCACAATCACCATTCCCCAATCACCATTATAGCCACAGAGGCTTGAGGGACCGATAAAGTGAAACTTTATAAAGGTGGGTCTTGATGCTACAATGTTTGGAAACCACTTATAGATTTTAATTAAGTTTAAGCCTCCAATTTTCCATAGATAGTGGGCCTATGCAATACCATTGTTGTTGTCTTGCTATTGCCCATGTTCAGAAATTGCTACTCCACAGAAGACTTCTGAGGTATTTTCCTGTTGCATTAATAAACAGCCCAGTTTTTTTAGCCTCTAATCTGTTTCAGCCATTTTCCCAAATCAGACTCTGCTGACTGCTTTTATTTCATTTTCTGGCTGGCTGATCTCATCCCTGCCTGTCCGAATGGATTGCTGAGGTGGTTCCTGACATGACCATCTTCTGGAAATCGATTACAGCTCATGGGGGACCTCCATAGACTGAAGCTAGATGGAACAAAATATATTTGGATTTGCTGCCACTTAATATTAATACAATTATAATTAATATTGATACAAACTGAATTAAAATCCAGAAAGCAGAAGCAATCTATTCTAAAAGCCAATGTCACTATGTAAATGAAAGATTTAGTGGTCAGTTTTCTCCAGAGTAATCTACTTCAATAGTTTCCAAACTAACAAAGAACACCAGAAAATCACTTGTACTAGAAAGAATTCTCACCATGCATCTTTTTAATCTATCAGATAATCATAGCCTGTATTTGTATAGAGTAGTGGTTGTCAAACCTTTTAGACCAGGACCCACTTTTTAGAACGGTACTCATGTCGGGGCCCAACAGAAGTGATGTCATTAACTTGGAAGTTATGTCATAGACAGACGTGACATCATCAAGCAGGAAGTGCCATCATTGTGACATAATCAAATGACACTACTTGCTGACTGGCATTCTTGGACTGCAGCAATTGCATAGCCATGAAACATCTCTCACAGAAAGCAAGATTATGACAAAGTATTATGTAAAAGTACTGAACTTAAAACACAATTAAAAACCCTCACTTGAAAACTCAAACTCTTAGCAATCACAAAACGAATATAGAAAGAGTATGGTCTGTAGCTTCCAAGATGTCTACTCCTGCTTTTTGTGACCCACCAAGTGGGTCTCGACCCACAGTTTGAGAAACATTGGTATAGGGCATACAAAATATGAGCAAGTATGTTCAAAAATCTTAGGATCTTTCTTTTGCAATTTGTTACACAATGGGAAAATAAATGAAAGAACAATGTGCATAGCAGAAGAAATGCACTTGTATTAAGAATACTGTGCCCCCCCACTTCACAGTACAATAGGTTTACTTTATGGTGAAATCACTTTATAATGGACTCCTCCATTGTAAAACAAGGTTCACGGTATGATTTCACTTTACAATGGGCTCACGGTTGCCGCCAACAGGATATTGCGGATGATAGATAAATCAATGTGATAGTATGCATTGGAGCATCTCAGTCAATAGTGGCGTTAATAACATTGTGGCCGTGTGTACAACTTAGTGGCTGAGTGATGCAATGCCAGCCTTCTAGGTATTGTCTCAGTTGGTACAGTGCTTTTAACATTGTGGCTGTGTGTATTGAGGGAAGAATTCAGCCTTGTATTTTATAATTGCCACATTGTGCAAACAGATAACCAAGGCCCCTAAAGATAGCCATGGACACCTTTTAAATCACATTTTGAGGAAGGAAACAGCTTTGTTCTGTGGGAGAAACTCAACTTCCGAGATAGTAGGACAAATTAACAAAACATGATGTTATTGGGTTCACATTACAATATGTTCAAAATACAATGACGTTTCTGGAACAGAGTATGATCATAAAGTGGCAGTCCACTGTATTATGACACAAATTAAGGAGATCACCAATATCAGTATATACTAAGGTTTCTGTAGCCAGAATTGTCATGAAAAGAAACTCGTTTTTGGGATCCCAGACCACATTAAAAAACGGTATGGTTTCCCAACGTTTTGCCCCAACTTTGTCAGACTTTCCAAAGGAGGGTTCCAACTACCCTATATCCAACAAACTGAGAACCTAATAACCCATTCTATTGCCACCCGACACCTATATCAGTGTTTCTCAGGTGGGTCATGTAGAACTTAGAGCAGCCATAACTGAAAATTTGGGAAGATGGAACACAGGACAGGGGGAGAGCTGTATGGTTATTTTGCTAGTATCAATGTTGTAAATAGGCTATTGTTTTCCCTTTCTGATTCACTTTGCTATTGGAAAATGGCCAAGAACCCAACTTATTGATGTATTCTCAGAAAGCAGCAGGCTGTGGCGTCACTATGACGGCACTTCTGGCAATGACATCAGTTCTGGTGCGTCCCAGACAGGTTGTCATTCTATAAAGTGGGTTCTGGTGCCAAAACATTTCAGAGCCACTGACCTATATCATTAATTTTTTTCTGCACAGAATTCATTTTATTTGGGATAGATTGGAATTTTTCCAAGAGGAAGTGTTTGAGAGTTTGATTTGCCTCACTTAAAGAAAACAGAAATTACACATTAATGTCTTTAATTACTAGTGACTTGAAAACTACTGAGATACTGAGCAAGCTACCTAGGTATTTTTAGTACAATACATGAAACAGAAGTATATACTGGTATGGTAAGTGAATAAACTTTAAAACTTTTGTAATTGCATCACACATCGTACTGTTAGGCTGCAATCCTAAACACCTATTAGAGAATATCTAATCCTAAACCTTATTAGAGAATAAGCCCCATTGAACACAATGAGACTTACTTCTGAGTAAACATGTTTAGGCTTGTGGACATGGATAGTTTTTCAAAGATAAACTACAATGGGGTCAATCAAAGCACTCATTTCAGTGTGACAAGTGTCATATCTATTTTTCATTGTACTCCCAAAGGCACACCCATTGTGCCTACTCAGAATTCAGAGAAAATTCTGCATTAGTTAAATAATATCCATACCCAACTTTTTCACTGTGCATCTTAGTGTAGACTCCTTCTGGCGCTTGTGCAGATTCCTGGGGTTTTTAATTATTTCTGACAAAATGTGTTGTGCATCACCCTTGATCTGGCTTCATTAAAAAGAAACCCGCTGTGATTTACTTTGAAGCAAATGTGAGCCATTGCTACTTCCTAAAAGCATATGTGAAAGATCTTGCCAATCCTCATCACTTCTGAAATAAGGGGAGGGAGGAAGACACAAAGAAAGGAACTAGATTATCTTTTCCGTCCAGTCAAATTGCAATCATTTCGTAAAACAGTCGCAATGCATCTGGGCTTGGAAACGTGTTTTTAACCTGACGAAAACTGACTGTGATTCATGGCAAGAAAAGGCTTGCAGATACTTTTCTTCTTCACCCAAATCTAGATACTGTGCGTGCTGCTGGCTTCCTGAAGAATGGGTGGTGGGAGGACTTCTGAGTTCACGGCCAACAAGAGCAAGGAGGAGGCTGCATTTGCTCAGAGCATCTTCTTCCTTCGTCTCTTCCGCCTCCCTCCGCCCCATTCTAGCCCAGCCTGCCACACCTTACAGTACCGCACTCCACACCCAGCCAAGTCTGCCTTCAGCGCGCCTCCTAATGATTGTGCAGGGCGCGCTTTCAAGCCCTGCCTTTGCATCCTTCACAGGCTCCATCAGCCTTCCTCCTTTCAGGTCCAACCAATGTCGCGGGGAGGAAGCAGCAGCCTGCCTCGCTCTGAGGGGAACTGACCCATCCCAAGATGCTGCTGCTGCTGCAGCAGCCGCCTGCTTCTGCTGACAAGGCGCTTCCTCCACACCCTTCTACCGGGAAGTTGAGGCGGCCCCCACGGAGTACGTGGATGCCTGGAGGGTGCCTCCCCCTGTCAGACGGCCGCAGAGCCTCCCTCCCCTGTCCACGCGCCCGACTCCACAGCCTGTACCTCTTTCCGCCGGCTGGGCGCCCCCGGGCGCGTGAGAAGCGCCGTCTCTTCGCAGACGACGGCCACGTCCTCCACAAAGACACAGTCAGGCAGGCTCTCGTCGGCGGGCAGCTCGAGCACCTGCAAGCCGAGCTTGGTCTTCAGCACCCCTACGTAGAGCTGGTGCTCTCGCTCTGCGCGCGCGAAGTCCACCTCCTTGCCTTTCTCGCGCCTCAGCGCCTGCTGGCACAGGGACTCTGGCAGAGACCGCACCACGGCGTGGCTGCACCGCCCGAAGCTGGAGATGCTGCTGCTTAGCGCTGCCATGTCGAGAGAAGGACGGCAAGAAGGAGGAGGAGAAGGGCAGCGGCGGCAAGAACAGGAGGCACTACAGCCCGCCTTCTCGTCTGGCTACGCGCGCTGCGCAGCACACTAGGAGCCGCAGCTGCTGCCAAGCTCTTCCCCTCCCAACACCAACTGAAGCGCCCTCCTCCCCTCAGAATAGGAGGGGTGGGCGCGTGCTCGAAGCTGAAGCCGCTCGTGGATTGGCCACCCAAAGTCAATATTTCTGCATAATAGTCCGCATGGGAGCAAGCACCCATTGGCTGGCTCTTTTAGTTTGGGCACCTGATTGGCCCAAAACCACAAAAATCACCTGTGCACCGGCTCGCAACCTTGGAGAACCTTGCCGATACCCGCCACGAGTACCTGTTCAATGGATTAATTTGACAGTAGGAGTACAGATTGCTGGCGTGGGATGAAATTTGTACCTGGGACTGCATAAAGGAAACATTACATGTGTTTTGCAAGTTTTCAAAATCCCATGGGTCCTTTATCATTAGAGTTAGTTGGCTGATAACTTAGTTATTTTCCCCCAGAAAGTTGAAGGCACTTTGAAAGATCTCAATATGTGCTGTGTGAGTTCCTCCCACTTTGCATTTAGTGATGAGATTGGGCAGGTTTTCCTATTGTTCAAACTACATATTTGACAAGAAGATACAGTAGATCAAAATAAATTTCTTGTGCATCATGGGAATTAATGCCTTCAATAAACCATTCAGTTATCTTAAAAAATTATTGAGTTCTTCCCAGATAAATCGATTGCATCACTGATAGCAACAAAGGAAAGTTAGGCATGACTAATCTGTCCCATTGATTTTAATAGTGATTATTGAACATTCAACTTTATTTTGATAAAGCCCATTGTTTCTCTCCAGACAGCATATTTATTTGATTGGAGGATATTAACTTATTTATTCATTTATTTACTTACTCATTCAATTTTTGGAGTACTTCTCTGAGAAATGAAAAAGATTATTATAAACTACCTATAATCACTAAAATAACAGTAATAAAAGCAACATAAGCAAATTGTGTATGGTGACTATTGGTTCTGCACAAATACTAATTCATCCATTAACTCAACAAGGCAAGCTATGGCATATCTGCATTGAATATTTAAAGCTAAAGATAGATGTTGACAATTCTGCCATAGTTTGGATCTACTAAAGGGGTTTAGCATTAATTGCTTTTCAAATTCCTGATGACCCTATTGGGTGAGAGCCCAATTGAAGGATGGGTAATTAAAGCTACGTTTATGGGCCTTCTCTTATAGGGATAGGAACATTGCAATGATAATCCTGTTACCTCTGTAGTGATGAAGTCTAATTTGGGGGGAAAAGTCAAAGGGCACACCGTCATGGGAGTGTTATAGCACAAATCTATGCAGGTCTACTCAGAAGTCCCACTAGAGTCAATGGGGATTACTCCCAGGTAAGTATGGATAGGACTGCAGCCTGGATGTCCCTAAGTTTAAATGAGTCTTGACATGCTATAAATCTTTTGACTCAAGGTCAAACTGCATGTGACACATATGTGCTAGCAACAACTGTTTTGGGAATAAAAACTGTTTGTTTTTTGGAGCAAAAAGGTAAAGGGGAAGTATAACTCAACACACACCACAATCCCAGTTCAGATCAGGTCTCTAATTTTTGGAGCTAAAGGGTTGCTTCCACTACCACATGAGCGATGAGTGGTGCAGGAGTAGCAGCAGAAGCAGAATTGCCCTACCATCATTCTTTGAAAAGTGCCTCCACTGCTGCTTTGGTGGGTGTAATCCAGCCAACACTTACAGCCAACAGACTTCAGCTGCTCAAAGCCTATGGGTTCACAGCCTATGGCTTTGAGCCTATGGGCTCAAAGCCTGTGGGGCACTTTTCAAAGAACTCCGGTGGGGCAGTTTTGCTTATCTGCCACACCCTCACCGCACACGCTGTATACATTAAGCCCATCTTCTAAAAACAGATTTAATACCAAATGACACCTTACAATAAGATAAAACACTGAGTTGTCAATCCTATGATTTCTTCAAAACCTTCTTGTGGAGGCATGTTAACAGATTTTACTGTGTAAACCAAATCACAGCTATGCAAAATAAATTCAACTTGAAGTTCCTTCAGAAAAATGTTTTTAATGTCTCATTCAGTCACACAGCAGCATCGTAATAGTAATTCTTTGTGTACAGTAGTAAGCTTTAGGACACTTCTAGACAAAGATAATTTGGAAGTAGCAGGAGTTCTGGATCAGCATTATTAACACCTTCAAACCAGATGAGATTTGGCTAATCCTCATTTTTACTGCTTCTAATCCACATGAACTAGCAGGATCAGAATGGGTGATGCATGGGTGATGGGGGGCCAGTGATGGTAGATCAACTGCAGTTGTGCCATTCTCCTTGAAAGTAGATCCTGTTGGACTCCCTGTTTTGTTGCCTTATTTGTTGGAGAGGCAACTGGAAGTATTCTTAGAAGAAGCCTGACTTTATTTCAATTAGCACAGTATAAGGAAGCTGGCACTTTGTTGCCATCTATTATGTTCATATTAATAGCGATTTCTGCAAAACTAAGAGCTAGGCAATCACTGGAAAGAATATGGAGGAACCCTCAAACCTGCTATCAAAGGGGATTTCCTTAGAACAGCATCTTTGCAGTGGCGGATCTGGGGGGCAAGGGGGGCAAGAGCCCTGGGCGCCGCCTTGGGGCCGTCTAGGGGGGCGCCAGTGGCCCCCGCAACATTGTGCGGGTAAAGCTGGGAACCGGAGCCCAGGTCTACCCATTGGGACCAGCCACGAGTAGACCTGGGCTCCCTCAAAGGGAGTCCAGGTCTACCCGCGGCTGTTTCTAATGGGTAGACCTCATTGGCATAGCTGCATTAGTTGCATCCACCGGAAAGCTAGGAAGTGGAGCTCCCACAAGGATCTGGCCAGCCCAGCCTGCAGCACCTTGGGCAGTCGGCAAGCCAGAGCCAAGCAGCACTTGCACAGACAGATGCACGGCTCCACTTCCAGAGTGGATGTCACAGGGCCGAGCATACATAGGTGTTGAGGCTGAGCAGCACCTGGGCACTTGGCTGCCTGCCAGCACAGCTCTTGGAGGCTGAGGCAGGTGGCACAACCACCAAAAGGTTGCAGGCTACAGACAGCCAAATCACTTTGCCCCAGCCACAGAGAGCTGAGCTGCAACAACATGGAGCTCCCGTGAGGGCCTGGCCTGGCCTGCAGTACCAAGGGAAGGGAGTCATGCAAGGAGAGGTGTGGGAAAGTAACAAAGGCTAAGGGCATGCATGTCCTCTTTCGGGAGGCAACTTGGGCCTTATTAACCCATAGCCAGGTTAGTACCAAAGAGGTACTACATGCCCAAGGCCCATCTGTGCTGGAGGGACCCCGAAATACCTGAAAGCCTTTAGGGCCCAGTCATGGGCTAATTCGGCTCTGGCTCTTAAGTCTTATTGAACACAATGGGCCTACTTCTGAGTAAATAAACAACTGTTTTCAAACCTTTCTAGCTATTGTTTAAAAAACCTCCCTGCAAGTAAAAACTAGCAGAGCAAGGAAAAAGCTGAAGTCTTCAGTACTTATTACTTTAGGTCTTATTACTGATGAGCAATGTGTATAGGTGGGAGAAAACAGTGATGCATGACTGATGTGTGAGGGAAAAGTACATATCTCTGAACTGTCCACCTTGGAAAATGTTGATTTATTTCCTGAACATTTCTAATGACTAATAGTATGAAAATATCCTACTCAGAAAATTCAACCTTTTCTGTAGGCAGACTAGTTAGGAAAATCCTAATTGACAGCATCATGCCAGCCAGCTCTGAAACACTGCTTTGTTTGTGTTAGCTTTCCATGACAAATATGAATTTCTAATGGGCTGGGTTTGGTCGCTTGGTAAAACATGGAACAGGAACCAAATTATTAATTATTTATGTCCTCTCCCATCGTATGGCTTGAGCCAGATTACAACCGTAATTTAAAATCATAGCAATCAGTAATTAATAAAAACAAAAACTACAAATGACTTAATAATAATAATAATAATAATAATAATAATAATAATAATAATAATA
>JAJKFI010000096.1:4389614-4403371 GCA_029204185.1 Lerista edwardsae
TAATAATAATAATAATAATAATAATAATAATAATAATAATAATAATAATAATAATACAGCTGGAATTAGGATCTAGTGACCGCAATTGCCAAATGCTGTTCAGAATAAGGTGGACTTCACATTTGCTCCAATGGTAAGTTCTGAAGCACAAAAACAAATCCTGACGAGTAAATACTGTTTTCCTGCTTGACTGGTATTAAGTCTTCAGTACTTCTGGGTCTTATTGCTGATGAAATGTAAGTAGGGAGAAAACAGTGACAACATAATAAAAACACATAACACTGCTTCCTTCACTTTCATTTTATTTTTGTGTAACCATCCCTCCCTGAAATCTGCAAAAAAAAAGAGGTTTATTTTATTACTAGCTTTTTGTTACCCGGCATTGCCCGGGTAACAAATTATCCCAAGCTTCTAGGCAACCCCGGAAACTATGGATTCGACACTAATGTTGGCCATTTTCGAGTATTTTTACATGGCACCTCCTTCGCACTCTCACTCCTAGGGGTGCTAGGGGTGTCGTACCCCCCCCCAGTATTTCTCACCAGACCATAAGGCATACGTGTACCAGGTTTGGTGTCAATTGCTCCAGGCGTTCCAGCAGGCCACGGTGGACGTCTTATTTCGCACCCCTTCTCGACCCCCATGCTGACGGGGGCGGAACCCAGACTCCAATGGCATTGGGAGCATTGCCGCTCATCTCAGAGACCCTGGAAACTATGGATTTGACGCCGATATCGGCCGATTTTGATCATTTTTACCTGGCGCCCCCTGCGCACCCCCATCCCTGGGGGCGCTAGGGGGGGGTCGTACCCCCTCAGTGTTTGACCAGCACAGTGTCTTTCTCGTGGCTGTTGCTGGTGGTGTTCTCCATTCTTTTAGATTGTGAGCCCTTTTGGGACAGGGAGCCATTTAACTTTAATGTTGTTATTTGCCTGTAAACCGCTTTGTGAACTTTGTGTTGAAAAGCGGTATATAAATACTAGTGATTGATTGATTGATACATACGCTCTTCTTTATATATATAGATTTAATGGGGATGCATGGGTAATGACCGTGGCTGCATCTGCAGAGTCACTCATCTATACCACCCATATCACCTACCAACTACAATTCTAAAGCAATTATAATTCATAATTATATAATTATGAATAAAATTTGAATAAAAACACATAGTACTGCTTTCTGCACTTCCAACTTTTGGAAAACACCGAAATCCACAAAAAATAAAACCATTTTCTATCAGCCCTAGCCATAGGCATTCCTTTTACAACTGGAAGTTCAGCAAATATGCACAAAAGTCATGCGTGACCAGTACTGATGTCATGTGCCCACAAGTCAAAGAATCAAACGACATTCCCTTTTCCCCAATAACACTCAACTCTTGAATTACATATACATAAATATAGGTCATTCAGAAGCATCCTGAGTGAAAATAGCTCCCTCTTTGTTCTATGAGTTTTTAAAAGCTTTCACTCATCAACAGAGAAATAAACTGCAACTTCATTATTTTAATCAGATCAGTAGAGCAGTAGATCTATAATCTTCTAATCTTCTTAGATTAGTCTGTGTAATTAATGATTCAGAGATAACTAGAGTGAATAATATTATCGTTCCTTTCCTCCTGAAAAAAACCTGTGCTATTAGAAGATCTGATATTAAGTATATCAAAGTAATGTACATTCACTGGCATAGTATGTTAACAATATCAACATGAAATCCTTTTCCGGCATCTGATACAACTAGGATGCTGTGTTTCCTGTCTTTGGGCTCCATATTCCTTTGCTCTGGATAGTAAGTTCTGAAGCACCAAAACAAATCCACAAGTATAAACACTGTTTTCCTGCTTGACTGGTTTTAAGCTTTGCTTCTATTAATTGCACTGTTTAATTTCATAAAGTCTAATTATAAACAGTATGTGGAGCATAAAAAGAAGAAGCTAGAACTCAAAGATTTAAAACTGTTTGACTGTGACAAAAAGGGATGCTCTCTAGGTATTTACATACTTCAAAGCTTGTGAATGTCTGAGGAGATTCAGCTGTTCTCAGGATGGAAAGGGATGGAACATCTCATGATTGCTAAGGCCCACAGGGTCTCTGAGAGGAATTTTATCAGGGGGTACAAAGTGTCTTTTGGGCCCCTTCCCACAGAGGAAAGAGAGAGAGAAAACAGAATAGGCGGAGGGTGTTGATTGGGAGGGCAGAACAGGAGCAGGGAAGGGCAAAACAGGGCAGTGGGAAAGTGATAACACCTGAGCAAGTCTTTGGAGCCCAGGTCTACCGGGCATCCTGCTGCAAAGTCCAGATCTACCTGCCCATGCAGGATCAGCAGCTAGATACAGTAATACAAAAAAACCAAACACACTCCTAAGGGCCCAGTCCTAAGCTTACCTAGTGCCCAGTGCTACAGCAGCACTGAAATGGCTACCACTATATCCTATGGGGCCAGTGAAGCAGTCACAAATAATCTCGGGGTAAGGGAACATCAGTTCATTTACCCCCTTGTTGACCTGAAGCAACCCCCAATGGGTCTACTTGGATCTGTGCCCACCTATGAGCAGGCAGAGAACCGAGGTGACCCGTGTCGAGTTTCCCAGCTTGGGAGGTGGCATAGGATATGGTGGCAGAGTCTGTCATGGTCTCCATTCCCCCCACCCGGACCCAATCCACCCTGTGGTCCGCCCTCCCTCCATCTCGTTCCGCCCCCACCTGGAATTCACTTACCACTGGCCAATGGTGAAACAGCACCATCCAGTCATCTTCGCAGCATTGACGCCAAGCACAGACTGTTGCTGGCCTTAGTGCTGGCCTTGTGCTCTCACAGCTGGTGTCAGAGTGTCTTATGGCACTCTATGATACCCAGTTAGTATAGAGTGCGTGAAATGGCTTCTTTAATACTCATTTAATAATTAGTTCTTTAATAATTTCTTAAATTTTTAATTGCCTTATCAATTGTTAATTTTAATCCCCAATGAAGTATTTTAAATCTATATCAGCTGCCTACTCATCAAATTCAAAATTCTTTGTACTGATTTTTCCCTTCTCACGCAATAAGTCAATGAGTGGTTTCCAGTTGTTCATAAATGTCTTTACAGACTTCTCTTTAAGTAAAGTTGTTAGTGTATCCATTTCTACCAAGTCCAGAATTTTTATGTTTCCTCCAAGATTTGACACTGTTTTAAGGCGTGTCATGCATGCATTCCTCCCAGCATCCTGCACAAGTAGCAATTTTGGGTGGGATAGAAAAATTTAAGATCCCAGGAAATTTATGGGCCTCCTCCTGGATCCCCTTTTTGATCCTGAATCCAGGTACAAATTACCCCCTGTACGCACCAACCCGCATGGCTCCTGGGCCTATATGCAGCAGCTGAGGAGGATGCAAGCCTTTTTTAGATTAAAAAGCCTTGAGACAGATGATTAAGAAGACAGGGAAGTCAGAAGTTCCAGAAGCTATTCTAACTTCCAGCTCATTGGATATCTCTCCGTCCTTGACAAAAGAGGAAGCATAAAAGATCTGAATATTTTGTAACTAATTCCTGATCACAGTTTATTACCACTTTGTTGTTGTTCTGAGAGAGAGGGGCGTGTTTTATGTATCCATTAAAAAAAGTTGTCCCTTTCTGTTGGTTTTTCAGAAGTATGTCCCTAGAGGGCCCTGGTAGAAAGAGAGAGAGAGAACATGGGGAAAAACAGAGGGGAATGGAAGAGAGAGAGAGAAAAAGAGGAAACAGATGCTGTAAGAAAGTGTCAGAGAACAAAGAAATAACTTGTGGATGTCCAAGTCTCGCCCTCTGTCCTCCTTACCAGAAACAAGGTACAAAAAGTTTCATCCCTACATCAGTTAATTGAATACAACTTCTGTGTTAATGTGTCTAAGATTGGCTGTCACTTGTGTGACTCACTTCTCAATGTGTTTTTAAAGGAAGAGTAAACCCATGGTTTTCCTAAATGAAAGCTCCTTTTCAAATATTTCGTACATAACTTAGCTACTAAGCTGTTTTACAGAAGAAATGTGCTATGCTTGACTGTTTGCTTAAAATAAATGGTTCAGATATGCTTTGGCTACTTCAGCACAAATTATTCTGATGATAGTTTTTGTGCTGTTACAGTTTATTACGGTTTATTCTAATACGAATAAAGAAAAAGTTTGAATCATTTGGCAAGATTGAGAGAGTGGAAAGCAACAAAAATACGTTGCAATACAAGAAGACTCTGTCCTGCTTTCCTCTGATTTCTGTCTTTAATAGAATCTAGAGGACAGTATTATCTCTGAAACAGAATACATTTTCAAATCTAATCTTACATTTCCCTCCATAATGAGACATTTAAAATGGACTGAAATGTTCTTCCAGCCCTTTTATGTGGTTAGATACAGCAATACTTTGAACAGCAATACTTTCCTCTGATTAAGGACCAAAGAACGGATGAAAGTAAAACATGGATAAATTTCAAAGCATAGCCTTAATTAGAGTGCAATCTTAACCTGGACTTAGGTCAGCACAACTTTCCTAAAATGTGTAAAGTGCATTTGGACCACTCTCAGAGTCAGGGAGGATGGCGCACTGACCCTGGGAGTGGTGCAAACACACTTTACAAACACGCTTCGGCAGCACATATACTAAAATTGGATTGTAATAGTCCTGGGCCGGCACAAGAGTCCTGCCAGCCTAGCTCCAGGTTAGGATTGCGCACTTAGCTTGCAAATTTATTATGGTGGGTGAAAAACATAAACAACTATATAACACATGGGAACGTGGGCAAGATCTAAGTAATCAGGATAGAAATAAAATAAACATAAGAACATCGATGGAAGGATGGATGGAAATCAAACAAAAGCAGAAAGCATGTAGTTTGAACCACAATGTGGTTATAATTGAAACGGCTGAAAGAGAAAAGTGCTGAAAATGGATGAAAGTCAAGGTGTTGCTGTATTACAGGCTGAGGCTTTGCCTGCATCTACAACTCAGCTGCATCTTGTAGGTAAATCACTCTGATGACTTGACAGTTGGGCCAGCATCATGGGAGCCACTCCACTAATTTCCTGGCTTCTAAGCACACTTGGAGACTTCCTGTGCTGCACAAGGGATTTTCCCAATGATGATACAGCATATCCAGTGGTTGCTGGCTTGGAGCAAGAGGCAAGGTCAGCTCTCTGCACTAGAGCACGGATGAGGTTTCTGGGAGTACCTCAAAGAGGCAAAAAAAAAAAATACCCATATGAAATTAACAGAATGTTAGTCTGTCCTTGCTTCCTGGTACAAACATGCAGGTCAGTTCCACTTTTTGAATGAATACATTTTCGGTTTCCAACAAGGTAGAGATGTATGCAGAAGAGGCAAAAGGGCACATTTAGCTAGCACTGGGCATAGGAGTCTCTCACACTGATATTAAAACTGTACTAAATATATCCTGTTTATCCACAAACTTGGACTCAATTTACACATTTTGCAGAGTGAGATGCAGTGATGTGAGTAGTGGCCTATTCCACTTCAATTTGCAGCTTGGGAGTCATATTTTTTGCCTCCTCCCCCATGCAACAATCATCCTTCACATACTAAGCAAGCATATTAAATAAAGGTCAGTAAAAAATATTTCTTCAAGCAGTTTTTCCCAAATTCCTACTAGGGAGTTAGGAACCTTGTAAGTAGTGATGGGGGCAAGACAAAGTCTGCAACGCAATACCCAGGTTCACTCTGCTGCCCTTGGCAGAGGGGCTTACTTTACACTGTTGCAATCACATTTATAAGACATTGTGAGGCATGGGGAGCCCTGCAGGGGTGTCCCCAGGGCTCCCCACACACCCTGGTAGCCAATGCTACGAGGTGTAAGTGTAAAATAAGCTCCTTCATCAAGGGCAGTAGTGCAAATTTGGGATCGCATTGATGCCTTCCCCCATCCTCTGCCCCTTAAAGGGGTATTGGCCACTGCTTCCCAAGGTCATGAGTTGTGACCCACCACTTTGAGAATCACTGTCCTAGAGTGTTCTCATTTACTACATGCACTGAGGACTCCCCCCCCCCCCGAATAGGGAAGCATTCAAACATAAAACCCCACATCTGAAGTGTGAAGTAGAACATTCTGGAATTCTACCATCTCAGTATACCATTTCATACCCAGTTATATTTTAATACTTTATATTTCTGAGCACTTATCAGCCTTTTTCTAATAGCACAATTATTTATTGTGTACAACTCACGGGAAAAACCTAGTGCATAAACACTTTTTTGCAACTGACAAAATGACCTCTATTTTATAACAAATGTATCAAAGTGACCTCTGTTTTATAGCAAATGTATAACTGACAGCATGTTATCTTATCTCATGTTGTTTTCATATTTCCAATTCCTGAATCCATTTTCTGCTTTGTAGGTCTTGCTAGGAAAATACATTTTTGGCTGCTCCACAAATAACATATTTTGAAGGCACAATAGCTCATCAAGTCTCTCGCCAAAAGAAGAGTCACATTATGAAATAAGCTGTCCTGTTTGTGTGAGATGGCCAGATCCAGACTCTAAAATGCAAGACAGCTACTTTCTTAGGCCAGAGGAAGGTCTAATTAGTCTGCAAAACAAATAATAAAGTTCCCATAGGTGTACAATTTTCATGGCAAAGCTATGATTTTTTACAATTCCAAAGATTCCATCTTTTTGAAAATTCAGTTTTTTAGACATGGTGGTTGTTGAGCAATACCTGGAAACTTGAAGACTGTAGCTCGAAAAGGTCAGTAAAAAGGAGTCAATAAGGGGTGAATTTCTGCAAGCAGTGCTTTTTATAATCTCCAAAAAAGATGGGTCATCATATTTGATAACAAATTCCAGCATAAAATATCGCAGAATGTGTACGGCCTATATGCCAGCTCTGGCTTGGCTAGGCAAAGCTCTTTGTCAAAATGGGGCATAATCAATATTTTTTTTGCAACTGACAAAATGATCTCTGTTTTATAGCAAATGCATCAAAGAACTTTCTACAAATCTGTAGAAAAAGGGATAGCTTACAATCCTGATATCAGGAAACAGGAGAGACAATATGTGATGGTTATCACATAAACTGAACTTGTTAACTCGCTCATCCAAAGCAAAGCTACGTGTGCATGGGACAGTTCAGGTACAGCCAGAATTTTGCTTGCTGTTTTCGCTGACGGTTCCCTGTGTCAAAGAGGCACCGTTACTATGCAGTTTAAAAAAATGGGTTACCTCTTCAGCAATGAGAATAACTGTGGCAAAAAGAACAACCAAAGCTCCCAAGGCACATGTGGTCATCTCCTATCCATATGCTATCAGCTCCTGCAAGTAAATCTTTAAGGCAAATGAGATCAGGCAAATGAAATCTTTAAGGCAAATGAGGCTCACTACTGACAAAAAGAAATAAACACTATTATCATCCTTTTGTTTTTTATTGTATGTATTATTTCCCATTTTTAAATGCAGGTTGCCAGGCAGAGAGATTCTGGTATATTTAGAAAACTTTACTAATTGTAACAGAAATAATTTAGGACAAATCACATGCATGAACTTATTCAAATAAAACATGTGGGAATTCACATCCAAAGATGATAATGATGCCATCTGTTCTACACTATCATCTTTTAAATGTTCTCTCTTAATGACACATCTCAGAATAGGTGTGGAAGATTACCTTTCACAGGAGCAGTGTGTCTTCATCTAAGTTGAAGAAGAGCTGCTGAATATAATATAAGATGTTCTATAAATGTTATGCGAGAATTTTAGAGTAAAAAAAATTAATGTTACAGTTCCAAGCGAATAGAAATTCTGGCATGGGGTACAGAGTAAAGCTTCACTGATTCACATAAAACACAAAGAATAACTGTTTTAAGCATTTCAAACAAACAAGAGACTACACACTTTTTGAGCGAAATAAATGTCACACTAGTGGTAATAGTGTTTTCAGTCACACTAGTGGTAATAGTTAAGAGCTAAGCCTATTTTAAAGGCATTTTAAAATACTATGAATTGAAGATGTTGATCTAAAGTGGAGGGAAGTTGCCTGGTTTTCTAAAAGTCCTATTGCAATATGAGACAGATATGGGGAAGGACGGAGGAAGGAAGAGAAGGAAAGTTTGGGATAAAATCATTCAAAGATTTGTCATAAAGGAGATGCTAATGGCTTTTTAGATTTCTCGATTAGTATCTAGTTATATGATACTATATGAGCAAAATACGATTTAAGCAAATATATCAAGAGAAGTTCTTCATCAGCCTGAAAATGTACTTGCGCTTCCTGTTCTGGTTTTAAACATACCTGCCAAGCATATCTAGCTTATAACTAGCATTGTGTACTTTTCCATCATACAATTTTACTCCTTTTCTCTCCTTTCAGGCTCAGAACCTTGATTCTAAATGCAATGGGTCCAATCCTTCAGAAAGTTGTCCTGTCATCATTGAAATGAATGGGGACCACACAGGAACACAGGGCATTTGCTCCAATTGATTCATGGTGGACTGATCCCATTACGTGGAAGTCCCATAAATTTCTGAAACTTACTACTGGGTCATGTACTAACATGAAAAGGAAGAGCGCTTTTAAAGTACCATTCCATTCTTAACTTTCTGTAGTCAGAGGCTGCCGCTACTGGCTACCTGCAGGAGTGCAGGTAAGCTGGTGCAGGGTGGGGTGGGAGAAATGGGACAGGGAGGAAGAGGAACAGGGTGGAGAGGGAAAGGAATAGGAGAGGAGTGGATCCTGGTGGCACCAGCATATATCAGGATCTTATACCTATTCACTCTCCTCTTCCTTCTCCCTTACAGTCCTTGGTTCTGTGATGATGACATGACTGGAGCAGATCTGAGGAGACACTTGCAAGCAGCGGTAGCTTGCCCCAGGATAAGAGAATGAAGAAGATCTCTATAACTGCCTCCCCATCATAGGATGCTGTGCACACTCCATTGGCACAGCTGCATTGGCGGGGAAGGTTTTGTTAGAACTGGGCTGATAGTTTAGGAAGCCTGTGGTCTTTGATCTGGAAGAGGCCTAGGTGAAAATGTTCTGGCTTGTTACCCCGGCTAACTGGACACTTTTCCAAGTGGTGTTCCTCTTATATTTAGCAGGGGGGGGGAGTTACTGTCCCTCTTCACCCCAGCGCAGCGTTTTTTTTCTAGTGGCTGTTGCTGGTGGTATTCTGCATTTTTTAGATTGTGAGTCCTTTTGGGATAGGGAGCCATTTAACTTTATTATTATTTGCCTGTAAACTGCTTTCTGAACTTCATGAGGAAAAGCGGTATATATACTTCTTGATTTATTGACCTACAATAGATTCCCCAAATGTTCTATTGCTGTACATCTCCAGGATCCTTTTAGAAATATTTTCAAAATCTAAAATGTCCATCTTTGATTTACATATAAGTTATGAGCTACTACAGAGGAAAACGAAAAGCAGCAAAGTGTATCCTACGTTGTTTCCCTAATATCTTTCTTCAGAACAAGATTTCTCATCTACAAAGGCAAAAGATCAGTGAAGGCATAAAAAAGGACAAGGAAGTTTTATTCTAATTAAGGAACTTCAGCTTAGTTGACTTGTCCACTTTTGTAAATTTCAGCAAAGCATCAGAGTTTTGCATAAATTTTGTCATAAGGTTTGAGTCTACATGTTGTTTAGAGTACAAAAAAACTTTTAACCTGAGCAAACTCACTTGCTCAGCCTGCAGCAACAGCTGTTCTACAGACTAGCCTAATTAAAAGCATTGGGCTTGATCCAAAGTTAATGGGTTCTGATTCTATTGTATCTTTAAAACTCCCATTGGGAGTGCATTTATGTGATACCTGCCCCACTGTAAATTAAGGGCGCCATCCTAACCAATTTTCCAGCACCAGGGTAAGGGCATTGCAGCTCTGAGGGGATCAAACATTCCCTTACGTTGAGGAGGCCTCCGTGACAACTGCTCCACTGCAGGATGCAGCACATGCCCCATTGGAGAAGCTATGTCATTACTAGAAAGTTGGTTAGGATTATGCCCTAAGTCATTGTCATCTGTCCACCAGTTACATTATAGTTAACCCTACCGGCGCCTTTCTTTAACCTGTTATGAACCACCAATAGGTATAACCCACTGATAGCCTTGCAGGACCTCAAGTCAAACACAGTAGTTGCCACTCGGTGGGGAGAGGTGTATTCTTTTCAAGGGAAAATACAAGCTGTGCACATGAATATGATTAACATAATTGGTTACAAAATGAGAGGTTCCATACTACACAGTATGTCACTGCCTATAGGTAATGATTAAGAAGGTAGATAATGGCAATATATGATCACATGCTTGCATTATCACTAGTGGTATAACAAAGATTGCGCTCTCAGGGCGCGACCCTAACTAACGTTCCAGCACCAGGGTAAGGCAACGCAACCTTGAGGTAAGGGAACAAACATTCCCTTACATTAAGGAGGCCTTTGTGGTCCGTCCCCCCCCCCCCGCTACTGCAGGATGCAGCATGTGCCCCATTGGCACAGCTTTAGTGTGTACTGGAAAACTGGTTAGAATTTGGGCCTCACATGCACAAACAAATACTGGCAATGTTGCACTGGGCAAGCTATGTTACAACAAGCTATGCTGAAACAGGACCAGAGTTCAGGCAGAAAACCTGAAATTTGGATCAGAGCTCCAAGTGTCTTCCAAGGGTATTCACAAAAGGACTGACACAGCTGAATATGAGAAAAGGAGAGTGAAACTTCCAAAACAGAAACTCAGTTAGGAAGGAATAATCCCTAGTCCAATCTAATGGGGGTAGGGGGAGAGAAAGAGAGAGAGAATGGGCTGCTGTGTGTGAGATACTGGCATTAAAAAGGACAAAGGCTAATTGTAGAAGCTTCTAAATAAAAAGGTTCAGACCTAAGACAAGGCTGTTTCAACACAAGAAAGGCAAGACCAATGTCTTTCAAAGATTTAAGAATATTTGAATATAAATGGGGTTCTCTTTAACACTTTCATAACAGGAATACTGAGGGCACAATCCTAACCTTGAGTTAGGCTGGCACAGTTAGGTCAGCAAAGTTTGGCCGGCACCAGGGCCACCGGAAAGTACGTTTGGACCACTCTTGACGTCAGGGAAGATGGCGCACATCTCTGTGCTGGCTTCTCTGACTCCGAGAGTGGTCCAAACATACGTTATGTTGTCCCTTGTGTCAGCCAAACTTTGCTGACCTAACTGTGCCAGCCTAACTCCAGGTTAGGACTGCGCCCTGAAAAATGTTGGCCCCATTCATAGTGAGCGATTGTAATTTTTGACTAGTTCAGGATGAACAGTGCACAATAAAAGCAAATTTGGCTGTATGATTCTGTAGGCCTAAAGGGAGCCATTTCTTCAAAGGCATATAGCCCTTGGCTTAGGCGGGGTGAGCTTACAGGTGTCTGAGCAGATGCATATGGGTAAAGCGTTTCATACAAAATAGTTCAGGCAATACATTTTATTGGACCAGTTTCCATTTGGAAAAGAAAAAAAATGCAGTCTTTTGAATGAAAACAGAACACTTCTGTGTTTCATTGCTATTGTTGCCAGAATCCTGAAGTTTCCTTTATGCATTGATTGTTTCCAAACAGTAGCAACCATGCATTTGTGGTAATGGAATGACTACGTTAAAAAAATAGATGCACCTTTGATTTGCAAAATTCAATGCTTTGTAAAGCAGGCACAGAGCATGAAATGTATTTATTAATCCTCAGAGTTCACTCCACAAGAGCAATGAATACAATTATCATGTTTCTACATAAATATCCTTCAGTATCTCTCTCTATAGGGACAAATGGTAAGATAGCATGGCCTGCAAGCTCCTTGTGCCTTGTTCTGGTGATGCAATTACAAAAAAAAGGCAGCCGCATGGCGCCAATTGTGATGGTGATTTGTGGTTCTTGGATGTTTTCCACTCAGGCCATCAGAATTTTTTAAAAAGGACAGTAATAAATCTACAGTAATTTATTCAAAGCTAAACTGGTCCAAGTAACCAACAGAAGGCAAGAAAGAGACCTTGATCTCTAAATCCTTTGCAGGCTGAGTCAACTGCCATTCCCATATAATGGCCATGATCCTCCAGCCATCTCCACTTTTTCCCTCACACTTGCATGCTTACACCTTTCTGTCTCTGCTGTTCTCCTTTCTTCATCAACCCTTCTTCATCCTCTTTCCCCTTGCTGTGTCATTCCCTCTCATAGTCTCTGCCCCATCCTTCCACTTCTCTCATTCGACTCACCCACTCATCATTGTTTCTGGAGGAAAACTCCATTGTGGGCTATAGGCCATGTTGGGTTGGGCAACCTCCTTACGTTAGTAGTAGGCTACTTCAGAATGCCAGATGCAGGGGAGTGGCCACAGGATGCAAACATCTTGTTGTCTACATCCCTTAGGCACCTGGTGGGCCACTGTGAGATACAGGAAGCTGGACTAAATGGGCCTTTGGCCTGATCCAGCAGGGCTCTTCTTATCCTTCCAATCCCTCTCTTCTTCTTTCCTGTTCCCTGCTCCACGTTTTACCCCTCATCTCTATCTGCCTAATCTGCACCTACTCTACCCTTTTGTAACTCCCACCCAGCCCCTGCTGCCCCAATCAGCAGGAGTCTTGCTGGCTGCATTGCCAGCTAGCTTTCATAATACCTTGCTATCTGCTGCTGATGTCATACCCAGAAGTCTCACCCCATCACAGTCACAGTGTTCTGGAGGGTTGGGGCTCATACTGGGTCACAGAAAAGGGGGGATATCTCTGCACACATGCATGGCTCTTGGTAGCTGGGTTGGGGCCAGTACAGGCAGGTGAAGCAGTATAGTTCGTCATGCGCTCATACTGCTCGCTCTCCACAAGTCACTGGCAAGAGCAGGATGATATTCTGTATCATGAAATGTTGTCACTGCAGGATCATCACAATGACATCACAAGCAAATAGGTGAGAGCAAAAATTATGCTTTTTTTGGAAGAGTGACAGCATGCATGCTAACCCTATACAATAATAGTAGATATGGGTGCACATGTTCATCCTCACCAATATGAGGAGAGATTACTTATTCAGTTCCTAGTTTTAAAATGTGTGGACTGATTTCTCTTGCTTTGACTAGACTTCTAATTAGTTTTTTTTTCCTGTATTGTTGTTTTATGTCCCTCTGCCTGAGTTGCTTTTCTTGTTTTATTTTGCAATCCAATGTATAAAAACGCTTTGTGTAACTGGGCTCCACTGTGAATTAGTTTATTTTTTACACAGCTCTGCTAACAGTTTCATGATGATAAGTTTTATTACGTCTCTCATCTTAGAACTTCTGCTGTTTTGTCACCCTTCTGTTGTTTTTGTTGCCTTCCCAATTCCAGCATCTTCTCAGACAAATGCATTTTTCACCCATGCCTACACCCAGCAGAACAGTAGGTGAAACTGGAAAAAGAAAGTCTTGCTACTAGATATCTTCCCTTTGTCATTTTTCACATTTGTGATGTAAAAATATCTATGAGTTTCTGCTTTAAGAATTTTGCACGTTTATTAATACAGATAAGGAATTATTTTGCTGAGCATTAATGATGCTGATGAACATGCATTGAACACGTGAAGCTACCTAATAACAAACTGCACTACTGGTGCATCGAGCCCAGTATGATCTGCTCCAGATGGCAATGGCTCTTCAGGATTTCAGACAGAGAATGGTTGCTACCTGTTCCTTTTAACTAGAAATGTCAGAAGAGACTAAATTTAGACCTTCTGGATGCAAAGCATGTACTCTGTGACTGAGCTGCCGGGTTGTGCATCAAAGAATTGCCGCACGAACGGTTGCCGGCTT
>JAJKFI010000096.1:4403381-4468295 GCA_029204185.1 Lerista edwardsae
TTGTCCCGATCCCATAGTCCTTTGCGAAGATCATTCTTCCCACAACACTGAGCTATACAGTCGCTTCCCAAATGCAATTTCAGACTCATAACCCTGGTCTCTAGGCTGTACAGAATGCAGGATTAGTGCCCTGCTGGTAAATAATTATCATAATTATGGAGCTGCAAATAAAATAAATGCCAATAAAGCCCTGAAACGTGTGTAGATTTACATTACAATCTGTTCTGCATTACTATGCCAAATGGTAGGCCACTGAGCTAATGCAATACTTCTGTTTTGTGTCATGTGAAGAGACGCCACAGTGCAAGAGTCATGGCTGTGACATACTAAAATGTTGTTATAATGTGCTCTTCTCACCCTCTTCTGCCCCTGCTCTTGTGAAACATGCAGTACATTTTGTTTGCATTTCAAGTCATTTTGCAGAAATTAAACCCAGGCTCCTTGCTTTTCACTATTGAATGCCTAGGTTTATTTTACAGGGACCATTTCCTATTGCTTTCCATGATAGTCTGACAAGGCCTTAATTTAACGTGTGCGTGATTTATATCTGAACATTTGAGTGTAATTTTACATACAGATTTCCCCCTTTGTTGGAAAAGGAAATATGAATTTTTGTTCCTGCTTCTGAACAACAATAAAATTTTTGGCATTGAGACAGCTATAGGATTCTGGGTGTCCTTGGCCAGAGACCATCTGTAGGCTGCTGTAACTAATGAAAGGGCAGAGGGAGTGTGGCATGCATTTCCAGCATTCCAGAATACTCTTCCCTGACTCACATAACCAAGCCATATGCCAATTTTTTTCTATCGTCTTTCTACTGTTGGTGATGTAATTTCAGGACAGCATTTCCATTCTTCATAGAAATACTGCTCAGCAATTTCCCTCCATACTCCTGCCTCAGTTCCTTGGGTTGCCTACACAGGACCACATCTTTATATTCTACACTGATTTAGAACAGCCCCCTGGATCCACACGCATCCCCAGTTCTTCCAGAGATATACACTGAAAGTATGTTAAAACACAGGTGTGTGCCCACCTGCATGCACACACTCAACAATCCTCTTATCACCCAATCTCTGAGCACACCCACCCAAGATAAGAAATAATAACATGAAGTTAGGCCGGCACAGTTAGGCCAGCAAAGTTTGGCTGGCACAAGGGCCACCATGAAGTGCATTTGGACCACTCGAGGAGTCAGAGAGGCCGGCACACACACTTGTACCATCTTCCCCGACTCCAAGAGTGGTCCAAACGTGCTTTACAGTGGCCCTTGTGCTGGCCAAACTTTGTTGGCTTAAGTGTGCTGGCCTAACTCCAAGTTAAGATTGTGCTCTAAAATTTAAGAGAAAAGGAAGTATCAGGTGATATACATGTTTAAAAATTTTGTTCAGTTTCATTCAAAGGTCTCAGTGGGCCCTTATTAAGAGTCCCTGTCTGCTACACCTTGGACTCTGGAGCTAGCAAATGGCTAAGAATGCATAGCATCGCTACTACCACCACCACCTTTTCTAATGGAGCTTTTTGGTTTATAACCAAAAAAGGGTATGGTTTTATTATCTGAAACAGATGACACTCCTCCATCTAGCTATGAAAGGAAGAAGGTTAGAGCACCTAGACCAGTGATGGCGAACCTATGACACGCACGTCAAAGGTGACACACCACAACATTTGGGGTGACACACCAGTGTTCACCAACACCTGAAAAAAAACTGAGTTTAATTATTTTTCATTTTTTGCTATTATTTGATGTCTCTTTACGTAAACACATATGTAAACACCATATATGTAAACACCACACATGACTGGACTCTATTTTTTGTTACTATAAAGAACTTTCTCTTTTGTTTGGGAGGAGGATTGACACACCAGTAGAGTCAAATTAAGCATTTTCCAAAGTTTTGACACTGAGCCCAAAAGGTTTGCCATCACTGACCTAGACTTTTTTTAACCTCTAGCTGCAATCTGCAACTAGCCGCAATCTGCAATCATGTTTATAAGAATTCCCTGGATTATAAAAGTGGGATGGGCACAGGGGTGGTACAGTGAGTTTGTGCACTATTGTTGTACATGGTTGCTGCAGTGATAGCTAAATACAGGGGAGGCACTCACCTAACTGAATCCTGATCCACATGGTTAGAGCTGGTCATAACCCTGCTGGAAGAAAAGTGTGAATAATTACTACTAATACTAATAAAATAAAATAAAATAATAATAATAATTGCAATTGGCCCTAAACGTATGTTTTCACACCAATGGGAACACACCAATGGGAACACACCAATGGCAATGATTGCCAAAGGGATAACCACCCATGTAATTAGGCAAAGTGTCAGTAACCATGCTGCAAGAACCATGAATCAGTCCTGCTTAGGCAAACTTTAGAACATGAATGCCGATACATTCAAACAATAGAGGACAGGTTTCCACCAGTGTATTCATCATCTGGTATCTGTGACACTCAGTGATGATCTTCATTTGTAAATCAGTCATTGTGGGTACAATATCACCGTTAGAACTTCAGTATCACTTCATATAAAGTGCTTTTCACTAGAGTAATTTCATACTTTCAGATCTCAGATTACTGTACAGTATGTACAGTATGTACAGTAATCAAGTAAAAAGAAACCATGTGATGTATGTACATGTGTGAAGCAGTTAGTTTCAAGGTTTAAATTCTGAAGATTCATCTGCTATGCAGCAATTGTAAAATCTATCTGTAGTAACCTCACAGACTTCAGAAAAAGCAACATTCGTTTCTTTAACAGAACAAATGCTTTAAAGATTTTCCCCTTCAATCCACCTCCCTTGTGTAACCTCACAGTTCATTACCAGGAAAGTGGAGTATGGAACATTCTGCTCCCCCCCCCCAACACACACACACAAGTCAGATGTCAAAAGGACATGCACTTTTTCCAGAGTGGAAACTATAGACCTGGACAGAAATAATTGAAAAGTTACTGAAACAATAGATTTACAGTTAATCCTGAAGATGGATCCAATCTTCCTGGAAAAGCTACTGTATTTTGTATTCTGTGCTGTGGTAAACCAAATATTCAAGGATCATTAGTAATTACCATAACATCCTACCACTTACTGTGTCATACACATAACCCATTCAACAAAAGCCACACATAAAACAGAATGTTTATTTTTAAATAGTTTGAAATATATTTTTCCAGCCATCAGTTCATCATGAGTTGTTTTCCCACTAACTACCTTCCAGCCACACACCTCAAAAAATACTTTGCCTGTAAGAATTTTAGGTGGATAGGAAAGGATCTGTTTTGAGACTAACAACCGCTGGTAAATACATCTTGAAAGGCATTTCCTTCAGCTTGCTACTTCCCAATCTAAGGACATACCCTCTATTCTACTTCCCGCAATGTTTATTTTCTCTGGCAACACAAACATTTTTGGGAACCAAGTAGAGAAGTGAGAACAGGACTAATGTCGGCATGAATGTGGATGAACCACTTTTTCACCCAATCACCACTTAGAACCTCGTCTCTAACGTTAGCGCTGGTCATCCTACATTGCCTAAATGCTGCACCAGTCATGGCAGACTGCAAAATAAACACACAACACATCTCTAAACCAGAACAGGTCTCAGGCATACGAACTGACAGCCCAATCCGAACTCGAGCTGAAATAGGGAGGCCAGACAGCCTTGCCCCATATCCCACACTGAAGGGAATTTATTTATTAATTATTAACAATTTATTTATTATTTACTCAGAGTAAGGGGAATTTATTCCCCTTGCCCCTTGTTGCAACACAGCAGACCCAATAGGGCTACTTGGAGCTGCACCAGCAAAATCGTTGACACAACTCTGAGAGGCTTGTGTAAGACTAACCAGGCCAGGGTTGGGGATTAGGATCTAGCCTAAGTGCCAGAGGCAGGTCCCACCCCCTTCCCTTGGGCAGTCCGTCCACAGGCCCACCCCCCTCCCATCTTTCCCCTGCCCCAATGTCAACAATGTCTGTGCAGGTTCACACCACGGAGCAGAGAATAGAACTTACAGCCTGTATGGGCACTGTACATGGGAATGGTTTTGGATGTCTACAGAATAATCTACCTGTATATGTGGTAGGGATCGGGGTTAGCCCAAGAGCTACTGACATTTGAGGCAATATGCACCCCCCCCCCAACACAGTGGCTCACTCACTGCTCCACCTCTTCTTACTGCCATCTCCACCATCCTTAGCTTCCCCACTTTCCATACCAGCTTCTTCCAGGGTTGCTCGACAATGACAACATTGCCGAGCTCAGGTGTGGAGCTGCAGCCCTGGCCCATTCCCAAGGGAGTGGATGGGTTGGGTGGCTACATATGCATTGTGAGAAGAGCCCAGGACGTACGCTGACAGCCCACCACCATATGTATAATTCACTAGTTGCTAGACTAGTTGATGGACTAGGTGACCAGACAGAGTGGCAGTTGAAGGACCAAAATTTTGTACCAGCTGTTTGCAAAAGTAGAAAGTGAATAATGGAAAGTCTGAGGAACAGTGAGAAAAAAGGTGATATCTGGACCTGGAGTAGAAACTAGCAGGTGGATTTGGAATCAATGGAATAAATCTAATTGTTGTATCATCTTACTAAAATCTTGGGAAACCATAAACTTAGGTGGCAAATGTAATAGAACAGTGATTCCCAAACTGTGGGTCAGGACCCACCAGTGGGTCATAAGCCAATTTCAGGTGGGTCATGAAGCTTCTAGAGCAGGGGTAGGGAACCTATGGTTCAGGAGCCATATGTGGCTCTTTTGAGGATTGCATCTGGCTCTTGTAGCTACAGGCAGCTACAGGCATTTTGTTTCTTTGCATTTTTTTTACCCCTTTTTTGCATTTTTTTTACCCCGGTGGCCATTTTTTTTCTGGCTCCGCCCACTCATTGCACTGACGTATCAACCAGACTACAAAGCCATCCGCAAAACCATGCAGCACCAGAAGTCGCATTAATGGTGAGAAGTATTTTATTTATTACTAGCTTTTATGTACCCGGCTTTGCCCGGGGGGGTTATATGTTCCATCCCCGACCCCCCCCCACTCACCAGGCATACAGATGGCCCTGTATTGGTTTGCCTGCAGGAAACCTATATGCACCCAGGTGTTTATATGTCCCATCCCTGACCCCCTCCCACTCACCAGCCATACAGATGGCCCATTTATATGTCCCATCCCTGGCCCCCCTCACATGTGTGCCCGGGTGTTGATATGTCCCATCCCTGACCCCCCCCACTCACATGTGTGCCCCGGTGTTGATATGTCCCATCCCTGACCCCACCCCCACTCACATGTGTGCCCCGGTGTTGATATGTCCCATCCCTGACCCCACCCCCACTCACATGTGTGCCCCGGTGTTGATATGTCCCATCCCTGACCCCACCCCCACACACGTGTGTGCCCGGGTGTTGATATGTCCCATCCCTGACCCCACCCCCACTCACATGTGTGCCCGGGTGTTGATATGTCCCATCCCTGCTGCTGTACTGTTTCTGTTGCTCTAGGTGTAGTAGCCCTCTGTTTCTTATCCTGTAGTTGTTTGTGACGCTGCTGTACTGTTTGTGTTGCTCTAGATGTAGCAGCCCTGTCTCTCTTATCGTGGAGTCTTTTGTCACGCTGCTGTACTGTTTCTGTTGCTCTAGATGTAGCAGCTCTGTGACGTAGCGTTGCAAGTTGTTTTTTTCCCCTCAGGTGTTTCCTGTGTACACTGTTGTTTCATCTTTGTAGCCTTTGGTTGCACCTGCCCAATTGCCTTACGTTACACAGTGAAAGTAAACTTTCAGAGTGAGAGCAACAGCCACAACACCTTGTGCCAACTGTCCACTGCCAAGCAGGGACCGCCCACATGTCCACAGAACACTTTGTATCGGTTTGCCTGCGTGAAACCTGTTTGCTGCTGTTTGTCTTCAACTGTCAAGAGTTCAGTTGCTGCCTGAAGATTCCGCATGTCATTTGCATCTCATCATGTCATCATCAGAGCCTCGGAATGCTGCTGCTCAGCCCATAGCCGTCCATAGAGAACCACAAATTCGCTTGTACCCGTGCCCGTGGGGGCACGATCCGTTCCAAAACCACGCAGCGATGGTTTCGGGGGGCCAAGGCACCCGCGTGCCGAGTTTGGCGCGAATCGGTCCAGGCGTTGCGGAGCCTATGTGGAACAAACATACATACACACATACATACACACATACATACGCTCTTCTTTATATATATAGACTAGCTTTTATGTACCCGGCTTTGCCCGGGTGTTTATAGGTGCCATCCCTGACCTCCCCCCCCCCACTCACCAGGCTACAGATGGCCCGTTTATATGTCCCATCCCTGACCCCCCCCACTCACATGTGTGCCCGGGTGTTTATATGTCCCATCCCTGACCCCACCCCCACTCACATGTGTGCCCGGGTGTTGATATATCCCATCCCTGACCCCCCCCCCACTCACATGGGTGCCCCGGTGTTGATATGTCCCATCCCTGACATATCAACCCCACTCACATGTGTGCCCGGGTGTTGATATGTCCCATCCCTGACCCCACCCCCACTCACATGTGTCCCTGGGTGTTGATATGTCCCATCCCTGACCCCACCCCCACTCACATGTGTGCCTGGGTGTTTATATGTCCCATCCCTGCTGCTGTACTGTTTCTGTTGCTGTAGGTGTAGTAGCCCTCTGTTTCATATCCTGTAGTTGTTTGTGACGCTGCTGTACTGTTTGTGTTGCTCTAGATGTAGCAGCCCTGTCTCTCTTATCGTGGAGTCTTTTGTCACGCTGCTGTACTGTTTCTGTTGCTCTAGATGTAGCAGCTCTGTGACGTAGCGTTGCAAGTTGTTGTTGTTTTTCCCTCAGGTGTTTCCTGTGTACACTGTTGTTTCATCTTTGTAGCCTTTGGTTGCACCTGCCCAATTGCCTTACGTTACACAGTGAAAGTAAACTTTCAGAGAGAGCAACAGCCACAGCACCTTGTGCCAACTGTCCACTGCCAAGCAGGGACCGCCCACATGTCCACAGAACACATTGTATCGGTTTGCCTGCGTGAAACCTGTTTGCTGCTGTTTGTCTTCAACTGTCAAGAGTTCAGTTGCTGCCTGAAGATTCCGCATGTCATTTGCATCTCATCATGACATCACCAGAGCCTCGGAATGTTCGGTTCAGCCCATAGCCGTCCATAGAGAACCACAAATTCGCTTGTACCCGCGCCCGTGGGGGCGCGATCCGTTCCAAAACCGCGCAGCGATGGTTTCGGGGGGCCAAGGCACCCGCGTGCCGAGTTTGGCGCGAATCGGTCCAGGCGTTGCGGAGCCTATGTGGAACAAACATACACACATACATACACACACACATATGCTCTTCTTTATATATATAGATTGGTTAGCTTCACTATAACAATGTTATTAAAAATAATAAATTCAGAGATTTATTATACTCTAAAATTGTTGGTCTTACTTAAAAATGAACGCATTTAGTTGTATTCAGTGTTAAAAAATATTATATGACTCTTATGGAAATACATTTTAAAATATGTGGCTATCATGGCTCTCTCAACCAAAAAGGTTCCCGATCCCTGTTCTAGAGCAACCATATTGGGAAGATGGGATGCTGGAAAGGGGGAAGGCTGTGTGATTGCTTTGCTTGTGTCAAGGTTGTAAATAGGCTTTTTTTCTTTCTGATTCTCTTTGCTGAACAATAACCCAACTTATTGCTGCATTCTCAGGAAAGCAGCAGGCTCTGGCATAGCAATGATGTCACTTCCAGCCGTGATATCACTTCCAGTGGGTCCCGGACCGATTAACATTCTAATAAGTGGGTCCCAGTGCTAAAATGTTTGAGAACCACGGTTAATAGAATATCTGCTTTGACCCTTTCCTCTTGAAGACACTTTGTCCTTATGACTGATATCAAAGGCGTCATAGCATCATAGCATGCTTGTGGGAAACACAACATCTGCTACTGAGTCTTAAAGAGTTATTTTTAAACAATTATGCATAAATATAAAAATTACCTAGTTTTCTTTCTTTAGTTCAGTGAATGCAGATCATTTAGCATATCAAGTCCTGTGAACACTTTTGATCTGTGTAGACATTTATAGGTGGTGGTTAATAGTTGGAATCTCTCCAATGAGGGATTTTTTCCTGCCCCTTCACAATGCCCAACTCAACAGGACTGAATTTCCATTATTACAGCCTATGCAAATCACCTCAATATATGTAAATCCTCTATGAACAATCTATACTCTTCCTTTTTGGAAGGGCACAGACTACACATGCACCCTAATATACGGAATGGACACAAAAAGGGCATGACTAGTGTGCGTGCTTCTGAACCCTACCACTGTGAATACAGTTTGACATTGTTCAAATACCTGTACAGCATTTCTCAAGTTGTGCATGAGGACCCACTTGCTTCCAATGAAAGCAGGGCAATGGAAAGATCAGATAACTAACTGCCTGAGACTATTCAAAAAATCAAATAGCTGTTAATTGCCCAGCAAACAGCAGAGCTCGTGCAGTCTGCAAGCTTGGGAGATAAATGTTTGAGTGTCTTTTTTCTGGTGGTTTTTTCCCCGAAGTCAGTGAATAAGAGGTAGTGAGGGCAGGTGAAGGCTGGGGGCACAATCCTAACCTGCAGTTAGGCTGGAACAGTGCATGTCTGTGTGCTGGCCTCCCTGACTCCGAGAGTGGTCCAAACACACCTTACGGTGGCCCTTGTGCCAGCCAAACATTGCTGGCCTAACTGTGCCGGCCTAACTCCAGGTTAGGCTTGCACTCCGGGTCACATAACCAAGTCCCTCATTATGAGAAATGGATTGAGGTATTTTGAAATAAATAGAACATTACTTTTAAATAATAAATATATTATTTCTTTCTAGATCATCCTTTTTTAAAAAGCCTTGTAAAGCTAGCTGGATCCTGATAGAGCATCATTTTAAAAAGTGGGCCTCCGTGTGAAACGTCTGAGAACCACTGAGATAAAGGATTAAACACTCGATACCTCCATGTACGGTCCTGTTCCAAATCACAGTCCTATGTGATCGCTATACATGAGAAAATACATTAGAAAAGGTATATACATGAGAAAAGGAAAATACATAGTTATAAATGAGAAAAGGTAAGTCTCTAACTACACAGGTAAGTCTCTAACTACGTATTTAACATTGCATGTACTGTAGTTTGGCCCTCAGTCTTTGAAGGATGACAAAATCAATGAAAAATAAAAACGGGTGAAAAAATGTTCTCCATGAATCATGAAACACCTGCTATCCATACAACACCTGCTCTATGAAACACCTGCGAAGAGATAGCATCTTTAGCTATAAAAGCACCCAGAGAAATATTACTTCACCATCTGTTAACAAATATCTATAGCTTGAAATGGATGTTTATAGAAAGCATATTGTGTACAAAAGCAGCAAAAAAGCAGCAAAAAAACTGTACAAGAATTTACATGTACTTTGGAAAAGAACAAATTGTCTCAATCGGAATGACAGCCAAATTGTGAAGTTATATAAACTAAATTTTAACACAGTGGTTCCAAATCTTTTTAGCACTGTGACCCCCTTTTTAGGTATGATACCTTGTCGGGACCCCCTTCCCAAGACCTAGGACCAGAAATGACGTAATTAAGCAGAAAGTGATGTCACAAAGCAGGAAACAGGAAGTGACATAATTGTGCTGGCAGGCTTGGCAGTGATGACATTAAGCAGGAAGTGAAATAATAGTTTTTAATAAAACACCCTTCTTAATCGCATTTTTAAGTAGTATTCATGAACTGCCCACTCATAAACAGCTCCTTTTGGATGGATGGATGGATGGATGGATGGATGTGTGCATGTGCATGTTAGTCTGGAGCTGACTAGTTTTCAGCTGTTCACAAATGCAAATTAAGATAACTTGGGAAGATGGCGGCTCCTAGCTTCACATGACACAGGGATGGGAAAGGTGGAAGGGCAGGAGTATGGAGTAAGAAGGGAGACTGAAAAAGGTGTCTCTATACTGCAGTTGGGGAGTGGAGGCCCAGAGAGAGCAGTTTTGCCACTAACTCTCACCCGGAGTTAGGCCAGCAAAGGTTGGTCTGCACAAGGGCCACCGTAAAGCACGTTTGGAGCACCCTCAGGGCGCAATCCTAAGCAGCGCCCGACTGGCGAGGCCAATGGGCCAGCGCCATATCCAACACTGCTTAGGAGAGGCTGGAGCCTCCCCGCGGCAAGGGAACTTGCACTCCCTTACCATAGGGGAGGCTCCAGCCTATGGGCTCCTCGAGTCTGCGCCTGCTAAACAGCAGGCGCAGATCCGAAGAGACTGCGTGGCCCGAATCAGGGCCGTGCAGCCTCCCGAACAGGCTTAGGAAGCGGCCGTATGCCCACCTCCCAAGCCTGCCCTCGTCCCGCCCCCAATCTCCCTTCCACTGCCAATCCTGCTACCACCTCCTCGCGGAGCCTCCCTTGCACCAGCTGACTTCAGCTGACACAAGAGAGGATCAGCGCTGGTCCTATTGCCTTAGTGCTGACGCGGGGGTGCAGATCAGTGCCCCTGCGTCAGCGCTCCGCCCCTTGCGTCGAAGCTATGACGTGGCCTCGACACAAGGGGTGCAATAGGATTGCACGTCTGTGCACATCTGTGTTCTGACCTCTCTGACTCCAGGAATGGTCCAAACCTATTTTTCATTCTCCCTTGTGCCAGCCAAACTGTGCTGGCCTAACTGTGCTGGCCTAACTCCAGGTCAGGATTGCATCTTTCGTCTCATAGCCTCAGGAAGAGGGGAAACTGAAAAACTGACTGAAAAATCCCTTCCTTCACATATTGAGAGTCACTTGGGCATGCATAGCCCGCTGACATCTTGACATGCCAGGCCATATGGGAAGGTGCAATGTGTGAACTCAGCAGGGCCCTGGCATCTGTCACCTAGAGATATTCTCCAGCCATTGGACAAGACAGCCCCCAAACACTGAAGGCGCAATCCTAACCTTTGCTGGAATAGGCAGGCTCCTAACAATGTTAGGAGGCAGCAGCAGCTCAGCACAGGGCAAGGGGATGAAAGTCCCTTGCCCCGGAGTAAGCTCCAGCCAGCCCTATGGGGCTGCTTGGATCTGCGCCAACAAAATAGTAGGCACAGGTCCATGCAGCCATGAGCACCTGAATCGGGGCCACCCAGCCTGGGGGCAGGGGTTTGGATATGGTCCAACAGCCATTTCCTATCTCCACCTCGTCTCCACCCACGACACTGCCCTGTTATGCCTCCCACCCACCTCTGGCACACCCTCGGCACAGCCCTGCACCACCCTGATTTGCTAAACTGGTGCTTGACTGGCACCGCTGACAGGTGTAGCGGCGCCCGTAAGCCAGCACTGCTACTTGTGCCGGTCGAGCAACTGAATCCATTGCGCGTTTGCAACAGTGCTGGTCTGGCAAACGTCAGGTTAAGATTACACCCTAAAAAAAACACCGGTGGGAGTCCAGGAGGGCAAAGTACTGCACTTCCCCATATGAAGAGTTGATAGGAAAGAACAAATCACTAATAATCACTCAAAGTATAATAGTTAAAGCATGGGTGTTCTCTCTCTCTCTCTCTCTCTCTCTCTCTCTCTCTCTCTCTCTCTCTCACACACACACACACACACACACACACACACACACACACACACACACACCCCTTACATCTTCTCAACTCATGTTTTTATACAGACTCTGCCTTTCAAGATGCTGAAAATTGGTAGCTAAAGGTAGGTTTTCAAGATTTGGCACCCAGATTTTCAAGCTTTTCAGGATGGTGGTGCCCAGCTCTCTCCAATCCCTTGAAAATTGACTTGCGATCCCCTTGGAGGTTTTGACCACAGATTGGGAACCACTGCTTTAGTGGAATAGCGGATGAAAATATACGATTTCCAGTCCTGCAATATTAATGAACTCCAAGCATAACTCAAACATAATTACTATTATGTTAATAAAAGGTAAAGGTTTCCCCATGTCTGAATAGTCTAGTCGTGACCGACTGTAGGGGGCGGTGCTCATCTCTGTTTCTAAGCCTGTAGAGCCGGCGTTTGTCCGAGGACAAGCTTCCGTGGTCATGTGGTTGGCATGACTATACGCCATAGCGCACGGAACACCATTACCTCTCCACCGAAGTGGTCCCTATTTATCTACTTGCATTTTTAGGTGCTTTCGAACTGCTAGGTTGGCAGGAGCTGGGACAAGCAACAGGAGCTCACTCTGTCACGCCGTCTTGAACTGCCAACCTTCCGGCAGAAAGCTCAGCAGCAGCGGTTTAACCCACTGCACCACCACATCCCTATTATGTTAATATAATGGACTAAATAAAAAGCAGAGTTACTCTGCAACAGCTTTAAGTTTAAACCTTTCCCCTTGGCTTAGATTACAAGTGGTATTTTCCACCTGATGCTCTGCTCATACATTGTTGATGTCAGGCACATCTTGGGGGGCAACCCTGGCCACTTTTGTGGTCCATATACTTCATATCACCTTCTGACTTACAGATGCATTAGCCAGTAAGTGGTGCAAAGCACTTTCAGAAATCAATCCTGCAACAATCACGTCTATTTTTGGACCCTCTGGTGTGTGGGACTTTCCTCCACTGAGGTGATTTCTATTTTAAGAATACAAGTAGCTGACCCGGGTAAGCCAGAGAGATGAGATCAAAACATTGTATCATGCTTATCCCCATCATGAGCTTGTGGCTGGTGCTAGTGTGGTTAAGATAAGTATTAACTCATCTGTGGAATATTTGTAAGCATGACCTATCCTGGCCAGCTGCACTTCTAAATACCATAATGAGTAAACTAATCCTAACCTGAGACACATTTTGGTGTCTTTGAGACCGCACATGTCAGGAAGTGGCCAGGAAGTTAGAAAGTCCTTTATAGGTCAAGATTTGTCAAGTCTCCTTTGACATTTCATTCCAATGGCTTCTGTCTCACATCTCATTTTACTTTCTTATAATGAGTTCATAGCAGCATTGTGTGTGTTTTTAAATGTTTTTGAATATTCTCCTGATTTGTGGAAAGACAAAGAGAGGAAAATAGACCAGAAGCGATTGGAAAATGGGAATAATAATAATAATAATAATAATAATAAATTCTTCACTATACACTGTTTCAAGAAAGTGAAAATAAAACTACAATGAGACCACTTTGGAAAAAAAGAAGCATGGCATGACATATAAATATTGTTTTTGACCTAGATAGCCCCCATCGTACGGCCACCTCCCAAGCCCACCCAGGTCCCACCCAACTCCCGCCTCCCCCCCTCCCACCAATCCCCATCCCAAGACGGGGCAGAGAATCCCTTGCGCCGACTGTGTTTGGTTGGCGCAAGGGAGGCTCTCCATCAGTGCTCTGAAGCCGACTCTGCGAGCAGCGTCAGCTTCAGACTGTCAGTGCCGACGCGGGGGTGCTGCTTGGCGCCCGCACACCAGCGCTCTGCCCCTCACATTGACGCTATGATGTAGTGTCGGCGCGATGGGTGAGCTAGGATTGCGCTGCCCGAGTCAGAGAGGCCACCACACAGACGTGAGCCATTGTCCCAGACTCTGAGAGTAGTCCAGACACGCTTTATGGTGGCCCTTGTGCTGGCCAAACATTGCTGGTTTAGCTTATGCCGGCCTAACTCCAGTTTAGGATTGCACTCTCAATCAATCTATCAAATCACACTTTATCCATTCAGTATTTTCTAGGCAATTTCAAAATTTATGGCGACAGCAGCCAGAGGTCAGGGTAACCATTCTTAGCCAGGCTTTATTATTACAGCTTGCAGTACTTGACCCAAGGCCGTAGCAAGGAGGTACACCCAATATAGTGAGAATTCCATTCAAGGCCTTGAGTCGAGTTCTCAGGTTACTTGAGAAGATGCTGTTCTTGGCTGCATTTCATAGGATGGGAGGTGAAGGTGTAAAGGGGAAGGATTCCAGACATGTTAACATCCTTGCTGCTGACTGCTTCTGCTCTAACCATAATAAGCTCAGAATGTAAAAGGCTTCAGCTGTGTATAAAAGTGATTTATATTTTCTCTTCCACAGGAAGGAGTGGTGTCATAATATGCCAGAGCTATTTAATTTCCTTCCCCTTACATTAGTTTATGACCCATTGGCCACTATACCATGAAGTGAGAAGGACGTGATTTTCTTTCCCGTGAAGACATTATTTTCACCTCTTATTGATATTTCTCAAGTCCATTCTGCAAAATCAAAGAAAATGGAGCCCTGCTTTGTTTAGCTTTAACATGATACTCTTATGTGTCTTTTCTTATGGCAAGTAATCTATATCTAACCTCCATGTAATGTATAAAATGGGAAAATAAGTTTACTGGAGTAGCAAACATCATATTGCAAAGGTCTGCCTCTGAATAAATTCACAATTAAATCCCCAAACCAGGGGTCAGCAACCTATGGTTTGCAGGTCAGATCTGGCTCACCACCCTAAAATCATCCAGCACATAGTTCCAAAAAGATGCATCTGCCTGGCTCGCAGTGGTCCTAAAAAAGAATTCAGGTTTGCAATTCTATCTGAGTAAAGCTTACTGTGTAAGCAGACCAAGGACAGAAACTTCCTTTGAGAGTCGTTCTATGTCTGGGCATGTGTCTCTCCTTGCTGTGCCCATCTCTTTCCTTACCTCTGTAATGGAGAGGTTCACACATGTGTATCAAATGCATTATTACTATTGGTGCGCCAATGTCTGGCTCCTAGGTGGACAAAGGCTGCTAACCTCTGCCCCAAACCCAATATATTCAAGAACATTTCTTGTAGCTACCTTTTCATACCCCATAATGACCACAGATGTTTCTGAGGAATAACAACATATGGCCTGGTACATAGGATAGAGACGGACTTCAGCTCTCCTCCGGCCCTAAATTGCATTCCTAGAACTGAGAGATGGTTCGTTGAAAGACTGCACATTATTTATACCACTTACTTAATTTAGCTAGATGACAAAGCAGGTATTCAAAGACATCAATCAAAATCAAACTAAACCTATTATGACATCATAATGCACCATCTTTCTTAATTATACCAAAATTCACCAAAATATCAAACAGGTTCAGCTTTAAGCCAACTAGACCAATTGTTCCCAATTGTTTCCACTACCTAAAGGGGCCCCTTGCTAAGGTTAAACATTAATAGGATTAAAAATTAATATCAAAACTTAATAGGGTTGAAAATTAGTAAAAATGATTTTACTAAATTATTTCACAGTCACAAAAATAAGTGGTTTTGCAACTATTTACTTTTCATAGGTAATTCTATTTACTTACAGGCCTACATATATGCAATTTTATATCAAAATTTGTTTAGATCCATTTGATCCATTAAGGGCGCAATCCTAACCCACTTTCAAGCACTGACATCGCTGTGCCAATGGGGCATGTGCAGCATTCTGCAGTGGAGTAGTAGTCACGGAGGCCTCCTCAAGGTAAGGGAATGTTTGTTCTCTTTTCAGAGCTGCACTGCCCTTAACCCCAGTACTGGAAAATTAGTTAGGATTGTACCCTAAATCACATGCACTTTTTAAGCACACATTTTGATTGTATTCCATGGAGATATAAAATCTACATATAATAAATTGTATTTTTATCTTTAAGATTCTACAGACCTTGGCTGTGAACCCGGGGCCCTGCAAACAACATTGCCAATTGGGGCCTGCAGCTGTTAAAGCTGGCCCTGTCAAACAATATTGGAAGATCAATAAAGCGCTTCAGAAAGTATTGCACTGTGGGATTTATCCAGTGGAAGAGAGATCATGGTCTTGGGGCACCTGTTAAAAATATCTCTCTTCTTACCTTTGCTGCCCGAACATTTATGAGGCAATTATTTGAAATATCAAGCAGTTGTCTCATATACCTGAGGGGTCACAGTTTCCTTTTTGGAATAAAGAAATATCTCTATTGTTGTTTCGTCTCTCAGATATATGACAAAGAGTACCCTCGAAATCTCAGGTTTTGTTCAGTTTTGCCCCGACAAGCATTTTTGAGAGGCTTGTGCAGTCAGCACTGCTAGCTATTTGATCTGCTCTTGGGCACCCTCCAGCTGCTACTTGGGATTTCATCACTGTTTTATTGCATTTCTCATACTCTCAAAATTACTATTCAATGTGCTTTTTTACACAACAGAAATCTCCAACTAAAGAGAGAAGCTCTGTGGGTGTCCAGTGATATTTCCTGCAAATGGCACAGACATAACATCATATAGGAAGATAACAAAGCTCCCATTCACACCTGATACCGTATTTGGAAGTGACCACTGGCTTCAATTAATGCTTACTACAATGTTCAGATATTCCGACACTGTGATGATCAGAAGTAATATGAATCACATCTCAACATCACACCCTGTTCTGAATGTCAGACATATGAGGGGCAAATCTATGCATTATCCAAGTATCCTGTTGCCTTGTGTGCTCCCTGAGGCATCTGGTGGGCCTCTGTGAGATACAGGAAGCTGGATGAGATGGGTCTTGGACTGCTCCAGTGGGGCTCTTATGTTCTTAGGTTCATTATGTGCAAAAGGAGCACTAATGTTTAAAAAAAAACAGTTTCAGGAGGGGCAATTTTTAGTGGAGAAATTGTGGGTGGTAAAGAAGTTTAACCTTTTCTATGTGCATTGTTTCTACATCCATAATCACCTCCCCTGCCCAGAGAGAGAGAGAGAGAGAGAGAGAGAGAGAGAAATTTTTCTTAAGAAAAGTAACAGCCAAACATGAGGGCCCAGTATATCTACAGGTGGATCCTTTTTATCTGTGAGGGTTCTGTTCCCAGAACCCTTGCAAATAAAAAAAAATCCAAGGGTAATTAAACTTGCTGATTCTCCCCCCCCCCCAAAAAAACCTGACCAGACCATAGCTCTGGTTGTGTCCGGTGGGTTTTCTGAGCCCCGCCAAACTGTGCACATTTGCATGCAGTCTCGGCGGGGCTCAGAATGGGAAATTTCCTTCCTCCACCCTCCAGACCGGAGGTACTCCAGGGCTTTCTGAGCCTCTGACGGTAACCAGAGCACAGCTCCGGTCGCCCTTGGAGGCTTCAGATTGAACCAAATTTGGCTCAACTAGGAGGCTTCAGATTGAACTAAATTTGGAATCAAATCCACAGATTAAAAATCCATTTGGCTCAACCTGTATTTGCACGTAATATGTAATTAGCCTCTGGGAGAGGTTTTTGCATGTTATTTGCATGTTAGAGACTCTCTAAACCTAGAAAGTGCTTTTCCCTCACCATTAAGTAACCTCAAGTCACTACCATGTATCAGAAAAGGGCTTCAAAGCCAAATAATACAGCTTGCACACAAAGCTGAATTCAGAACTTTATTTTTATCAGATATTCAGATGCAAGCATTGTAACTACAAAACCAGTCCATATTTCATTACAAATATTAACTCAGTAACATACACAGTATTTCGTTACGTGAGGCAGGCCACCTTTATTTCTACTGCAATGTTCCCTGAGCAAAGGGATTTATCCATGTGCATTTCCCATGAGGTATTCTGTTAACTACAAAACTAATAGTTCTGCCCTATAAATATTTATTTAAAAGTAAGTCTCACTGAGTTCAGCGGAACTTAACTCCAGGGAACTGTGTACTATAGAATGAAAAACATTTAAACGTTATATTAAGTTACAAGCTATTTCCATCTTGCAATGAACCTCTACATCTCATCCAAGCAATCATTTTTCCCAACAAACGTTGACTTCATGTACTTCACAACACTCTCTCCCTCTGTCAAAATGTTCACTATAAGGATTTTCACTTATGCACACTGAACATATTAAAATAACCCCTCCCTATCCATTCCAAGATATTCAATATAAGGTCCAGGGATGCGAAGGGAAGGACCAAGTCTGTCATGGAGTCAAGATCTAACCTCCCATTTTACCCAATGAATAGACCTTCCCTCAGCTTCAAGCTCTGTGTTACCAGAGCTTGCGGATGAATTTGCCTTGCTTGCTGAAGAAGTTCCAGGAGGTCAGACTGAATTTTGGATTTCTCCCACTAGTAGAAGAGATCCAGAAAGGCCCCTTTTCTCAGGTGTGCTCCTGTGGGCTTAAGAGAAAGTGCTCTTCAGGACCCTTAAGAGGCCCTTGGGAAAAGGCAACCTCCTTTGTGTGAGACACACTGCCTAATGAGTAGCACATCCCCATGCTTTCATGGCACATGCATTACACGCTCCCTTTTACAGTGTATCTGTTTTTGTGCTGTGTTTTTACACATTACTATTAATAAGGGAACTAAGGAAAGAAGGATGAAAAAGGATTCATGGGAAAAGTGGAAAAACAGGTGAAATGTTGCGTTTTTCATAGTTTGCAACTAAAGCTGGGCGGCCCACTACTGAACTGCCCGGCTCCCATAGAAGTAGTGGTAAAAAATAGCTACCACTGCATCCCATGGGAGCCAGACAGCCACCAGAAACTCCTCAGGAGAAGGGGACTTTTGTCCCCTTCCCCCAGGGAAAGCCCTGCTGCCCGTAATAGGCTGCCTAAGCAAGGCGAGGGGATAAGATCCAGCAGTGGAAGCCAGGTCCCACCCCCCTCACTAGCCCACTCCTCCCCTCCCTCCTCCCAGTTCCTGCTTACCAGCAGACGGTCTTACCAGCAGCCAGCGCTGTGGAGGCGCCATCTGTCCCCTAGCGTTGGGGCCAGGTGCTCACTGAGTGCCGCCCCAGTGTGAGTGGTAAAGTATTGCAGAAGTGCTTTACGGCATGTTCGCGACACTTTAAGTCGGGGGTATGCATGTACTGCTAGTGATAAGAGCCTGTATTGGGCCCTGAGTTGCTAAACCTCATTATGTGATACTGGAGCATTGTCATCGTCAATGTTAACCCTTTACTGATCCTATATAATGCTTATATTGTTGTTTATTCTATTTTATCATGCCACACAATTTTTTTCCTTATGGTATTAGGCATTTAGGGTGATTTTGGTTGACTTTGGAACGACTTGGAATGACTTGGAATCACTTTGGATGATTTTGGAATCACTTTGGAACGAGTTAGAATTTTTTCCATTGACATTAATGTAATAATTTTACTCGTCCAGATTTTCGTATAAAGGCTATTTTCAGGAACAAATGATGGAAGAATGTATTTCGTATCAAGCAAGACAACGTTGTCTGAAGGGATCCAAGAAGTAATGCACTCCACAACAGCAAAAATCTCTCTTGTCTAGCGAGTTCATAAGCTCCCTCTGGTGACTGCTGCAATGATTGACACAGATCTCTAGATACTTGTGCATAGGAAGCTGCCTTATTCAGAGTCAGACCATTGGGCCATCTAGCTCAGCAGTACTGATTGCCCAGCAGCTCTTTGGGGATTCCTTCTTTCTACCTGAAGAGGCTGGGAATTAAACCTAGGATTTTCCATGCACAACCTCAGCATTGAGGTGCAGCCTATCCTCTCAGTTCTATGGCACTGTTGTAGAGCTCTGTCACATGGCCTACATCATGTGTCCTTGATTTGGCTCTTACAGACACATGCAGAAAATGTTTAGAAGTTGGTACTGGGAACTGAAGTAAACATCCTAAGACTTGGCCAAATTACATAAATTCATATTGCTGAGGCACTAGTTCAACCAGAAGGACCTCTTTGTTTTCTTAACAACAACTGCAAAGAGGCAGAGAATCACAGTTGGAATTGGGGTGCACAAGGAAAGTTCACTCTCCCCCCCCCCACCATGTACTGTTTTTATTCTAAACAATTTCTGTCCTTGAGGATTTGCCCCATAAACATCCATTTTGCTTTGGAAGCAATTTGCTACTCCAGAGGTGTGAATTTTGGAATAAAACAGCATGCAGGAAAAGAATGCTTCTTCTCCCCCTGCATGCAATTTTGACTGGGATACTGTACTTGCTCTGTACACTAAGAGCAGAGACTCCTGCAGAAAGTTTAGTGGCTTCAGGGAAATGTTTCTTGATTTGCTCTGAAGAGAGAGAATGATTAGTGCTCACGTTTCAGTTATCCAAGGATAGCGGATTTCAGTTGTCCTCAGCTCCCTGGGTTCATGGCTGCACTGGCAAAGTTTAAGCTGTTCAACAGCTGAGCCATTAGTTAGGAAGATGGAAGGCACACCGGAATTCATGTAGTCTCTTAAAGTAATATTTGTACTCTATACAAAATTATTAGCTCATTATTTGAAAGGTTCAAAGTGTATTTAAAGGTTTGTTTCCCCCCCCTAAAATTATTAAAACACACTTTACAAATCCCTTTAAAAAAGGCCACTACAGCAAGAAGCAGTCACTATATGTTTCTTTGTGTGCTACGTTTATAAGAATACAGTAATAATAAACAATTCTTAGTGAATTGTTGACAGAATCGACCTAATTCTCCGTTAAGAGAGGGAGAGAGAGTGTGCCAATTATGGATTGCGTGAGTCATAACAGCAGCAGTAGTAGTAACAGAATAGAAAACTTCTGTGGACAGGAACAGCAAACATTGACTATACAAATCCCACAAATATCTGCAGAAGGTTCAGGAAAGACTTTCAGTCTTTTATTAAATTATATTCATGGACAGATATTTAGGCACACCTTTGGTTCCAGTTTGATTCCAGTCGGGGGGGGGGGGGAAGAATCAGTGGATACTGGAATGGAACATGTACTTGCTCTTTTTCTTCTTCAAAGTATATTACAGTATTGAGCTGTGAGCCAAATTCTTTAATGAACAAACCAACTTCCCAAAAACTGTGGGCTTCCCAAAGACAACTGGCTGGCCACTGAAAAAAAGCTGGTTGTGGGACTACAAGAAACCTCAGTCTGATCCAATTGGGCCCTTTTTTTGGTTTTTATGTTTAACCAGAAATCATCTTCTGGATTAAAATATTCTTTACTAGCTTTTCGTTACCCGGCGTTGCCCAGGTAACAAAATGATCATCCAGAGTTTATGAGTTTTGCACCCCTTCTTGCCCCCCATGCTGATGGGAGCCGAACCCAGACTCCAACCGTGTCAGGAGTGTCGCCACTCGCCTTGGCAACCCCGGAAACTATGGATCAGATGCTGATTTCGTCCGTTTTCTACCGTTCTCACACAGGGCCCCCCACGCACTTCCACCCCCAGGAGCGCTATGGGGGGCTGACCCCCGCAGTGTTTGTCACCAAGCCGCAAGGTATGTGCGTGCCGAGTCTGGCTCCAATCGCTCCAGGCATCGCAGTGGGGCATGGCGGGCGACTTGTTTCGCACCCCTTCTCGCCCCCTACGCCAAGCGGGGGCTAAACCCGGACTCCCACGGTGTTGGGAGCATCACCGCTCACCTCGGCGACACTGTAAACTATGGATCCAACGCCGATTTCGTCCGTTTTAGACCATTCTCACGCGGGGGGGGCCCCGCGCACCCCCACCCCCGGGGCGGGAGGGGCGCCTGACCCCCGCAATGTTTGCCACAAGGCACACGTGTACCTGGTTTGGTGCGCATCGCTCCAGGCGTTCCAGCAGGGCATGGCAGGCATTTTGTCTCGCACCCCTTCTGGCCCCCCACGCCAAGGGGGGGGCCGAACCCGGACTCCAATGGCATCGGGAGTGTCACCACTTATCCCGGCGACCCCAGAAACTATGGATTTAATGCCGATTTTGGCCGTTCTCAACCGTTTTCACATGAGGCCCCCTGCACACCCCCACCCCTGGGGACGCTGGGGGGGGTCCTGACCCCTGCAGTGTTTGTCGCCAGGCTGCAAGGCACGCACGTGCCGGGTTTAGTGCGCGTTGCTCCAGGCGTTCCAGCACAGCATGGCGTATGATTTGTTTTGCACCCCTTCTGGCCCCCCCGTGCCGAGGGGGGCCCAAACACGGACTCCACCGGCGTCAGGAGCGTCGCCGCTCGTCTCAGCGACCCCGGAAACTACGGACTCTACGCCAATTTCAGCCGTTTTCTACCATTTTCACATGGGGCCCCCTGCGCACCCCCACCCTCGGGGGCGCTGGGGGGGCCTGACCCCCACAGTGTTTGTCGCCAGGCCACAAGGCATACGCATGCCGAGTCTGGCGCCAATCGCTCCAGGCGTCGCAGTGAGGCATGGCGAACGTCTTGTTTCGTACCCCTTCCCGTCCCCCACGTTGAGGGGGGCGAACCCAAACTCCCACAGCGTTGGGAGCGTCGCTGCTCGCCTCGGTGACCCCAGAAACTACAGAACCGAGGACGATTTCGTCCGTTTACGACCGCTTTCACGCAGGGGCCCTGGGGCACCCCCACCCCGGGGGTGCTAGGGGGCCTGATCCCCGAAGTGTTTGTCGCCAGTCCGCAAGGCATGCGCATGCTGGGTTTGGTGCGTGTCGCTCCAGGCGTTCCAGAAGGGCATGGCGGACGTTTTGTTTTGCACCCCTTCTTGCCCCCCACACTTAGGGGGGCGAACCCGGACTCCGACGGTGTCGGGAGCATCGCTGCTCACCCCGGCAAACCCGGAAACTGTGGATTTGACGCCGATTTCGGCCATTTTTGACCATTTTCATGCGGGTACACCCGCATACCCCCACCCCCGGGGGCGCTAGGGGTGGTCTGACCCCTGCAGTGTTTGTCGCCAGGCTGCAAGGTGTATGCGTGCCAAGTTTTGGGTTGATCGGTCCAGGCGTTCCAGCACGGCATGGCGGATGTTTTGTTTCGCACCCCTTCTGGCCCCCCATGTCGAGGGGGCCCCGAACCCGGACTCCAACGGCATCGGGAGTGTTTCCGGTCATCTCAGTGACCCCGGAAACTACAGACTCGACGCAGATTTTGGCCGTTTTCAGGCATCTTCACATGGGGACCCCCGCATACCCCTGCCCCCAGGGGCGCTAGGGGGGCCCGATCCCCACAGTGTTTGTGGCCAGGCCGCTAGGCTTCCGCATGCCGAGTTTGGCGCCAATTGGTCCAGGCGTTCCAGCGGGGCATGGCAGAGGTTGTGTTACGCACACCTTCTGGCCCCCCACGTCGAGGGGGGGCCAAACCCAGACTCCAACGGCGTCAGCAGCGTCGCCGGTCATCTTGGTGACCCCGGAAACTATGGACTTGACGCCGATTTCGGCCGTTTTCGGCCGTCTTCACACGGGGACACCCGTGTACCCCCCACCCCCAAGGGCGCTAGGGGGGGGGCGACCCCTGCAGTGTTTGTCGCCAGGCCGCAAAGTGTATGCGTGCCGAGTTTCGTGCCGATCGCTCAAGGCGTTGAGGAGCCTATGCGAAACACACACACACACACACACACACACACACACGCTCTTCTTTATATATATAGATTATGAACAGAGTAGTAGACTTAATGATTTTTTAAAAACCATGCAAAAACACAGTGTGCATGGTAAATACAAGGAAAAAACCTACCCCATTCCTATTTTATCCAAGTCATGGTACTCCAAGTTCTAGTCCATGTAAAATGCTTCTCCTCTATCTTCATGGGAGAATTAATCAAATTTGATAATGCTGATTTCTAAATGTACATATACTCAGTGGTGTCATTCAAATGATTTAGGAACAGGAACTCACTTTTGATTGGCACTTGTCAGGAACCCGGAACCAGCCACGGAGCCCGTTAGGATCCGGAACACCCGTTCTGGTCCGTTCCCCCGAATGACATCACTGCCTTTGCCCCCCTAGGAATCCGGAGTCGCTCCCTTTAACCCTCTGAGTGCCGGCCAACCAAGAAGAAAAGCTCTTTGCAGAGGAATTGGGAGGGGGGAGGAGGGAGAGTGAAGTGGGCGGAGTCAGCCCTAATTTTAACTAGTGGAACTGAGTTCCCCCGCGTTCCCCCTGCATGACATCACTGCATATACTGCTCTAATCTGAGTGAGATCAAACTGTTTGGGGGGCTTTTCTCTAGAGTCCAAAACCTGCTCACCTAAGAAGAGCTTTAGTGGTTTGGGCCAGGAGCCACCTAGTCCAGCTTCCTTTATCTCACAGTGGCTTACCAGATGCCACTAGGAGCACACAAGACAAGATACCTGTATCTTTTTCCCAAACCCTTGAATCTGATACTCAGAGAAAGGTTATCTCTCTGACGCTGGAAAGCTGCATATAGTCATCATGGCTTGTAAACTAAGATGGACTTTTCCTTCATAAATTCAATCCCCTTATAAAGGCAACTACAGTAGGCCAGGTGCCATCACAACATCTTGTGGCAAGGCATTCCACAGATTAATTACACACTGGCTAAATTACTACCTCATTTGGTCTGTTCTAACTCTCCCACTGGAGAATTTCCTCTCACACAACACCTGTTTTCGATGTTTGTGTGAGGAGGAAAAGAACTTCCCTCTATCCATTCTATGCACTCCATGCATAATTTTAAATGTCAGGCAGCCCAATCCTACCTAACAGCCCAATCCTTTTGAAGCTACATGCAGGTGGATTCGTGCTCCTCCAGCATAGTCTGCCTTGTGGCAATCATAAAAACTGCTCTGGCAGTGTGCCAAGTCACATGCTGCAGAAGCACTGGAGGAGAGGCCAGAACGACCCCTCACATGTGAGCGGGTGGGTTCAAGCAACAGCAGTGGCTGCCAAATCCTAGCCTTTCTCCCAATCTGTTACTGACAGCTCACAATGCATTAGTGTAGGCTTGAAATTTTGATTTCTTGCCCCAATGTGCATCACTTTACACTTACTGTATTTGAAGCACATCTGCCATTTTGCTGTCTATTCCCTCAGTTAAACACCAGAGAATACTTATCCAGGGTTGATAACTTCCCAGGTTTACCCTTCCCTATTTTGTGACTTAGATTGCCCTAAGATCCAGTGAAAGCCAATTGATTTTAAAGCTTATTTATTTCAATAGTAGAGATTTAAGCACATGCTTGATACCAATGGAAAGCAAGACTGCTCACAAATGGTTCTAGGCTCAGGTGAACTCCAAGACAGAGAGTTTATCAATGGTGAATCAAGAGCATTCAGTCAGGGCCTACAGACTAGCCAATGAGGCAACAACTCAGTCACTTGGGTGATGGCTGACTGCTCCTTTCTCACCACCATGCAAGTCATCTCCAGTTGGCCCTGTGACAAGAGACTGGAAAGGATTGATGCACCTTCCTTAAAACCTGAGCTTAATGATGGCTGGCTTGGGCCATGCGTTTTCCCACTGCAGTTAGGCTGATCCAACCATACACACATCGATAAAAATATAATACAGTATTTGAAATATCTCTCTTTTAAAGTCAACTTGGGAAGATGAGGGAGGCTTATAGCAAATCACCGCAGCATAACACCATGTATGATGGCAAAAGGAAAAACATGTGCATCAGCAACGGCATCACGGAAGTGGGTAGGATGATGCAAGACAAAGGCATTGCAAGTAACTAAAAACTGCAAAAACTGTTATGAGCGAAATTGGAAACTAGCCTCATCCAATCCAGCCAAAGTCAAAGCCAATCAGCTGGTGAGATTTCTTAAGAAATACCACAAACATTTTATTAATAAAGAAATGCTTGGAGGAACTGCAAGATCCTTGATTTAGGCATATTCAACTGCACAATGATTATATAATTGCAAAAATAAAAAAAATTCAGGCTTTCATCTTCCTAAATGTACCAGGTGTCCAGAGAAGCCACCCTTGAATTCTCCAGAATTCAATTGTGTAACATACAATCCTCTCTGGATATTATCAATCCAGATATTATTTTTCAGCAGAAGAGAAAACAATGCAGCAATTATATAACACATTAATAACCTCTTTCCTTTGGGGGGGGAACTCCTTCCCTTTTGTGTTGCCTCTTTAATAATCTAATTTATGAGTAAAGGTCCTTTAATGTGGCATCAACCTGGCCCGACTATCCCCCCCCCCCCAATTTCATCTCCTTGGGACCAGGTTAGGCACTGCACCAATATCCTTGCATTGAGGTACTGCCTTTCAGCATGAGGATAATAGCCAATGGTACAACAGCTCTTAATTTTGAAGTAATCTATTGTTGAAATCCAATTGCTTTCAGAGTTCTCATTTATTATCAGTCAAGGATTTTCTTTATCCTGGACTTATACTGTCCAATTTGCGTGAGTCCGAGGGAGGGTGGATCAGGCTGAAAAATAGGGATAGTATCTGCCACCAAGATCCACCCCCTAAAGCCTGCTCCCTGCCCTCCCCGATCCGCTCTGAAACTCCTCCTACCTTCTCCCTCCCCACCCACAAAGCACTCCACCACCACTACTACCGTCTTACCTGCTCTGGCACAGTCAGATCTGCAGCAGCACAGCTCTCACTTGGCAGTGGTGGTTCAGACTGGCTCAGTAGTAATGCAGTCTGCATGTTGTTACAGGGCCTTTTACAACAGTGGGATGTTATAATTGGAGGATAGGATTGGGCTAAGGCAGTGGTTCCCAAAGTTCTCTACTCTGACTTTGGGAATCCTGTAAGTATTTGTAGGGGAGGGGAAGGGAGGGGAAGGGAGGAGGCAGCAACATGATCTGACGACTGTGCTGCTTTCAGGGTTTTTTTAAACTTACCTAGGGGGTCACTATGGCTCTCTTGTGACTATGGCTATAGAGTCACAAAAAAGTTTTTTTTTTCTTTTTCAGAGGAGTTTGGAGGTTTGAGAAGAACTGGACCCTGCAGAGAGCAATAGCAACCCCGAGGTAAGTTTTAAAAATCATCCCTCCCCAGCAGCAGCAGTTCATCCAAATCATGTTGCTGCTGGTTTCTGGGCTGCTCCCTTTAAAGGGGAATGACTCTTTTCCGGTTCTCCTGGAGAGACATGACTCACCGGTTTGGGAACCACTGGGCTAAGGGTATTATCCAGCTAAAGTAGGTTGCAGTTAAGGCTGCAATACTTTATACACTTTCCTTGGAGCAAGCACCATTGAATACAACAGGGCTTACTTCTAAGTAGACATTTATAAGATTGTACTGTTATTCCCATACTGAGTTGAGATTAACTTAACTCCTGAGACTTTCAACATATTTCTTATGGAATAGAAGTCTCCAAACCAGAGACTGCTGTGCACCACTAAGGCCCTCCCCAGCCCAATCGTTCTACTACGCAGCTGCTTTTCTTCACACACACACACACACACCCGATCTGTCATAAGGACACTCTGGACAATCATGTCTGTTGCCCAGCACTGCTCCTGGAGTCCATAAAAAGGCTCAGACTACTGTCTTCTCTCCTCCCTCCTTGCCTTCATGCAGGAGCTTGACTAATTGAGCAGCAAATCATGGCACTGAATGTGGTAGGAGAAGAAGTTCTCACTGTCCATTCATCACTTCCAGGTAAGCTGGAGAGCAGAGGCCCAGCACACAGAGCGTGGGTACCAGAACCACCTTCTGCCCCAGCATCCAGGACAACTTGGTGAGGGCTCTGAGTTCTCACCAGTTTCTGTAGGGTCCCATGGCTAGAGACGGAAGCTGAGACCACTTGATTGCTGCTGGGCCTGTGCTGTTTCACAGAAGATACAACTATACATAAAACCCCTTCAGCATCAGGCAATGTGACTGGGAACATTCCCATGCTTGTGGCTGTGCGGGAGGGAAAAGTGAGTCTTATGGCTTAGGCCAGAGGTTCTCAAATTGGGGCTTCGTGACACCCCACCTGAGAAGCCCTGTCTCTATCCCCTTAAGGCAGTGGTTTTCAAGCTGAGGTGTCGCGACGCCCCAGCCTGAAGAGCACTGCCTGTGTCCCCTTAAGGGGCGGGGGGGCTGGCGAATGGCAGCGACGCAATTATATTGGGTCTGGGAGGACTTACCAGGGGCCTGTGCCAGTGTCCAGTAGGGCTGGGAAGCCAGTTTCTCAGCAAAGTGGTTTCTAACAAAACTATAATCCAGTACATTATTAAGAACTTATTCTATTCATTGGGATGTATTTTTTCTGCCCCTATTTTTTTTTCTTCCTATGCCAGACATTTTCTCCTCACTTCTGTAGGGCTCCTAAGGATAGCCGAGGGTGGGGGCAGGGGCGGAGATATAGGGAGAAGTGGCTGCAATGGAGAAGTGGCTGCAATGACCTCAGGGCTTTCCAAGCGGCACAGAGCAGTGAGACATATTTAAATGGCTTCAAGTAAATACCCAACCTGTCATCAATTTCAGTAGTGCAGAATTGAGTGCTGCCTGTACAGGCAGACAGCTTAAGAGTAGGGTTCAGGACGTCCTTTTGCTTGTGTTTACTCTTGTCAACCTGCCCTGCCATTGCAGGCTTCCTTATTCTTGGCTTTTTTCAACCTGTGCAGTTCGAAGGTATCTATCTCAATTATTTAACAACGTGTAAAATTACAAACATGTTCAACGACAATATGTTCCTCTTGCGTAAACGTCTCCTCTTGGCCACATGCATAATGAAAACCCTGTTGAGTCCATAATAAAATCCAGAAATCTTTCAAGTCTCAGAACTGAATGTTCAAATGTTGCTCGCTTCCTTTTCTAACCAGACAGCAGGAGCTGCCAAGAGACTTTCTGGGCGCTCAGCCCCTTTCCATATTAATATAGGCGTGTGTATATTTATAGCACTTTACCAGAGTCACTGAGGATCAGATCAAATGCTGATTGTTTTCAACCCAATTAGGTATATGTGCAATTTTTCCATGAAAAAAAAATTAAAATATATATGCTCTCTGTTTATGATGAAGATTAAACCTTCCTTAGACAGAGTGGAGAGAAAAAAGCAACAAATCAGAGCTCAATAAAGTATTCAAATTTCACTCTAATGAATAGTAATGCAATTACCAAATATTGTGGGGACCATCCTGGAAAACACTGCCTTGATTCACAAGCATATAAATGGATTCCTAGAGTTCTTACATAACAACACTGTCATTAAGAGGGCGCACGCAGCTTGCAATTGCACAAGTCACATGCTATTCCCAAGGTTGCTGAACTCAGAGTACTGCAAGAACCTTCTCCACAACATGAGACTAGAAGGATATGCTCTTATTTGAATTAGTTGTGATTACTGCTTGCAAATCCAATCCTGAAAGCGCTTAGGTAATGTCTTCATTTTTTTGGTTCTGCCACCCTAATATGGCAAAAAGTGAGGGGAATATGGCAAATACCAGCCTCACATTTGAAAAGACAAAGAACAAGGTAGCAAGGGATACCCCCAGCCTGAAGTTTGTGTGCTGACACCCACCCTTTTTTTTTAAAGAGACCCCATCTCTTCCTTGTATTCAATTTGTGGCCATAGACCTCTGCCTCTCTAGGCCAGTTTGCAACAGTTGCCACTGCCAGGCAAATACTTCTGGGAATGTTATAATTCAAACTGTTAACACTCACAAAAAGAATCTAGCACGAGGAAGGTTTGCAGCTTCCAAGACGGCTGCTCCCAGCATGACCCACCTGACATCATGTCGCGACCCACCAAGTGGGTCAAACCCACAGTTTGAATAACACTGTGCTACAGAATTGATGGCAGGAAACTTACAAGCATGGGCAGTAACTGTTTATCAAGGATCTTCAAACAGGCTGCTTTTGGCAACTAATGAAGTCAAGAGATGGGTTTGCAGTTCAGGTATATTCTTGCATCCATCCTTGCTCCTAGGAGCTACTATGCAACAGTAGCCCAGAGTGCTTTTATCAGTTACAGCTTTTATGCTGACTACCTGTCTGGATTGATAATATTGATAGAATATAACTAAACTGTTGGGGTCTCCTCCAGGGTCCCACCTTGCTAGAGCTCCTCCATAGCTCACTGGCAGGTGCGCTTCTTAGCGGGGCAGCCAGGGAGACCCCAGCTGCACTCAGCACTGAGGTTTCATGACCCAAAGTGGTCTCTGGTGGCATGGAAAGTGGCCCTCAGTCTACTGGGCAAGGAGCTCCAGCAGCAAGGCCAATGCCGGAAAGGCCTCACCCTCAGGGTCAACATAGGGCACATGTCCGGCACTGGCTGCATGCGCAACCACACCCAGCAGGGCTTGTTCAGCAGGCGAGACGGAGCAGAGTGCGCTGGCACTTGCTGTAGGAATTTGCCTCAGCCAGGGGAGTCATCACTCATGAGCCAGCCCTAGCCAGGAGATGGATTACTCGTAGGCAGGCAGGGTAAATCAGGGCCTCACCTTACCTGCCTCTAGGCTTGTCTGGCCTTCAGCCCAGCAGCCTGGAGTTCTGCTGGGGTGGCCTTGGCCTCCCTGGGGCCTGAACCATAACTACAAAAGATGCTCTTGAGGTACACTGTCTTTTGCAATTTACACTGCAATCCTAACCTGCGCTGGAACAGGCTAGCCTACACGGTGTCCAGTGTAGGTTTGCTGCCTCTTATCTGGAGCTCACCATAGGGCAAGATGGGCCTACTTGGATCTGCGCCTGCTGCTTAGCAGGCACAAGTCTGAGCACACTGCTGTGGCCTGAATTGGGGCTGTGTGGCCCGAATTGGGGCTGTGTGGCCCGGAGACAGGCCTGATGGCTGCATGCGGGCTCCACCCCTGTTCTTAGGCCGCCCTGCCTGCTGGAATGCCCTCCCCTCGCTCTGTTCTGCCCCTCCTGCCTTTCTCCCCACCCAGAAAAGCCCCTGCGCTGGCTGGACCTGACCAGCACAGGAGCAGCTTACTGGCTGCCTCCGTGGGCTTACCTGGGTTGACGCAAGTGGTTGCATCAGCCCAGTGCCTCTTCTAGTCAGATGTACCTTACGGCACATTTGCGACAGCTTTGAGCCGACACAATGCACATGCATCAGCCAAATGGTCACCTTGGATCGTGCCCTTATTGTCTTAGTACTTGTCTATGAATCTTGACCCTTCTGCACTGAAACCTTGAACTCCTCCCAATCTGGAAAAGTGCACCAATGCAGTCATTATTTTAACAGAGTATTCTTACAGTTCTCCATAGCCCTCCCAGTCCTTAGCATTACACAAGTTCCAAAGGACTATTCTGCTTTGAAGAAGATACACAGTAGGTAAGAAAGAGTTACTCTGAGATGGCCACAATAGGAAGTAATTTTTAAACTCTGGGGTGTGTCACTTGTGATATTTGCAAGGGCTAAAATTCCAAATTCCAGGGGCCAAGAAAGACTATTCCTGCTTCTTGTTCTTCTGCACCTAGTTCTCTTAGAACCACCTTGGGTGTCCTGTTTTAGGGGGGGAAGTTTGAATACAAATTGACCTAAAATAAATAAAAACATGGTTCAAGAAAAAAAAAAGTGCTGTCCTGGGGCAGGAGGAGGCTTAAATTGAAATAGCCAGAGGCTGTCATATATATGGCATTTCCTGCATCCTCTCTAGTACGGTATTTGAGGAAGGATTCACAATGGTCTTCCCAGAAATGTTTTTCAAGCCAAGGCTCAGCTCTACAGGTAGTGTGAAATACGAATGCATCTGAGCAATTTTTGCATCTGTTCAGAGTACTAAATGCATTCTCACCAATAATTTGTAACCAGCGCCTACTGTTTCACAATCCCATGCATATCTCCACAGAGGTCCCATTGCATTCAATGCAGCCTACTCCCGGGGAAGCATGTATTGGATTGCAGGCAGGCAGTGCAATCCAGGGCCCACGACGGGCTGATGCAAGTCCACTGCGTTGGCCCAGCACTGTTGCTACATGCTGTAGGGTAGGTTTGTGCCAGTGCAAGTGGTACTGGACCGACGTAGGCAGCAGTGTTGGCCCAGGCATGAATTCGGCCAGCACGGGGGCTTTTCTAGGTGGGGGGAAGGGAGAGGGGGCCGAGGGAAAGTGGAACGGGCCATAGGTAGGGCAGCCGGGAAGGGGGGGGATTCAGAAACTGGCAGTTATGCCCAGTGGTGAAATTCAGCCAGTTCTCACCAGTTCTGCAGAACCGGTTGTTAATTTTAGGTTGGGAGAGGGAAGAAAGGCAGCGGCCGCGCTGAAGGCCTCCCTGAAGGACATAGAACTGGTTGTTAATTTATTTGAATCCCACCACTGGTTATGCCTGATTCTAACCACTGCCGTGCGACCGCAGTCTGGGCCGTATTAGGGTGCTCAGACTTGCGCCTGCTAAATAGCAGGCTCAGATCCAACAAGTCCCATCAACCCGGCTGGGGTTTGACCTAGGCAAGTGGAAATACTCCATTTGCCCCACAGTGAGTTGCAACTGCCTCCTAACTTGCGTTAGAATGCAGCGTAAGCCTACTGGTCTGCCTGGTCCTGTACAAGTTGGGATTGCACCCTCAGTCACACAACTCCAAGGCAGTCTTCAGCAGAGGTTCCTCACATTTTTGAAATTATCTTATGAATACTTGCCCTAGTGACCCACTAATGCTGTTTTACAGTGTACTTATCCAAAGGATTGCTTTTACCCCATGTTAAAATTTTGTGAGTCTTCATTTTGTGTATTATGTTGTTGTAGTCTTTGGAAAAACGTAGAGGCAAAAGCAGCTGACAATCGCTTTGGCATATGACCAGATAGACAAAGTTTCATTGAGACCTCTTGGTGATGCACTGAGCTGAAGTGTGGGAAAAAATCCTCCAAACTGAACTTAGCTTTTTGTCTTCCATGCCATTATGAACTCTTGAATATTCATCCCTCCCTTCATTTGGACTTTGCTTGCTCTTGTGCAGCATCTTTTGCTTGAGCATCTGTCAAGTCTGTTTCATCCTTGTAAAAATAAATTTCTTTCTTTTTTTTAGCATACATGAAAAAACAGACAGAACAAAGATCAAGAAGTCTTAGGCTGCTGAATTTATCCATTTTAGTCTCCAAAATAGCTGCAGAGATTATGGCCTTGGTTCTAAACACTTATACGTGAATAAGCCTCATTGATTTTAATAAATTAGACTGTGTTTGCAAGACTGAGCTTTTTCCCCGAGGGTGGATGGTCATCAGCTTTGTGCCTGTACTGTGTATACAACCCCACTGACTACACTGTGGCTCTGAGCCAGACAATCCATATTGTAGCCTGTGATGGATGCTGGAGTGATTGCACACATAACTAGGGGTGAAATTGATGTAGGCAGGAGCACCACTTACAAGATCAGTAAGTGTGGGGCAAGGTTCCCAACAATTTTTAAGGCCTGACCTTGAATATATTTATGTTTTTAAAAAGCTGTGTGTTTTAAGAGCTTGGGTTGCAATCTTTTATGCTTCACAGTCACCGTAATAATGTCGTTTACGTTTCTAACACGGTATTTATTGTGAAGTTGATAATAATTCATGCTTTAAAAATACGCAGCTTTTTTATAATTTTGTGGTAAGCAGGGTTGGGGGAATGGGGAAATGAAGGAGGAGAGTAGTTGCTGCACACAGAATGCCACTGGACTGGTCAAAAATAGGTTAATAATAGTGACTTGCTCACAGGGCTGTTCTGGGACAAATATTAAGTTGACGCTTTGCATAGATGCAACCTATATGAGACTGGGGATCCTGTTTTCCTGCAGAAATGCCGAGAGTGTGGCCCTCTTCAGCAGGGGCTAGAGAGTCAAGATTCCAGTGTATTCTAAGAGCATTTCCTGTGATTACTTTGTCATGCCTCATAATAACTATAGCAATGTTATCAACGCAGGTCAAACTGTCAACCATTTAATGGAGCAAAGGTATGCCTTTGGTATGCATACCCCCTGCAAGGCTTAACTGTTTATTACAGTAGTCATTCTTTGTAGAAAAGCAGGGAGTTGGCCAGATACAGAGATGCTGCGGAGGAATAATCACCTCTCGTCTGAAACAGGGTGGAAGGGCAACAGTGCCCCTTGCTCCTGCTAAATGAAGCCCTGGCTGGGTAGGGAAAGGTGCCATACCCCTGTGTTTGTTTCTCTAAGATAACAAGGACCTTGACATTTACTTATATTGCATAGCGGAAAAACTCTCATGCATACTTCCACCCTCTTTCATTCTTATCCTGCAGTATAATCACCCAGAGGAAGACACCAGCAGAGGCGAATATAACCTGTGGCAGCCCATGGCACGAGCCATGGGCGCCAGTCAGCGGGCGGGGCACCACTGCACGTGGTCGGGGCGAAACCACTCTGGTTTCGGGGCCCCCAGCCCACCCGCGCCTCCCTTATGCTCGAAAATAGAGCATTTCCGGGCTGAGGGAGGCGTGTCTGCGTGACGCACGTGGGCGGGGCAACGTCCTGGGGGCACAGTTTCAGCGCTGCCATGGGCGCGCTCGGGCCTCCGTGCGCGCCTGGACACCAGCAAAATATATGGAGAATGTGAGTGAGATAAATCAGAAACATGAATGGTTGCAAGGATTCACAGGGGGAAAAAGTCAAAAAGAGAAGGCAGAGCAGTATGAAATTGGAGGAAAATGGCAGTGGCGCCAGGGTACAAAACACTGACGAGCCAAAAAGCCTCCTTCTATACTCCTGTGGTCCATAGGGTCGTGAAGAGTCGGACACGACTTAGCGACTGAACAACAACAATACTCCTTTTATACATCATCTGTTGGTAGTGGGTGTTTTCAACTGAGGTGGAGGCTTTGGCACTCTGACTCTGAACTACTGGATTCTGAGAAGAGTTTTGGGGAGATACATTAAAAGGATAAAATAAAGGGAGTTAGAAAAAAATGAGAGAGTGGGAAAATGTGAGAAATAAAGTACATGCCTAAATGCCTGAAGTTTTGCAGTGCTGCTTTTAACAGGTCATTGTACAAACCTATATCATCTGAACAAATAACATCAAAAGGGCAAGTGTTAAGTGTAAACTGAGAGGTCAAGCTGTGCTCTCATGGAATCATTAGAGTAAGTACACAGGAAGATGGTCATCTACCATAGAGTTGTGTCTCCAATAAGGGGGTCATTACCATTTGGCAGTTTCTCAAGAGAACAATATGCTATGCCTATGCTTTCAGCACAGGGAGCTATTACCATTCTGCTGCAATTCAAAAAGCAGAAAAGTTGAAACTCCAAACAGCACTATCTTGAGAGTTTAAAAAGTTTTTTTAAAAAAAAAAACCCTCAGTAAAAAGGCTCAGAACTGAGGAAGTGACTGACTCCAACAGGCAAATTCTTTGCCATCCCATCTTCTGAGTCCTAGAAATCCAGTTGACCTCGGTTAATAAATTTCCCTAAAACCTAGACATACTCTTGGCCTTTATCCCAAATTCACATAAGAAACCATTTCATAGGCAAGGGTCTTATTTATACTTACTTGACTCCTGTAATATTTTATCTAAGGTGGCACTTTCAGCAAACCCCGCTACTGAATGAACTGCCTCTTTGCTTTAAAGGTTTTTTGCTAATCTAGTAAAATCCCATAAATATCAGGAGGCTTTAGTTCCCTACATTCAGATGAGAGAAAGACTGAGGAGAAACCACATTAGCATTAAAATGATGGTTACATCCAGACGGAGGCTGACAAAGCACTCATTTTTTACATCTCCTGTCATTACGCCAGCTGTCCCTGACTGTGTACCAGAAAGCAGAACCTTCAAAAAGGGTGAGAAATTTAGGGAAGAGAAAATTGCTAGCCTTAAAGTTTACAGGGAACAAAATACACAGAATGTTTTTCAACTTTCAGAGACCTAAGTTCAATATCTACACTCCTGTCTATAACAGCGCAGCAAAATCTATCACTGTTATGCTTCTTTTCCATCCTATTTCAGGGAAAATACATCTGTAGCTCATTTCAACCCTCACTGCAAACAGCACAGTAGCTAGATTGACTAAGAATTAAGTAGAATGGCCAAGGCTGCCCTGTTTGCTTCATGGCTAAGGGATTTGAATCTGGGTCTCATGCATTCAAAACCAGCCCTCCATTGACTGCACCATTCTTGTTGGCTTTGGCTGTATGTCCCAATTCGAAATGGTTAGCACAACACTGTTTATGACGCAGGACCTTTGCTACAACAGTAGATAGAAAATTCCTCTATATGGGCACAAGCCTGTGAGTGTCTACTCAGAAGTAAGTCCCCTTGTATTCCATAGGCTTACTCTCAGGAAAGTGTGCATAGGATTTCAGCCTATGAAACCTGTTTAGTGTGAAGTTCTGCTACTCCAATACAACATGAACCAAATAAGTCTTTTTCTTCTGGAGGAATAATCCTGGAGTCTAGAAGTCATGGATCACAAGGGGTGCAGGTATAATGGAGCAACCTGTGGATCTCCACAGGTAAAGGGGGGAATTAGAAAAAGTGAAGTCCTACAGTGCTCAGTTAGCCATTGGACTGACAAGATAGATGCAGGGGAGTATCTGAGTCTTTCAGAACCGTAATCAGTTTTCTTGGAAAATATGAATTGGCCCAAGGACATATCCCTAAACTTGTATATGATATTTCAAGATAGCACCCATCACCATCTCAACAAGAGATATCTTTATGCTTTAAATATTCCTGGACTTTATATTTTTTAAAAATTTCAAATATTGATGCAGAGCAATGGGAGATGTTAAAATGAATGAGCAAAGATGATAATTTTTTTCAACAGAAGTTGGGAGCCTTCCCCTGGGGTAAGAGAGGCAGCAAACAGACTTTCGAGGGACAGCTGAAGGTTGATCACTGTTACTATCTTGCCTGCTCTTTCGGGCTGCAGTAAGAGGAAACATGGAATTTCCACAGCCTTATATGTCCTGGGTAGGAGGTAGCTGGAACAGTATCCCTCATTGCCTCCTACACAGGACATATAAGGCTGTGGAGACCCCTTATTTCCTCTTATTGCAGCCCAATGCACTCCCTGTGAATACTATAGCACCAAATCTAGCAACAATCTAGTCCTTGTGTCAACATGCCAAGCTTCAAATATAGGACTACGTTGTTTTTCTTAAAAAGAAGCTTTTCCACCAGCTAATATTAACAGCAATGTTTTCTTGATTTAAAGAAGAAGAAAAAGTCAATGGAACCATTTTATATTTTTAAAACATTCCCCTCCGGAGCCCATATACTAAACAGTATGCCATTGTGCTAGCACATGGAATTGACTGTAAACAGGACCTGTCTGCTTTCTCTGTTAAGCTGAGAAAAGTCAGCATAAATATGGACAAGTACATTTGTACATTACACATTTGAAGTTTTCAACGGGTATGCTAAAAAATTTATTATCCATAGAGGAAGTAATGGACACGTTTTAAATCAGGAGTTCTTCCTTTGCCACTGCAGAGTTAAGAATCTTATACTAGGCACATTCTGATTCTGTATACTACCTAATATAATGTGAGCACTATCAGAAGACAGTATTTATTAAAGTGCAATCCTAGGCATTTCTACTCAAAAGTGCTACTGAAGTCAATGGGATATATTCACAGGTAAGCGCAGCGTAAGACTGCACTGCAAGATAGTTCCCTATGACTTAGTAAGGAGGTACAAAAATCACTCTTCTTAAAAATCATTCTACTGTAGCTCAAATGTTCTATTCTCCGCACATGCAGACTTATCCCAAACTGTTTGCCTGAAAATAGGTCTGCTTACTGCTGGGTCAAGAACAAACTTAGCTCTTTACAAACTGATCTAGATAAAAAGATAGCTCTGGGAGTTAAGTCGCAAAGCAAAAAGCAGGGTCTAAGCATAATTAGATATAAAAGCCTACTACTGTAGAGGTAAGTACTGTAGCTTTATATCCAGGAGCTGCCTTCTTAGTTTCTGCTGAAGGAAATACTTGTTGGTATCTTGGGTAACTTAATACTCTGACATAATGCTAGCCTCCCCCTCCCCCACACTCACACATAAGGAGTCTTAAGTACATTAAATACATTGGTACACCACCAAAAGGTCTTTCTGGGTACCACCTTTACCCTGTGCCATTTACAATGCCCATAAGAAATATATGAGGTCTATAAGGAAGAAACACTTCCTCAACACTATGCAATATGCAACCCAGAAAAATATCCATGGAACATTGCCATATTTTTCCCCCCATTACCATCTGCTGTGGTATATGTCTCTACCACAACATTACCATACTTCCAAGCAGTCATGAAGAAGTGTCTAGACATATGCAAATACTGTACATTGCATTCAGTCGCTTTTCTAAGAAACCCTAAGGAATTGCCTGGAATCTTGTGAAATAATCTTAGATGCCAGATGTGATCGGTGCATCCTCAAAGGAAAACCACCCTGATGCTGCTTCTGTAGAACATTCATTCTATTACCATGAATAAATGGATTATGTATCATTGGATACAACAGGTTATAACTGCCACAATTGACTATGCCAGTGGTTCTCAAACTTTTTGAACCGGGACCCACTTTTTAGAATGGCACTTGTGCTGGGACTCATTGGAAGTGGTGTCATTAACCTGGAAGTGACATCATCAAGCAGGAAGTGCAGTCATTGTGATGTACTCAAATCACACTCTTAGAATGCAAACTGGTATTCTTGGACTGCAGCAAGTGCACAACCATGAAAGAAAGCAAGATTAGGTCAAAATATTATGTAAAAGCCCTGAACTAAAAACTAAAAAAAAATCCTCACTTGAAAATTCAACCTGTGAACACTCACAAAAACAATATAGCAAGAGTAAGATCTGCAGCTTCCAAGATAGCTGCTTCCAGCTTTCCATGACCCACCTGACAACAGGTTGCGACCCACCAAATAGGTCCCAACCCACAGTTTGAATAACACTGGTTGTGGTTGTTGCTGTTCAGTCGCTAAGTCGTGTCCGACTCTTCGCGATCCCATGGACCACAGCACGCCAGGCCTCTCTGTCCTCCACTAGCTTCCTGAGTTCGCCCAATTTCATGTTCATTGCTTCGGTGACACTATCTAACCATCTCATCCTCTGCCGCCCCCTTCTCCTTTTGCCTTCAATCTTTCCCAGCATGAGGGTCTTTTCTAGAGTCCTCTCTTCTCATGAGGTGGCCAAAGTATTGGAGCTTTAATAACACTGGCCTATGCAGTATAGTAAGACGCAGTATAGTAAGATTCACTTGAATTTTCAAGTGAGGATTTTTTTTTAGTTTTTAGTTCAGGGCTTTTACATAATGCAGGCCGATGTGAAAATGGATATTTGCCACAGAATAACTGCATGTTTGGAAGCAAAATCTCCTACGTTTTCCATATCAAGGAGACATCCATCAGGTTTTTTTGCCACCAAATATCCAATTATCTAGTTTGCGTTTTTATTCCATGAGGTCTGTATCTTTCATTTGCAGCTTGAATGTGTGAAACGCACATCATTTTTCAACATCCGCAGGTTTCAAGTCCTTGGAAACGGTGGGACAGTGCCCTTGCTCATGGCAAACACTCTTTTGCCACAGCTCATCTCTTCTTGTTTTTTGAGTTTAAAAGACAGCTGTCTCTGCCCCCCTGCTTGTCCAAAGTAGAGATGGCAGCAAAAGCAGTTTTTGATCTTTTGCTTTGTTAATCTGGTTGAAATTCACTCCTCCCACCTCCAAATTATTCTACTCCATTTAATCGAGCCAGAAACTACTCAGAAATTACTCAGAAATCCTCACTCCAGCATGAAACATTATGATCTGAAAACTAATCACACCAAGGTGTTAGCTGAACATGCTACCATTTGCTTAAATCAGGAACGTGTAATATTGGGATGGGCAGCTGCTTGCACATTCCTAAATAGAAACCCTGCATCAACAATCATTCTTAAAGCACATACATGGTTTCTTGGCTGCCAGTGAATCTTTCCTATCTGTAGGAAAGGATGACATCGTGTCTACTTGCATTTCTCCTCATAAGCTTTTGAGTTCCTTTCTCCAAACACAAGAGTTGCCTAAAACGGGAAGGCCCATGACACTGCAAATACCCACTCTTTCACAGGAAGTTCTTATCTCCAAGAGCAATGCCATGTGTGGCTCAGATATGATTCTTCATATCCGCTTATATTTTTCCTTCACAAGGAAGGATAGAGACTGGGGGACAGAAAATTTTCCAGAGCCAAAGAGTTTTCAGATGCTATTGCAAAGATGAGACAGCACAGATTTGCACATACACTTGTTCACTGCAGTATTAGATGGTGGCCTGCATCATCAGAGATGAAATACCACAGAAAGGGTTGTCATGTCACCTCAAATACCTTTACAAGGGAGCACATGTAAGTCCAGGCACTGTGGCACTTCTTGAACTATGGTAAGGAGGACAATTTCCTTCTGTTATTTTTTTCCTATGGAACTTTGGTTTGCTTAATTTTTCTTGGATTTGATGCAGTATATTTTTTATACACACCGTGACCATGATATATGGTTCTGAGCATCAATATAAAAATTGATTTTTGTTTTAAATTTTAGAATCCAGATTAGGGGGACCATTTTCCAAGAGTCAGCATTTGTGAATCATAGCAATGTTCAGCATGGCTGGGTTTTCATCTCTCCATCCTGTGTTGGAAGAAGTTGCATTTACTGAACTTCGGGATACCAAAAATCCATTTCTTTTTTTTTTTTTGAAATATGGTGACCCAAAGCAAAATCTTGTGACATTAGAATTTTCTGCAAAATGAGTAAAACCACTGTTCATATCAAAGGAAATACATTGTTAAATCTAGTACCTTAGAAGACCAATAAATGCAGAATCAAACAGAAAATCACTATATAAGCAAACATCCTCAGGTGTTAAATTCTGAGTCTGTGGCGTGCAACAGTTTATGTTGAATTTAATGGTGCCGGTACAGAGTAGGCAAACTGAACATACCTGGTAGGTCTTAGCAGTTGGGAAAGGTAAAGCCCAGCTATGCGTGCCAGGTCTGTACTGTCTTGCAGGTATTACCAAGGAAGAGGATGGGATGCATCTAAAACACAGGTTCTTGCTTGCCCAGGAATATAAAGTCACTATTTGGAGAAGCATAAATTTGGTACTCCAAAACAACAAATTTTTTTTAAAAAGGTAAATAAATGAGTTTGTATGATGGGAAGTGAAGAACAGTGAGAAATTAAGTATTGGGTGGCCCCATGGAGGTATTATACACTGGAGAAGACATGACGTCAGTTTCTTGAAGCTTCCGGGTCTCACAATATGGCTGACTCAGATCATCGCCGCGAAGGAGGATTGCCGCGGGATTCACGAATAAAAATCTCCCTGCACGCGTGTAAAAGTTAATCACAACGTCTTTATGCATGCCTGTGTGTTCTGCATACGGGTGTGCGAATCGCTGTACAAAAAATGGGATTTAATTTCCACGGAAAGATTCATGTATTCTCATTACATCGGTTCAATAAAACTACCGTTCAGTGAGTACACAACTTTTTTTATGGGGCATGATGTTTTTATTTTTGCTTGTTTCAAAAAATAAGATTTCAAAAAATAAGTCTGTCAAAACAGTGTAATCCGAGTTTAAATAGACAGCAAGTAGTATTTCGTCCGGTATGTTCAGTAATATAATTATGAGGAATTAAACCTTGTAATTGCATATTAACTCATAATAAGGTTACCAATGATGTTTCTCCACGATCACACGTTTTTATTTTGGTAAGTTTTTACTTCAGGAGTAAACTATTCAGTCCTAAACAGTACGCGCAAAGCAATCTGAAATGCTTGGAATCAGCATTGTTTTGAGTCACACAACATGGCCGCTAAGCCTGCCCCCTGGCTTCACTGGGCTGCTATCAATTCTACAGGCAGGGCCATGGGTTGGGTGGCCCAATCCTATTCTGCAGGAACAGACAGGCCTGTATTCAGCGCAGGGTTGGAGGTGGTTACAGCACAAATCAGAATAAAGGGGACTTATGTCCCCTTACCCTGAGTAATGCCCCAGCCACAGCAAAATTGCTGGCATAGATCCTAGCAGCCTGGTGCAACGCCAGGCTGCTCGGGGGGGGGGGGCGCTAGGATTTGGCCTGGGGCCAGTCCCACCCCCATCCCATGCCTAGTCTGCCCATTAGCACATTCCCCACCCTGATCCTAATGAGCACTTAGGATTGCACTCTAAAGAATACTCATTATGTAAGGAAGGATTGATTATAAGTGCAAATCCAGATTCCCTAATACATTTACAGCACAATCCTATACAAGTTTACTCAGAAGTAATTTCCATTCTATTCTACATGTATAGCCTTGCAGCCTTAGGAAGACTAACACTACAAGCCTATGAATGAGACATGGTAGAAGTGGTATCAGAAGTAAGTTTTAGGGTGCAATCCAAGGCACCTGCTGGGCCGACGTCGTTGGGCTGCGCCAGCCCCAGCACTGTCATTCAGCCAGAACGCTGGGTGGGAGGAACGGGACGGCGAAACGGACTGGAACGCAACGGGCGGGCTGCCGCTCACCCGTTCCTCCCGCCCAGCGTTCCAGCTGAATGACAACGCTGGCCAGCCCAGTACTGTTGTGAAAGTGCTGTAAGGCATTTTGCACCAGCACAAAGCACACTGTGTCAACGGCGGCTCCGGGTCACACAGACCCGATTCGGACTGCGTGGCATGCTTGGACTTGCACCCACTAAACAGCAGGTGCAGATCCGAGCAGGCCCATCGGGGCAGCAGGCACCTACCCCGGGGTAAGGCAACCAACATGCCCCTGTCCAGTGGAAGTTCCAGCCTGTGTTGGCCTGCCTGTTCCAGCGCAGGTTAGGATTGCGCTGCCCATATACAAAATGGAACCTGTGAACCTGAACCTAGAAATTCTATTGAAAATGTACATTGCTAAGCCTAATAAATAATGCAAAACAAAAAACAGCATTTATTTAAAAACATTGCTGATTGGATACATGAAAAAGCTATTGCAAAATACAGTATCTTCTAAAAGGTCATTGTCCTAGGGCACCAGTTCATTTCTGGGTTCAGTGAAAGATCCTGGCCTTGGAAGCCCTAAATGACCTGGTATCAGAGTAGCTCAGGAACCACCATCTCTCATTCAACCCCATTCTACAATTAAGATTTTTGTCAAAGTTCTCTTCTGAGTGGGCTCACTTTCAGAGTTTAGGCAGGTGGCTAATTAAGCAGGTGGCTAATTGGTGGCTAATTGAAATTGTCATTTTGCCTGGCAAGACTAGTTCTCAGTCTTGCCCTTGATCCTTGTAAAGCTGCAAGTTGTTCAAACTGCAGTATTACATCTAATATTCATGCCATGTATTTCAGCACAAGGAATGCCCCTTAATTCTTTGATTTGACTATATGACCTCTTTTTTGCGACCAGGCAGTCACCTAAGTTACATGGTTATATTTTGCTTTTTGAAAGGATGACTGGAGCTTACCTAGCATGCTGGCTCTTTTGTCCTTTTTTATCCCACTCGCCTATTGTTTGTAGTGGCCTTGTTGTTCCGTCATGTGTAAAATTAGATTCTAAGCTCCTTGGAGAAAGGACAGCACCTTTTTTCCTTTGTTCTCTAAATGCCAAACACACTTTTGGGTCATGCAGAAAAATTATTAACACAGGAGTTATATAAACTGAAGGAGATAAAAACCTATATTTAAATATATTACATGAGCCTTTGGAAAATAAAACACAAAGAATAGAAGCTGACCAAAACCAATTTCTACTACCAAAGAATACAGAGGGCTGCAAGCACTGTCTGGTTAACAGGAACTGAGTTTGTATTTCAGGTTTCCAAGCAGTGAATTTCTTCAGAAAATTCCACCACCCTGGTCAGAATTTCATGTGCATTCTCTCATTTAAATACCTTGTGTTAATCTCCAGCAGTTTATATAACTCGTACGTTAATAATTTTTCTACATGACTTGCAAACTGGGCAGAGACTCTTTTTAAAGCTGTGCTCCTCTACTATTTTGCAGGGCAAGGGCAACTGTCCCAATTCCCTCCATACCAGGGTAAATCTTTACCAGTGGCTGTCTGCTGGTGTTTCTTCTACATCTTTTTCACTTTGTGAGATCTTCTGAGACAGGAATCATATGTTTATGTATTTTGCTATATAAATAATTTTGTGAACTTTTTTTTGTTAAAAAAAGTGGAAAAATATAATAATGACAACAATAAGAATAGTGCTTTGCTTTCTTAGTTCTTTGATACAATCTAGAGCCAAGATATTGTCATGCAGACAATTATGTTCATGCCCTGCATCTATTTATTTCTAGTTATAAAGCTGCATTACGGGTTCTGAAGACTTTTTTTATTCCATATCCATTTTAATTTGAGTGCCACTGGCTGCTTTGATTTCATTTGAATACTTTTTATGTTAATGTACAATATATAGTATTGCCGTTATGTATACAGGGGCCCCATGTTACCCACTATCTGTATTTCAGCACCCACAGATGCCAGGCCAGCCCCACCCACCCCCTCTGAGTCATTCTGAAGATGCATTCTGTTCCAAGGGCATTCTGTAGCCCTCAGAGGCCTTGCATGTCTACCTGCTGCCTCTGCAAGCCTCAGAAAGCCACCCAGACCCATTTAAAGGCAATTTCCAATTTTTTTGCAAAAAACGAATTTTTTTTTTGCCTTTTTTTTTTTTGCTCCAGGCTTTATTCTGAAGCCCACAGGTGGTTGCATGTCACCTCTGTGGGCTTCAAAATGCCTCTGGACCTAGCCAGAGCTAAGCTCCAGTTGGGTTCAGAGTGTTGGGAGGGACCAGAAAACTGCAGATTTGAATATCCGCGTTTTTCCTTAACTGTGCAAGTTCCTGGAATGGAACCCCCACAAGGCCCACTGTATATAATTTTCTTTTTCTTGTTTAATCTTGTATTGTATTATGTAAACCACCTTGAGCTCCCAGAAGGGTGGAAGAAAGGGTATGTATTAACAAACAAACGCCCAGTAATTCACATGAATGCATGTTTTTCCCAACAGCTCAGTACGTCATAGGATTGGCAGACTTAAAGCAAACACTGAGTCATTCTGATGCATGCATATTTTGCTTTGACAAAAAAGAAGACATCAAGATTAACACTGCAATCCTAGGAATGTCTAATCATAAGTAACTCCTGCTGAATTCAGTGAGACTTACTCCCAGGTAAATGTGCCTAGAATTCCAGTGTTAATGAGAATACAGGAGATACCCCTGCAAAATGTTTACATTTTAATGGGGATGCAGTTATCAAAGGAACACCTGGCACTCATAATGTAACAGATATAAAAGTGTGCCAGCTTGGCAGCCCATAAAAGCACAAGCCATAGCTCGTCACATGCACATCAGCTAATACTGTCTGTTTGTGATTTCTTTGCAGGTTGCAAGTAAATGTGAGGAAGATGAAGCATAAATTACACTTTTGTTATTCATTTTTTTTCATATTTCTAGAGTAACTAATTAAGGGAAAATGTACATCTGCCTCATGCTTGGACTCCAGATGCAGAAACAGATCATACTTTTATTCTTGGAGAGATACATGAGTTCCCTCGTACATGATACACTGACGTAAAAAATGAGTAAGTGTGAATAACTATTACTTCCTCTTGACTCTCCACATAATGTAAAAAAACTACCGATTGTGGCAGTATGTTAGTAAGCTAACTGAAATTAAATTCTTTTGAGGTTGAAAATAAAATTAGCAAATGTGGAATTCAATTTGTTTTTTGTTTACATATTCTCTTACTTCATCTCAACAAGTTCTCATAATAGATAAATAGAAAGAGAAAAACAAAGGGGACTGAATTTTAAACCAATGTGCTGAAATCTGGTACACATATAATCCCAAACTGAACATAATCCCAAAAAGAACATAAGAAGAACCTTTCTGGATCAAGCCAAAGGCCCATCTATCCAGCTTCCTGTATCTCACAGTGGCCCAATAAGTGTCTTTATCTCAGGGAGTACACAGGACACCTGTATCCCATACTCCCTTGTATCTGACATTCAGAGATAGACTACTTCCAGAATCAGGAGGTTTGCATATCACAGCTTGTAGCCTGTGATGGCTTTTCCTCCACAAATCTGTCCAATTCCCTTTTAAAGGCATCTACAAGATCAGTGTTTGTGCCAGCTGCTTGAGCTGTTGTGGCACAGTTCTTCTCTAGGCAATCCATACTGCCCCTCCCATTTCCTCATGATGGCACACTAGGTATTACCATTACCACTTGCACTAAGAGATAAGGAATTGGTCTGTCCACGTGAATCCTCAGTCATTGCCTGACACCACTCCTGCTAGATACAGTATTTAGTTAAAATGTTCCATTTTAGACATTTGTACACCTCTCTCTTAAGGGGACTTAAAACATTATCTTTAGTTAGGATAATTGCAGGCAACTGAGAAAGCTGAAATCTGGTACTCACATAGTCCAACACAGAGATATTGTTAGCAAGTCTAAAAAGGAAAACATTTGTAAGGATCCTTCTTGAAACTAAGAGGTGTACTTACAAATGACAAAGAACTTTTAGGCCACCCAGAAAGCTGCAATTTGGCACATATAGTGCAAAACACATTGACTACGAGAAAAGCCTGAAAACAGGATTTTTTGCAACTAAACCAGACATGACCCAAAACACAACATGAGTTCTTCTTACTAATGGACACCAGCATTCTAGCACCAAACAAGTTGCATGTAGGATGGAATGCTGGAGTGTGGTATAGTTGCATTGCCTCTTCAGACTTAGATCTGAGGAGGCAATCGCAAAGGAATAAACCTTTGCAGAATGCAAGTTTTATACATGGAAGTAAATAGAAGTGCTTGGGGTCACTCACTTAAATCACTTAAAGTAAGCAAGCCAGCCCGCAAAGCAATTCAGAACAATACCCTATCACTAGAAATGTCTGAAAGGGAAAATACTGTAATGTTAATGTAAACACAAACCAATAGTAGGCCTGTGCAATAAGGATTGAAGGCAAGTGCTGAAGGTGCATCAGTATTAGCAGCCATTACACCTGATATATTCCAGTTACCACACTGACACCTGGCTAATAATAGCAGATGGCTTAACAGGGTAAGTAAGAAGGGAAGAGTGCAGCCTCCTAACTCAAGAACAGGATCCAAAAATGGTGAAAAACACGTTATTCAACTGGGCCTCTGGCCACAAGCTCAAAAGTAGGCCTCACAAGTGCAGCTGTTTCCCAAGCCTGTATTTCCAGGGCTTCCCAGCACTGTCTTTCCAACCACAAATCCAGGGCTACCTACACTTCTTTTCTACTGTTAAGAATCTTACATTCCAGACCCGCATTAGGCCTGCATGAGATCTGCTCCAAGACCTGCCCCTGCTTCCTTCACAGAGACCTGCTTCCTCCACAGACCTGCTCCAAGACTGTAACTCCATGATTCTGTTTCCTCCTTTTTTACAGCCTTTCTTCAGCAGCCTTCCCCCATTTTTTCCAGGTCAGAGTCAAAGCTTACAGCAGAGGCTCTTGGGAAATGTAGTCCCATTGCAAAAGTTTCCCTCATTTGCCTCAAAATGAGAGCTTGGTGGAACCATTTAGAAATTTGATGCACACATAACATAGCTCCAAACACATGGATCACTGGGAATACCGGAAAATGAGATATTTTTACATCTAAGTGGCAAAAACTAGGGCATGAAGTTTACCTCATAATAGAGGCCCACATTCCAGTGCAGAGAAGCTGAAGCTGCAATATGGGGCAAAATACTGAATGGTGAGCATCACATTGCTTTTTTTTCACACACTACAATCAGGCCATGGGGAAAAGCACTTCCACCAGCAGCTAGAAGCAGAATGCAGGCTTTGTTTACAGATGGGCCCTCTTTATCTACAGGTTCAGAAACCTGTGGACTTGACTCACTGTGGGTTCTGAACCTGCAGTGGCAGTGATGTCATGCAGGGGATATGCGGGGGGACGCGAGTTTCTAGGATTACAGCTGGCCCCGCCCATTCGCCCGCCCACTCGTCGACTCCGCCCTCTGCAACGTTTGAATTTCCTGCATGTTTGAGAAAACAAAAGATGTGAAGCTCTGAGTCTGGTGTTCCCCCCTCATGGCTTGATAGTTCTTGCTATGATTTTGTTATTACACTCAGAGCGCAATCCTAGGCAATCTTTGGGCCAGCACAAGTCACTTGTGCCAGCCCTGGGGTGTTACAAATGCACTGTAAAGTGCGTTCGCAGTGACTCAGGGAGGACAGCACACGGACATGCATGGTCCTTTCTCCACCAAGTCCCAGACCTGCTATGGGAAGTCGGTGGCCCCGCGACTTTGGAATACCCTCCCCTTAGAACTAAGAACTGCTCCCTCTTTGACAACATTTCAGCCGGGATTGAAGACCTTCCTATTCCAACAAGCTTTTAATTGTTGACAGGCTGGCTGGTTTTTATACTCTTTTTATATATTTTAGGATCCACAGGGTTGGCTGTTTAAATTTTAATTTTTTTAAATTTTAAATGTTAATTATTTTAATATTGTTTTTTAACTATCGTTTTTAATTCTCAAATATTGTAATTTTATTGTATTTTATTGTTGTAAGCCGCCTTGGATGCCCATGGGGCAGAAAGGCGGGGTATAAATTGAATGAATGAATGAATGAATGAATGAATGAAGCCGGTCTAAGGTTGGGGAGGGTAGAGCAGGTGGAACAGGGCATGGGGAGGCCATGGGGAGGGAGGGCCTTGGGCGGACAGGCCCAGGGAGGGGGGCGGGATTGGCCTTGCCGATATAGGCCAATCCACACACCCCCAATCTGGCTGGGGCCTGGTAGGCATTCCCTGAGCCCCTCAGAGTTGTGTCAGTGATTTCACTGGCACAGCTCCAATGAGCCCTATTGGGATGGCTGCAGTGTGACATGGGGTAAGGGGAATACATTTCCCTTAACCTTGAGTTGTGCCACATTCAGCCCCAACCCCGCGCTGGATATGGGGCAGGCAAGCTAGCCTCCCTTTCCAATGTGGGTTAGGATTAGGCTGCTCAAAACCTCCAGTTATCTAAATTCATGGGACATTTAGATTCCACATAATCAAAGTGAAACACTTTGATACATTTTTTCACCTAATTCAGGTCTTCAATCAAAGTTTACTAGGACTTGGCACAGCCGTGTGCCAGCAGCAGCACTATAATGTGTAAGGTCATAATAAAAAAGAGAGTGTGCTGAGCATGCAGAGAAGGCCTTTCCCCCATTACTAAGTAACAAAACTCTGAATCATGTTAGGGAGCAGAGCTTCTTTGAGGTCAGCAGCATAACTGTCAGTCATAAGCCCCCCATGTTGCTCATTTTAAAATGTAAACATTTTCAATATATATTAGTGATAGGGAAATTGGTATTTTTTTTTCTCCTCTGTTTTATTCCTCAAGAAAAATACAGGACAGAAAGTTCCAGAAGACCCTACAGTTACAATAAACCATGAGAGCTGCAAATATATGAACATAATAAAAGTAAAGCAGAGATTACAGAATTTCATTATTTTGAAAAACCCAAAAGGAATGAGAAGCTGTTCTTAAAAGTCATGTTTACACTAACTCTCCTACTTAACTATGAGTTAGGTTCCAAGGGTCTGTACTGAAGCTGAAATGCAATTAAGGCCCAATTTGCATTTGCTGAAATGCAAATCCTAACCCAATTTCTAGACTGACATAGCTGTGCCAATGGGGCATGTGCTGCATCCTGCAGTTGGGGGACGTTCATGGAGGCCTTCTCAAGTTAAGGGAAAGTTTGTTCTCTAATTTCGGAGCTGCATTGCCCTTAGGCTGGTGCTGGAAATTTGGTTAGAATTGCACCCTCAGTTGAAACTGAGGTGACCCAATTCTTGATCTGATCCAATTCTTGCAGGCCAAATGCTACTGTGCCTGCATGAAAGCAGTACTGAGGGTGCAATCCTGTATGTGCCGTTAGGCAGACGCTAGCCGCTTGCATCAATGGCACTAGCGCCAATGTGAGAGCGCCGACCAGCACACTCACGTCGGCACTGGTGCATTGGGTAGATGCTAGCAGCAGCAGCAGCAGCAGCAGCAGCAGCAGCCCAACGGTGCCAGCCAACAGCCATGCTGCACTGCTCATGTGCCAGCCAAACTTGGCTGGCGCAAGAGCAGTTCTGGGCAGAGGGAGGACAGGAGGGAGGAACTGGAGGGTGGGCTGGAAAGCATGCCAGCCTGGAGAGGAGGGTGGGGTTGGGATGCTATTAGGCCATATCTAACCCTCCATCCCAGGCCACATGGCCCCAATTTGGCCACCCCCATCCTCGGCTCTGTGCCTGCTACAGCAGACGTATATCTGAGACAAACATAGGGGAGGCTCCTGAGTGCTCCAAAGTGGTGCTAGATACAGCACAGATACCCCCTGGCCTTGTAGTGCAGCTTAGGATTGCGCTCTAAAGGACAAACTATACTGTACCTGTGTGAAAGTGCCCATGTAGCTGTCATAACTCAGACATTTGTAACTTGGGGAGCCAATCTATACAGTTCTTGCAGAGGGAATGTAGACTTGCCAATTTGTTTCTGAAGCGACTGCAGTAACTTCAGGCAAATCAAGGAAGTAAAAACCTGAAACCACTTGAGCAGTAAACACTGAGGTCATACTTTGGTTCCACTGTCTTTCCTATGCATTTCCATGTTTAGCTGGCCCCCTCCCCAGCTTTCCACCTCCCTTGTGAGTCACGGAACCAAGACATTTACTACTGAAGGAATGATTTAGGGCGGCAGGAACCAGTGGTCTGGCAGAGGCAGCAGGAGAGGCCCATTCTAAGGTAAGCACAAATATTACGTACAGAGAAAGAGAAGAAATTGAAAGGAAGGAATGGAAAATTGTACAGGGAGGCACAAAGGAGAAAATGGAATATGGGGAAAATTAAGAACTGCACAAAGGGCTTTTGTTTCTAATGAGAACCTTCCTAAATGGAAGGTTGACAGCAGTCTTTTGACATGCTTGCCATCCATTTTTATTCCATGTCTTATTTTTTTTCGCGATTTTCATGTTGAATGAAACTGTGGCCCTAGACAGACTCTCCCCAGCTGAATTACTAATCTTAAATTAAGGAAGTATAAACTCAGGAGACCCAAGGGAGTAAAACCATATGCAGTTGTGGCCCACCACATGGGGGTGCATACAGCTTGCTAAGTAAAGAACAACTCAAAACAAATTTGTGCAACCCAAGGGCTGAAACGTTCTGCTTGTGCAACTCTGACTGGCAAGAACTTATGACATCTTCAGCATGAGCAAGCCTATCTAGGCCTCAGTGCAGGATCAGCAAAGGAGCCCTAACTGGCCAAGAAAGTGGCTGGAGTTTTTGTCTAAGTAGTATAAATGTAGCAAGCAGCTGGCATTAGTGAGTCAGATATAGAGAATTCTGCCATACTGAGGAACATGACTTTCCTATGAGAATAGAAGTGTTTTGACATGTGTTCTGCCCTGCTATATAACTGCAGCCTTCATTATCCACACCTAGGGCACAATCCTAACCTGGAATTAGACCGGTACAGTTAGGCCAGCAAAGTTTGTCTGGCACAAGGGCCACTATAAAGCACATTTGTACCACTCTCAGAGTCAGGGAGGATGGTGTATGTCAGTGTGCTGGCCTCTCTGATTTTGAGAATGGTCCAAACATACTTTACAGTGTCCCTTGTGCCAGCCAAATTTTGCTCGCCTAACTGTGCTAGCCTAACTCCAGGTTAGGATTGAGCCCCTAATTTGTTCTTGAAAACAGCTCTTATAGAGAAAAGCCAGATAACTACATTACATTAATTTAAAATGGGAAAAATTCCAACAATTCCCAAGTCTTACCACGTTCACCCAAAAATCACCCTAATAGGGTTGATGGTATTAGGTGGAAGGGGAAGAGTGCGTAGCGAGAGACCATGGTGGTAGTGGTGCAGGAGACTGTTGAGATTGTTGAACATTACCAACAGATAAAAGGGAGCATAAACACATGAGTACACACAAATCTTCATGTAATGCACATGCCTCGAAAGCTACAATGAAACTGGCTGTGGATACACACTACCTAACAGACAGCATGTCTCACAAAGCCTCTTGATGCAATTTTTAATTGCAGTCTCACTTTATAAGGACTGATTCCTCTTTCTACACTATAGAACCAAAAATGTTGGTATGGATAAAGAAATATGGTATTAATGTTAGTGGGACACATAAGTGAAAATCCATATAGTGAACGTAAGAATTGTGAGGGATGCATGTAAACTCTTAAGTAAAAAGATGAGGGTTGATTATGCAAGGATTGCATTTTTTAAAATATTCCGAAGAAGCCATGAACTCCTGAACATGAATTATGGAGGATTTTGATAAAAGGATGACCAAATGTCCATCAAAGACCTTTAATGTAGCCATATCTTACTTTGGGCAGCAAGTTCACTTCTAGAATACATTTGGACTTTATGATAAAAAAAAATCTGATATATTCATTTAAAAATGTAGGAAATGAAATGAAAGCAGGGTCCCTGGAAGACAGGTGCAAAGGAAAAAGGTATAAGACTCAGAAAGCAAAGGAGAACGACTTGGAGGCAGGAACACAACTCTATAGACAATGAGCTCTAGCAAATGATTAGTTTCCCCACAATGATTAGTTTCCACAACAAACCCTATCACTTTCCTTGCGCAATTCAATGGTGCACTGTTTGTCCCATTGAATAGGAAGACCATGAAAGGGCTGGTTCTGAGTTCACCTGAAGCCACAGGATCATCACTTCCATTGCTGTAAAAGATCTGTCTATGTTTATGAAACACAAATGCAATTATTCTCCTTAGCAACAGTGTCCAAATCAAAATGGACTGTGTTTTGTTAGGTAAGTAATCATGTCTGGGTTATATAGTATCTTATCAGAGGATTATATAGCATCTTATCTGTTAAAAACAACTAGAGTTGATTTTCTTGGTCTTTTATTCTCTTTCTACAGGAAAAAAAAGGGTAATAACAACCCCCTTAACCACAGCAATCAGTAATCTGGGATAAAAAATTATGTTTGCTGTCCAAATGCTTTCGTGTTCCCTCTTAGAGAAGCAGATTCACTCTCTAAGGTACAGACTGGAGGAAATGCTACATCAGGAAAACATCTGTGAAATGTTCTCAAGAAAACGTGAATTCAAAAGTAATGCACGTAGTCTCTAAATTTAACTCCTTCAAATTCAAGCTTGGGCCTTAAAATGACATGCCCAGGAGCCTGCTTTATAGGTTCCTGTCAGGACTGCATGAAGTATGTGGGCTTAAAATAACATGTATTGCAACAGAGCAGTATCCACCAAGGGTAAATTAAGAGATACATAGTTAACTCTCTTAGGGAGTAATCCTAAACAATTTTCCAGCACCAGGGTAAGAGCAATGCAACTTTGAGGTAAGGGAACAAACATTCCCTTACCTTGAGGAGGCATCTGTGAGTACTACTCCACTGCAGAATGCAGCACATGCCCCATTGGCACATCTATGTCAGTGCTGGGAAGTTGGTTAGGATTGCACCCTTTAAGAGAAAAAAGTTGGAGGAATTTTGGTGAGATGACTTTATCCACTTAATCTTGTTCTATCTTCTTTTGCACCCATTCTGATTTTGGTTATTTTAGGTTTCAGATCCCTAGGTCAGAGAACTGCCTAAATGTCTAAGGAAACTTTGAAAGTATGGTTACAAGCTGAAAAATGTGGGTGAAGTTTCTCATGTGAAATGTCCATGTATGAAACGTGTTTGTTCATAAACACTTGAAGTAAAGAAAAAGGACAAGCAAATGGAGGCCCAGCCCTCACTGAAATGAATGGGAACCACTCGTGGGTTAAAAGAGCTGGCCGAAGAAGATGTGCTGCACCAAAAGGTACACCAAAGAGGCCTCCCAATGCCCTTATGATAATATTGGGGATAATGAACCAGATAATGAACCATTGTATCCAATCTGAAGGCTAGGCCCTCCCACCTTCCGCAATATAGCAAGAGTCCCTGAGGTGCACTTCTAGGATTACACCTTTCTTGATTGGTTCCCATACAAACAGTGATGGTTCAGGTTGGTAGCCTGGATTGCTTATGCGGCTGACAGGGCAACTTTTGGATATCATTTTGCACACTCCTACTAACAAGAACAAAATTCTGTCTCATAAACTCCAAGCAAACTCTACAAGCCAAATTGTACTCTTTTCCCTGTATGGAAATGATTGCCAAATCTGTTCGCGCAACACCCACTATAGAAGGATCGCAGTTGTACCGAACATTTCTCAGGCCCGGCCTTAATTCGGCTTGACAAGGCAAGCTAGATGCAATTCCGTAAAGCACTTGTGCTAGAGAACAGCCAGCCAGGAGATTTTCCATGGGAAACGGGGGGGGGGGGAATATCCCCTCCTCCCAATCCAGGGCTGAAAACGTGCCCAGAGATTCCCGAGTGACCTGGCTCTCTGGTATGCAGGTCAAGGCCCCCATGAGGTCTTCTTCCTAAAAGGAGCACAACGGCCACGCCTGGCCTGCAGCTACATCATCGTCATCCCGGGGGTTGGCGGATGACGAGATCCTCAAGACTTTCACCAAATATGGATCGGGGCTGGAAACCTCTCGAGTTTGTTTTGCTGAAGCCGGAAATCACTTTGGCTACAGCAGCTCCTCGCTCCCCTCCTTGGGCCAAGCAAGGCCACGGAGAGGGGCTGATGCAGCCCTTTCTTCTCCCCTGCCAACAGGGGGCAACAACAAGCTGCACTCTTAGAAACGGTGACGAGGCAGTTTCGGAGGGAAGCAACCTCAGCATTTTCGTCCTCTAACTACAAACGCAGCGGGAAGTCACGCCGCTAGCACAAACCCTTCTGCCTTGCAGCCTGTCAGCGTCGACCACAAGTGTAGAACTTCGGGGGCTAACTGATGAGGACTGCTACCCTCTCCCCCCCCCCCCACTTCTTCTGAGGAAAACTACTTTTGGGATGAGACGGGGAGGGGAGGAAGATTTGTGGGAAACGCAATTATCTGATACTCGGCTCGGCTCCTTTTTGGCAGCATCGTGGATTGACAGATGGTTTCCGCATGTTGCTTTCTGCGGGGGGGGAATGGAAGAAGACTTGATGGAGAGAGAATTTCCTCTAAAGAATCCACAAAAGATGAACTTTTAGCCGTCATCAGCCCCACATCAACTGGGGTGGGGGGGAGAGAACTGTCTGGTGCCAATTCGAAAATATATCCATGTTTGAAAAGTTAAACAAAACTGTATATGTTTGCGGAAACTCCACTGTACACGCTTGCAGGCTGGTGCTTCAAACCTCCGTCGGTGGAGGACACAGGCTTTATTATACAAGTCCTATTTCTTCTGTCGCCTGCACCTCTCTGGCTGCAGAGACACCCAAGCCCATTCCCCGAAAAGAAGGGGGGAGCCCTGTCACCTCTGTAGCTCCTGTAAGATTCAACAAGGCTACTTATTATTCTTCGTTCCAAAACACTCATACACCCAGCCACAATGTCTGTGAGACCCCCACTCACGTGTGTCTCTCTTTTCTCCCCTCTCCCTTAATTACGACCCCAGGAGCAACACTTACCCTGAAACACGTTCACAGCCACTATGAAATGTCTCTCTCTGTGTGTGTACCCCTTTCAGCGGTGGGAAGGAGCAGGCGACGTGCCGTCTGGGTTTTCCCTCCTCCAAGCAGCAGTAGGGCTGGCGAGGGGTTAGCTCCCCTCCCCTTAATGGCCACCCTCTGTGAGTGTTGCACATATAAGACACAAACCGTATGGCAATGGTAGACAGCCAGGTTGATCACATTGCTGCTTTTCCTTCACATCTCCTCCCTCTTCCTCCCCCGTCCTCTCCCTCTCCCCACATTGGTCTGCTATAGGTTTTGCTTGAGAGCCGCTCTTGCACGTGTTGGTCAGAGACATAAACAGCAAACGCAGAACCTCACCCACAAAGAAAAAGTTCAAATTAAGTGCATTCCCTAAGATGACTATAGAACCATCTTCCTAGGAACTTTGTTGGGCAGAATATATTTCATGAAGAGGGAGTGTGTGTTGTTATTTTTTACCAATAGATTAGCAAACCACAATTCTTTGCTCCATTTCTCCATTTCTCTTAAACCCTAATCCGCCGATTTAATTAAAAACAAAACTGGGGGGGGGGGGGGAGAACTAACCACCCCAGGAGGAATTTCAAAGAATTTCCTGCCCTGGGAACAAAAGTGAGGTCTATATTTAACAACATCTGAAACTGTCAAGAATGCTTTGTGGTTGGATAACAGAGTAGAAAAATTTGGAAAATGCAGGCTACTGCTCTACCAAATATGGAAATATTGTTACGTCTGGTGTCTGAATCACCATCTGGAAATACTTACAGCCATGAAGTCGAACTGAAAGACGCCACAACAGAAGCTGGAAACACCTCCCCTCCAACCTCAAACCAGAGAAGAAACATTATTAAAGATTGTGATCCTATACTGTACACACTTTCCTGGGAGTAAGCCCCATTGGCTGCAATGGAATTTACTTCTAAGGAGGCATGCATAGGATTGTGCTGATAGAGCGAAAAACACTTAAATCTCTAATAATCAGCGGACTTGCACAGAAGGGTTGTTTGGCAGGCCCACTGTTTCAGTTAGTTTGGGCCTAAAAATGCAACTCATCCTGACCAAAGTGTTTGGCTTCTGCACAATTTATAATCGTGGTAATGAACTTTTGTATTTTTTTTTCAACTTCAGAACATAGCTACTATAGAAGCACATTCCAAATAGGTTTTAACTAACCATCGTAAATAACAAACATCTTCTTTAAGCAGAATTACACTATATCCCTTAAATTGGAGCATGCAAGGGAGGTGATGTTTATTTCAATTGCTTATCATTCCATGTTAGACAGAAGGTCACTGAGAGTTCACTACTGTATTCCATAGGAACAACAACTTTCAAGTTTGCTTCCATTGAAGCAGATTTCCCCCCCCCCAACACACACAGACACTTCAGCACCAAATCCTTCAAGGCAGTTCAAGCATCATTAGGAATACAAGCAAATGGACCCTTGAACAGGCAGAGGGGTGCTATTATTTTCATTCATTTCTACATTCTTGCAGTCACGGCCGGCCTTAAGCCAATGTGACCAATGTCATCACACTTTGGGGGGGGCCCTGCACCAGCGCAGTGAGCAGATTGCCTGCTGCAGCAGCCTGGATTTCTATGAACTGTAAGTCAGTGGGGTAAGCAGAGCAGCTTTACCTTGGGCCTTCCCACCTGCCCCTTCCTCCCAGTGTACCAAATGGGCTTCCTGGAAGCAGTTGGCGATAACATCATCATATCACCACCAACTATTTCCAGGTGCCATGTATGGCACCACAAACACTTTTCTTGGTGAGTGGGGGCCCTGGGGGAATGCTCCACATTGGACCCCACGACTCCTAGCGCTGGCTCTGCTTGCAGTACATGCAAAGTGTGAAGACTACTGTTCTAAGTAAAAGATGGAGCTCAGATGAGCAGAACCTTTTCAATATTTGACAGGGAAACACTGTTGCTTGTACTTTCCTGGGCAGGGATGGGAAGATAGAAAGAAAACTTTTGGAGAGGAAGGCAGACACAGAGTAGAAAGAAGGGTTGCTTTTTAGGACCCCAAGATGTGAAAAAAGGATGTGGTAAGCTGGCTGTAGTTGCAGGCGAATACAACAAGTTCTGTTTGATATGATTTCAACTAGCCGGACATTAACTACGACCCAGGTAACCCTGTCACAGAAGACAGAATTGCTACAACCCAAAAACTTAAAGGGGATGAGAGGATTCCCCCTCCCCCCCCATCCTGGAACGCCTCCAGGCAAAGGAGAGAAGTTTCTTTTGCACATGCCTCATTCATAAAAAGCTAAAGCTACGCCATCTGGGTATTCGTTTGGGATATACCCTTTGATTTCAGCACTGGATCAGATCCGAATGCATGACTCGCTCAGGACTCTCGCCTTCCCCGCCCCCCCGGGCCCCTGATTCTTCCCTCTTAGCGTCACAAGAATATAAACTATTTAGCAAACACACCAGGGCAGTCTGTCGAACGCACTCCTTTCCCAAGCTGCAAATAGAGAAAGTTTCCTGTGAAAGGGGGGGGGGGCAGGGAGGGAGGGGATGGAATGGTTTTTAAAACAATTTTCTACAAAAAGAGGCGTGTGTGTCGTTATTAAAAAAAAATAAGAGAGTGATTGTTTAAAATGTTGGAAAGGAGAGAACCTGTTTTCTTGTTAACTTTGAGGCCAACAAAAAAAACGCAACTTAGACAGGGAGGAGCTTGGACGCAAACCGCGCCAAGGAAACATTCCTGAGATGCTTTAGAATTCCTGATGCTTTAGAATTCTGGAACGCTCAACGTCAGTGCAGCTGCAGCACGCGGCGGCTGCACTATATAAGGAGCTCCCTCTCAGCGCCTCCTCAGACGGCAAAGGGATCCCCGAGAAGCGTGAGGCGCAGCACCGAGCAGCAGCAGGCGGCAGCCAGTTTCTCCCCCTTGCCTTTCGAAGAAAAGAAGCAAGACGAGGCACAAGGCTTTCTAGCTCTTTCAGGACTCGCCTCTTTTTTCAAGCCTCCGTCAGGGCAGAGTCTTTTTGCGTGGTCTTGCTCTTCTGGGGCAGGGAAATTGTTTAGGCTCTCTGCTCCAGTTCGCCGGTTTGAGGTTGTTTTTTTTTTTTAAGGGAATCTTTCACTTGCAAAGCAAAGATGAACAAACAGAGCACCAGCTGTTTGGTCCTGGCTCTTGCCCTTTTCCAGTTAGTAACTAGGGTAGGTCTGGATTTTGGATTTTTTTTTCTCGTCCCTTGTTTGCTTGGTTAAAACTTTTTAAAAAAGAAAACAGTGTCTACATTATGAATAATTTCATTGGAATATGATAAACTTGAGGGGTGTGTGTGTGTGTGTGTGTGTGTGTGTGTGAGAGAGAGAGAGAGAGAGAGAGAGAAAGCGCTTGCCATAATGAATTTAGTTTCAACTTGATGACCAACGGTGATGGGTTTTGGGACTGGATCTATGGTAGGAAGATTGTTTCCTGCCTTGCCTAGTGTTGGTATCTCATCATTATTTTCTTTTGCTTCTCCCCAGGCACTTTCTTCCTGCCCAACCACTTGCCAATGTTCTCTGGAAGTCCCCAGATGCGCCCCAGGAGTCGGTCTGGTTCTGGACGGCTGTGGATGCTGTAAAGTCTGTGCTAAACAGCTCAATGAGGACTGCAGCAAGACGCAGCCTTGTGATCACACCAAGGGGTTGGAATGCAATTTCGGCGCCAGTTCTACAGCTCCAAAGGGGATCTGCAGAGGTAAGAAGCGTGTGACTTGGCTCCTTTAAAGTGTGTGTGTGTGTGTGTGTGTGTACCATATATAATGTATAATACCAGTTATCATAGTGGTGAAGTTTAGTAATTTTCAGTCCATGTATGGTTATGCTTTGTTGTTGGTAGATTGGCAGAAGGGCATATGACTTCAGCAGTCTGGAATGCAATTCACTATGTCTGGGCTGCACTAACAGCGCATAAGGAAAAGTGATTCCTGACTAACTTATTGTTCTAGCCTAGAGCTCTAGGGGATTGTAGAGAACTTTACCATAAATTGAATTTAACAGAGCAGGAAAAAAAATCACCCTGCCTTAGCAGAGTTCTACTAATAACTCTGTCTTTTTCTCCCCCTACATTTGCAGCACAGTCAGAAGGGAGACCCTGTGAATACAACTCCAAAATCTACCAGAACGGAGAAAGTTTTCAGCCCAACTGCAAGCACCAGTGCACATGCATCGATGGAGCTGTTGGCTGTATCCCTCTGTGTGCACAAGAACTCTCTCTTCCTAACTTGGGCTGCCCTAACCCAAGGCTCGTGAAAGTCCCTGGACAGTGCTGTGAAGAATGGGTCTGTGATGACTCCAAAGATGCCCTAGAGGAGCTGGAAGGTCTCTTCCGCAAAGAGTTTGGCCTGGATATTTCTGAAGGGGAATTAACCAGGAACAACGAGCTAATTGCCATTGTGAAAGGAGGGCTGAAAATGTTACCTGGTGAGTTGAGAATATTAGGATTATGTTTTCCTCTGTCAGGGATAGGGGGATTACTGCTGGAACACCTGTAGCATGGGGATTATTTGTTGAAATGCCTGTATGGGGTTTTCTTGTGTATGTTGATCAGGGGAGAAACTCATAAGTATAAGAAACTTACACCAGGTTCTTTCTCTCCAGTCTTTGAACCTGAGCCACACAGTCACTCATTTGAAAATCCAAAGTGCATTGTGCAAACGACATCCTGGTCACAGTGTTCAAAGACCTGTGGGACTGGCGTCTCTACCCGAGTCACCAACGACAATCCTGACTGTCGATTAGTCAAAGAGACCAGGATATGTGAAGTGAGGCCATGTGGGCAACCTAGCTATGACTCCTTAAAGGTAAATATGGCACCAACCATCACAGCATTATTTCCAGATCACTCTGAACAGAGGATGACTTTTGACTAGAGCTCTCTCTAATCATGCTGTTAATCTCTTCTTTCCAGAAGGGAAAGAAGTGCACCAAGACCAAAAAGTCTCAAGCACCAGTGAAGTTCACTTATGCAGGATGCTCCAGTGTGAAGAAGTACCGTCCCAAGTATTGTGGCTCCTGTGTGGACAGCAGATGCTGCACTCCTCAGCAGACCAGGACTGTCAAGATCCGGTTCCGCTGTGATGATGGCGAGACCTTCACTAAGAATGTCATGATGATCCAGTCTTGCCGATGCAACTACAACTGCCCTCATGCAAATGAGGCCTACCCTAACTACAGACTATTCAATGATATTCACAAATTTAGGGACTAAGTTGTGATGCATGCAGGCTTGGGCAGGAGGCTTGGTCCAAACATTTTTAAATAGTGGAGAAATGAACTGTGATGGAAGTGGTAACTTTGCCCATTGGAGGGCAACACTGAGACACAAGAATGCACTGTGCAACTGGATATTAATGCGCAACGGTCTGAGCATACTTAAAGCTTCATAATACTGGAGCAATCTTATTGCTTCATTTTGGAGCACTTTCATGATTACTGATTTCTGTTTGTAACTGATCTGTTTATTCCTTTGTCCGTCTGTCTGGTTATGAATACCTTCAGTTCTCTGCTGTTCAGCATAACACCATACTTTTATTGTTGTTCCAGACTCATGTTGGATGTTACATTCCTTCCTAAGGTGGGCACTTTTGGAGTTCTCATCTATGGCAGCTATAGGTACCAGCTATATACTTCATACCCACAAACAGAAATTGGTTGTTTTTAAAGCTGAATATTTTATTTATCAAAATGTAGCTTTTTTGTTTTGGAGGAAAAAAAAACCTAATACTGGAATAAGTTGTAAATGATTTAATTTTATATTCAGTGAATTAAAATTTTATTTATGGAATTAATCATTTAATAAAGAAATATTTACCTAATCCATTCTAGTGATTAAACTGGTTTTAGATAACTGAGGCACACAAGTGGTTACTCTTAGGCTACAATCCTATCCATACTTTCCTAGGAGTAAGCCCCATTGACTATAATGGAACTTACATCTGAGTAGACATGCATAGGATTGGGCTCTTAGAGTAGTTTGAAATTCTTAAAATTTCTTAGAAAACCTTGTTTCATTTACTAGAGAGAGCATCTGCATTTAAGTTCATAGCACTGTGGGGTTGACTTTCAAACAGGCATGTTCAGGACTGAAGTGCCACTCTTATTTTTTTTTCCCTGCACTGTTATCCTACCAGAGTACAGATACAAACGATTTCTTTGTAAAGAAGTACTGAGGAAAAATAATTATTGCTTGATAAACAAAATCATTGTAACTGCTGTCCTTAAAACATACAGTTGTGGTGTTTCAGGGCAGTTCTTGATCATTTTAAATCAAAGCCTTACTTTTATTAATTATGCCACCAAGACAACTATATTCCCAGCAGAGATGTATTTCCTTAACATGCACTGTTCTTGCTACTCAGCTGATAGTGGTCAGGCTTGTCAATGCTAACAATGAATACATTTCTTTGTAGGGGAGAAAAATGTTTCCTGCAGTTTTCAGGAATTAGTTTGCTTTCACTGAATTCAAACTTAAATGAGCTTGAAGCAATTACTTGTGTTAATCCTAAATAATACACTGATTAAAAGTAAACATGCTGTTAAAGAGAAGAATGCCAGGAATCCGTGGTACATTTCCAACTGGCCAACCACCTAGCCTCTCCTTTTTCCTGCCCTTTCTCTTACAATGTAACATTTGTAGACATATAAAGTCTGATTACTCAAAGAGTACAGGGGAAACAGGCTTGTCATTAATGAACAGAAAGCACTATTCGTCTTTATAAGTCATATACTACTTCTAGCCTGCAAGTGCGTCACAATCCTTACAGTTTTAATCCTCGTTAACAATCCAGCCCCAACACTGATTAGTATTCCCATGTTACAGTTAGGAGGCTGAAAGGTTAGAGGTGTTTGAAAGCAGTGTTATTTTACTCAGAAGTAAGCCCATTGTGTTCAGTAAGATTTATCCTATCTTACCCATGGAAACACGCACCTCTAGTTATGACTTGTCCAAGGCCTTCCAGAGGGTTTTAAATGGCTTCCCTCAGACACAAAAACCACATTGACCCATGTTAACTCAGGCAGTATCTAACATTTATTATTGAAATTAAAGAAGGCTACAGACAAACTTGAGCATGACATGGATTCATATGATCAGCAGCCACAAGTTGACTGCCTTTAAGAGTGCAATCCTAACCTGGAGTTAGGCTGGCACAGTTAGGCCAGCAAAGTTTGGCCAGCACAAGCAACACCATAAACTATGTTTCGACCACTCTCAGAGAAGCCAGCACACAGTCGTGCGCCATCCTCCCTGACTCCAAGAATGGTCCAAACGCGCTTTATGGTGGCCCTTGTGCGGCCAAACCTTTGCGGGCCTCACTGTGTCGGCCTAATTCCAGTTTAGGATTGTGCCCTCAGTGAAGGCTCTTTCCCATGCAGAGATGGTCATGCAAAGCAGGGCATCAGGTGGAACTCCGAATAATATTGCAACTGTTAAATCAGTAGGGCTGTGGTAAGGACTAAAGGCCTTTTATCCTGAGCTTAGGTAGCTTTAAAGAGAGAGAGAAATTTGGGGGGTGGGGGCAGATCTATCAATGACTATTGGCCTTGATAGCTAAATGATCTCCAAGTACAGAGGCAGTATACCTCTGAGGGCACAATCCTAACCAACTTTCCAGCACTGAGGCCTCCTCAAGGTAAGGGAGTGTTTGTTCCCTTACTTCAGAGCTGCATTGCCATTATCCTGGTACTGGAAAGTTGGTTAGTATTGTGCCCTGAACGGCACGCTGGAGACAAGCAACAAGCACGCTGGAGACAAGCAACCTTGCTTGCTTGCAAATTCCCAGGAGCGTCTCACTGGTCATAGTTAGAAACAAAATGCTGAACTATGGGGAATTTGGGTCTGATCTAGCAAAATAATATTTATGTTCTTCTGCACTTACACACACAACTGTCTCCTTTGGGTGGACAGTTGTCATAAAGCTGCTTTTCATATGAATGCCCTTTCAGAGCACATTGCTCCTTGTAGTCGATCAAATAGATAAATGTTGCTCTCAGTTTTTTTGGTTGGGTTTATTTTTCCATTCCAGAATGTATTCCTATTAGTCCCTGGCATTGTGTAATTTATTTTCCCTGATTACAACCCGATGAGGAAGTTTGGGTTCAGAGAGGATTTGCCCAAGGCCACCCAGCAAGCCACATGGCTCAGTGGGTATTTGAACCCGGGTTTCCTGTCTAATCCACCATTCCATCCATTACACCACATCAGCGCCCATATCCAAATTCTTACAGTTTCGCAATACTCCTGGCATAAGCACCAGGCAATGTCAATTATGGCATCTGGTACTGTGGCTTTAGATTGACTGTAATCTTCTACATCATTCTAGGTAGAAAAGGAGTGGACCACCACATTTCTGGCATACAGTAGGCTAATAAATATAATACATTACAATTGAGCTACAAGCTAATCGTCTCAATAACCTCAGCTGCCACCTCACTTCAGCAATTGGCAGTTCTCTATCTGTTCAGTCATGTTCATCTCCCCGCAAGGCATTCAACTCCTGAGCTGTTTTGGAATTTAAGTACCACCTGGCCACCCCTCTTTGCTACATCTGAGCTTGTCTGTACAATATTTGTTGATGAGAAATGTGAAATTCATTGGAGCATGTTGCCTCAGCTTCCATTCAGTCCTGGAAAGCACAAGAGTACTTTGCAGATGACAATGTGCTGACCATACTCTGGGGGAGGGGGAATTGGGGATCATGACAACAATCTGCCTCTTGATGCAGTTGTGAACTGGGGTCCTGTGACAGCGTGAGTATACTCCTCTGTGCAAACCTGAGGTTAGTGATGAGTAATCTCGGCAGAAGATTTAGCCGAGAGGGTTAATGCCTCCGTTTGCCGAAGATAACAACTGAAGATCTCAAGGTCGTGAGCTCGAGACTCCCGGAAGTCTGTGTGAGCGGCAGACCTTGCAAACTGCGGCTGATTAAAAGCTGAGTTCCAGCTGCCTCGTGGGAGGAGGAGTGTGCTAAACTCAGCTGCGTCTCCGGTGAGAGCAGGGAAGCCTCATCAGCCAGCAGATGACAAACGGGTGGCTAAAGAAAGAAGGCTAAATCCAGAAAGAAAGATCTGTTTGAGTGTGGTTCTTGAAAGATAGAACATTCTGTAAATTGTAAAAACCTTCGGGTTTGTGAAAAGTCTGCCTATGTAAACCGCCTTGAGTTGTAATCATTAGAGAAATCTAGTGACCTTAAGAAAGGCGGTATATAAATACATGTATTATTATTATTTTTATTATTAACGTTTCACTGTGCATTTCTGTTCAGTATCTAACCTGAGTTAACATCACGTCAAATCAAGAAGCTTCCAGCTAAGGGTCATCTGTTATACCCCTCGCCCACCTGTTTTTTACTTGGATTGTCGTAGGCTGCAGTATTTTATCTTAATTACAAGTGGAATAATGCATGTAGGTAGGAGCTGGAACTAGAGGGCTCTAATATGGGACCCCCCATCGTGTTTTGAGAAGGCTGCAGAAGGCTTTACTGAATGAAGAAGGAGAATGTTTGTACAAAGATGTGGACAATCTCATGCACTGGAGTGAGCAAGAATCTGACATGTAACTCACATAACAGATGTTAGTGGCAGAGGTGAGATTCAAACCAGGGAAGTTGCAATTCATAGCTCTGTCTCTAAACCACTACATTACACTAGCTCTCTTATGTGGATTTACCATATTCTGAGCTAGACTGGTGGTCTACACACAGTCCATTACTGTTTACACAGACAGGCAACAGCTTTACAGTATTTCTGATGGGGACCCTTCACAGCCCTCTCCCTGAGGTCCTTCATAACTGAGGATGTAGAGGCTGGGACCTTGAATGCAATCCTCTGAACTAGGGCCCTTCCCCATCTCATAGAATTCCCTGAAACATCAGTCTGAATGACAAGTTCCAACAAAACCTTTTTCAAAATATGCTTCCATGGGGATTGTTTCAAAAGCATTCCCACTAATTAACACACACACACACACACACACACACACACACACACACACACACACA
>JAJKFI010000096.1:4468305-4487651 GCA_029204185.1 Lerista edwardsae
ACACACACACACACACACACACACACACACACACACACACACACACAAAGAGACTGTTATGTGTACTACCGATAATCCCGGGATCTCCTCTATGGAATTGTACAAAAACCTTCCAGAACAGCAATGCAGTTTGTTGGAATTTGGTTGCTCAAACTCTTTGGCATCTTGTAAGCATGCTGTCAGGAAAATTACTATCCCATTGAAGAAATTCTTTTAGGTCCAGCCAAGGATCATGAGCAGTTTCAATGCCTACCAAAGAAAATAAGGTGGGCAGATGTCAGACTTCGTATTGCAATTTTTCCTGTCTTTTCATGCCCTCTCCCCTACCAGTATCTCTGGCAATCCCAGAAAAGTGTCATATCTTCCTCTACTTCCACCAAAAGCAGTGAATGAGATAAGGGATGTAAGTAATGAGACATACTGATCTGAAAAGGCTGTTTCATCTTCACCTAGCACAGTGGTTCTCAAGCATTTTAGCACCAGGACCCATTTTTTAGAATGACACTTATGTCAGGACCCACCAGAAGTGATATCATGGCTGGAAGTGACATCTTCAAGCAGAAAGTGTCGTCATTGTGACGTAATCAAATGACACTCCTGGAATGCAGCAATTGCATGACCACGAAACATCCCTGACAGAAAGCAAGATTAGGTCAAAATTCTATTTAAAAGCAGTGAACTAGAGACAATTAAAAAAACCCTCACGTGAAAATTCAAACTGTTAACACTCACAAGAGAAATATAGCAAGAGTAAGGTCTGCAGCTTCCAAGATGCTGCTTCCAGCTTTCTGCGACCCATCTGACATCAGGTCATGACCCACCGAGTGGATCCCAACCCACAATTTGAGAATCACTGACCCAGCAAATTAAGGGTGCAATCCTAACCTGAAGTTAAGCACAAGTTTCTTGTGCCAACCCAGGAGTGTTGCAAATGCACTGAAAAGCACATTTGGACCACTCTTGGAGTCAGGGAGGACAGGGCATGTCAAGGTGCCAGCCTCCCTGACTCCAACAGTGGTGCAAATGTGGTTTATGGCATTTACAATCCAGGTTATGAGTGTGCCCTAAAATTACCAATTGCAAGAGCATCTCAGCTCTGTCATTTTAAATGGAAAGTCATAAACAATACATAAACCTAGACGTGAATCCACGTTGAGCCACTACTATAACTGTAAGTTACAATTTATATAGTTGCTTTAAATTACACAGTACTTTACAAGCTTTATTGGGTTTGTCCTTTGAGGATGGACCGTTTAATTACCCTTTCACAGGTGGGGAGCCAAGGGCCTCAGAACCCAAACACGCGGATGAGCAGAAATGAAGTAGAGCTGAGCATTGCAGAGAGGCTTCTTCCAGGTGCATATGCACACCCCGCAAAGAACCCATAACCTTATATCATGAGCTGTGAAATGGGGCTCATTGCTTCAGATATAGGAAGTGATACCAAGGCTGATGTAGCCACAGCAGAGACAGGCAGCCCAATCCTAAACTGACCAGGTACCATAGAAGCAATGGTTATGGCTACTGCTGCATCCCATGGGATCAGTGACAGTTGCCAGGCCTCCTCAGGGGAAGGGGACATTTATCTCCTTCCCTCGGGGAAAGCCCCTGCAATGGGATTCTTTGGGTCTCCACTGGCTATTTTGCCAGCAGAGAATTGAGCAGCCCTGTGTTGGGCTACCCAGCCCAAGGTGGGGCATAGGATCCAGTGGTGGAAGTCTGTGTAGGCCTGATCCTCCCCCCCCCCCGCCCAGTTCCACCCCTTCCTCGACTCTCCCCCTGCCCTGAAGGCACACTGGCCACTGGGACTGCTGGAGTGCCAGTGGCCCATCCTTTTGGAGCTGAGGCTGGACTCTCAGTAACGCAGACCCAGTGCCAGCACTCCCTCCTCTCACTGTGTTGTGAAGTGCTTCACAGCATGTTTGTGACACTTTTAGCCAGTGGCACACATGAACCGCTAGTGATAAGGACCTTTGGACTGGGCCTAAAACATGGCAGGCATAATGATGTTATATCCCACACACCTACAAGGAAAGCAGTGGGTCTAAAGTTGATGCTGTGGATTAGTGGGTCTCTAAAGGGGACACGGAGTACCACTTACTTCCCTCTTGAAGCTTTCTTCTTCTTGTGCTATATCTTGCAGAGCATGGTGCTGCAGTTTATGACAGAATAGATCAATAATGCTGCCAAGATGAGTCAAAGGAACATGTGAACTGATGTGAGGAAGCAAAGAAACCAGAGGACAATGAGGTCTCTGAGAGGCTGCTCACCAGTCCACCTCTCTTTCTTTGTTGAGCACCTGGTTTGCTGGGCCATGAGCCTGTTACACAAAATAAAAGAATGAAACATTGAGGACAAGCCAGGAGGCAGGATATCTGGTCTTCCTTTCTTTGTAATTCACATGTTATTATTCAGTTACAGACTGCAGAACACATTCCCCTGCTGTTCGACTCTTAGGGGGCTCCCCAGATTTGAGATGATACCTTCCGTTTTCTCAAGGTGACTTCCTTCCATGTAAGCTCTCTAACTTTGGGTGGTGGCAGTGAAAGCTACTTTTCCCCTGTTCACTCCCAGTTAGAAGGGTGAAGCAGGGAGAGAGGTGTTATTGGTCATGGACTGCTAGGTGCTCCACCTGCCAGGCCCTTCTCTTACTTGTGTGAACAGTCCTAGGGTCTGAACCTGAGGAGTTCTGGCAACCTCCTTCATGATCCTTGGGCCTAGGCCAAAAAGCTAGTTCTTACATTCAGAACACTTGTGGACAGTTATTTCTCCTTGGGTGAGGTACTGACAGACCCTGCACAGAGACCCCTAAATCAGACCAGGATTATCTTTCCACAGTGAGGCTCTTCTCTTACCAAAGAGTGGTAAACCAACCAGAAACCCCAGAAGATGGTGAAGAGAAACAGGAACAAGAGCTGCTGCAGCCCTACAACAAAGTCAGGGTAGGGCATGTCCATCACAAGCTGGAACATCACAAGCTACCAACAAGGTTGGTAGCAACCTTGCAACCAAACAGCAGTTTGGTTTGGCAGTTTTTGGAGCAGTTTCTCTCCTTGGGAAAAAACCTCTGACATTACAAAGAGCCTAGTCCTGATTGGCTCAGCGGCCTTTGTGATGAAAACACAACAGACTTCACAATTAAGAAGGAGCATCACATCATAGCATCACATCACATCTTCCCTATTCTGTGTATGGTGGTGGGGAGGATTACTGAAGGCCCAGACATACATATACCCACCACTGTTTCTTCTTCCCAGTCCTCAGTCCCCAGTCCAACCCAACCTTTGATCTTGGGTGTACCGCAGATGGCCCTAGGAATGACACACTTCTGTCAAAGTGGGTCTTCAAGTGTATCTGAATTACAGATTTGAATTGCTTAGACAGTCATTGTCTTGCTCCAGAGGAACTTGGCAACTAGCTCTGTGGTGGGAAGGGCTATGAAACTACAGAATTCTCAGCACCATCACCAAACAGTAATTCCCAGGATTCTTTGGAGAAAAACACGAGAGTTAAACTAGTATAGTATCGATGTGTGTTCATAGCGTAGTTAGGCTTTGTCCCTCTGAGTGGCTGATGAATGCAGTGGAGGCCGAGTCAACTCTGTCATTCAACTCCAGCACAGCGCTGAGCGTTAAAAGCTTTCTTGCGAACTTTGATTCACATTGGGTGGGAGCCACTAGGGCCACCCTTGTGCTATAGCAAGGAAGATTAGTACACAAATGTTCAAGAAGACAGCACATCAGCTTATGTCAGCTCAATGATTTATTAGTGGGTGTAATGTAGTATCAATAAATAAATAGCTGGGACTGGTTTTTCTTCCCAATTCTCTCTTTCTGAGATTACAAATTACGTGAAGAATTTTATGTTGTCATATTAGAGGCTAAACAGGAAAAAACACATAAACCCAGAACACCCAAGCTTTCATCCACCGGCGTCAACAATGTGCGAGTTCTATTTATTCACTCTTGTTACACTCCCTCCCCCACCATTTAACTACAAATCTGTGTGGGCATATCTGAAACTTCCATTCTCCAACACTAATATTATTTGACACTCTGATATTTTTCCTAGAACATAACATTATTGGTGAGGAACGAACATAATTTCCTAACTTGGTTTCCAGTCAGTAGGAACAGTGTACAGGGTTAGCCAAATCAGGCATGGCCGAGGCCCACCGGACAGTCCGTTTGAATAAGCTGGCTGCTGAAATGTTTGTACCAATGGTGGTGATGGAGCATTTGATCCAATGCACCATTAGGGATTAGGCATGGGGTGCTAAATGGGTCCAATGAAGGGCTTGCCCCAGGACCAGTGATGTCATTCAGGGAGAACGGACCAGAATGGGCGTTCCGGATCCTAATGGGCTCCGTGGCTGGTTCCGGGTTCCTGACAAGTGCCAATCAAAAGTGAGTTCCTGTTCCTAAATCATTTAAATGACACCACTGCCCAGGACCCCCAGCAACCTGGTGCTGGCAATGGTTCAAGTCTCGGTAAGCTCCTACATGCTAATTTATCTAAAATTCTATCTCATAGGAGGCAGCTGGAAGGACAGAGTTTTCAGTGAAACTGAGAGTTGATTGTGTTTTGTTTTTCCTGTGACTGCCTATGAAAGATCCATTTGATGATCTCTGCGTATTGAGGAGCACTCACTGCTATCTGGTACAGAGAGACTTTTTCCCTATGAACACATATAATATTTGGATCCTCTCTATTCACATCCATTAATTCTCAGGGGTGAAAGTGGAGACTTACCGAGTGACTGTAAAACTGCAGTTTCCTGAATCTCCTTATAACAGTGATGACGAACCTATGACAAACGTGGCACTCCACCATGTTTTGGATGATACGCCAGAATTCATCAATACCTGACAACAACCAAGTTTGTTTTACTAGTATTTCATTTTTGTAATGATTTGAGGTTTCTTTATATAATGCATAGCCCCACACAGGGTCGGGCTGTTTTTAAAAAAATAAATGAATCTGTAAATAATTCTCGCTCTTTCCTTTGGGAGTGGGGAGTGACACGCCAGCAGAGTCAGGTTAGGCATTTTTGACACAGCAAGCTCAAAAGATTCGCCATCACTGCCCTATAATGTTGCTACCAATTCAGAAGAACAAGGGCCAGTGAAGGATGCAGCCCCTGCCTCTTGGGCAGAACATCATGGAAAGGGATCAGGTCAGTTCCAACCACTGACCAAAGACGGAGCAGCAGAGAGCCTGCCATGCATGATCCCTGCTCCAACTGTCAGTTACAACACGCTGCAGAAATGAAGCACATTCTGGCTTCTCCCCCTGGAAACGGATTGTACAATTTGTATTGTACTAGTATCCGTTGTAAGCTGCCTTGGGGATCATTTTGATCAAAAGGCAGAGTATAAATACTCAAAACAAACACACACACACCTACTCTCTGTGGAGTATAGAACTCCATTGGTGATGCTTGTGAAAACTTTCTTTTACCATTTGTTTGGATTTATTCCACTCGTATTCACTGTACATTTATTTGGATAATCTCATTTTGCTAATTTATGGAACTAGTATGAGAAACCTGGAGGTTGTGAGTGCGCATTGATTGTGTGAGAGTTGTGGGTCTATTTTTAAAAAAACAATTAATGCAAATTACGTAGTTTATGGCAATGAGGATATTCATGAGTTCATGAGGATATTCAAACAATTTTTTGTTTAGAATATGCATGGGGGGGGAGCATAATAAGATGGAGCTCAAGTCACGTTTAAATCCTTATTTTGAACCCAACCCAGCTGCAGTTACTCTTCCAGCAGCATTGGGCAGCACAATCCTAATGTGTGCACGAGCAGGCAGGCCAGCTGGCCTGCACTGCATCCTATCGAGGGTAGGAGGCAGTTGGAGCTCATCACAAGGCAAGGGGCTGTTTGTCCCCTTACCCCAGGGTAAGCCCTAGGCAGCCAGATTGAGCTGCTCGGACCTGTGCCTGCTAAATAGCAGGTGCAGGTCCGAGTAGCCCTGTTTGGGGTCACATGGCACAGGGGCAGGGGTTGGGATCTGGCCTAACAGCCAAATCCTGACTCTTACCCCCTCCCCACATCGCCCCTCCCACAGGGTCACCCTCTCTCTGCCCTCCACCACCCTGTTCCACCACCCTCTGAAGTTCAGCTTCTGCTGAAGGATTTAGTAAAACATGTCTGTGGGTCATACATACATACTGCCTCTAAGCCAGTGGTTTTAACCTGAGTTTGATCGAACCCCAGGGGTTCGGTGAGTCAGTCTCAGGGGTTCGGCGGAGGTGTGTGTCCATTCCGTTCGCCAGGGTTGCCAGGTGCATTAATATACTTTTGGCATTCACACAATACTTTTATGGCGTTTTCAATGTTTCACCATAAGAAACTGAAGGCTATTCTGAAGGCTAAACTGCCCACGCGGCAGCCAGGAGAGGAGACGCCCCCCGCCCCCCCGGCTCTGCGAACCAGGAGCGTCTCCTCTCCTGGCTGCTGCTCGGGTTAAAGTGCCTGAGTGGCAGCCAGGAGAAGCCGCGCACCTCCCCAGTTCGCAGAGCCGTTCACCCCACTCTTATGATTCGTGACGTCACGCTCACCATGGCAATCATTGGCTGCTTGCTTGGCCTTGATATCTGTGCTGCAGGGAACTTGGTGTGCTCAGTAGTCAACTTGTGACTGTCGTGATTGTACGTCATTTGTGATTTCCTTTTTAATATTCCAATCCCTTCGTACTATGTCGAGCAAAATAAGAAAGTGGTCGGACGAATACGTACAATATGGATTCACGTGTGTAACGGAATGTGATGGAAGTCAGCGTCCTCAATGCATGATTTGCAATGCCCAGTTAAGCAATTCTAGTCTAGCACCGGCAAAACTAAGGGAACACTTCCTAAAGCTGCATGGAGATGGGAAATACAAGAACACAATGCTTGCTGAATTCAAGGTGAAGAGAGCCAGATTCGATGAAAGGGCCACTCTATATCTCTATGTTTTGAATTTGGAAAAAAAAAAACATTTTATTTTTCCAACTATGAAGCGTTCGGTGAATGCACGTATGAAACTTGTGGGGTTCAGTACCTCCAACAAGGTTAAGAACCACTGCCTCTAAGCTGTGAGCTCTACCAAGGCTGATTTGGGGCCAATGTGGTGAAAGGGTTGCCAGAGAGGTGGCAAAAGCTGAAGGAGTTTCCAAGCAGGAATCATCAATATATTTGATTGCTGACTTTGTATTAGAATGAGAGCAATAATGCTTTCCTTAAAGACCCAGTAGTGTTGCCTGTGGTGTTTTTTTGAGCAAATACCAACATATTCATGTATCATTGGCAGTGACAGAAGCCAAGGAAGCTAATGAAAACTGCGAGAAGGCAACTGTATCAGCAAACTCTCACCCAAGGGCAAAACCGAAGCTAAGTGAAACTGGGTCTGGTCCATGTCTGGATGGATGCCCACCTGGGAAATGTTCCCTATCTTGAGTTCTATGAAGAAAGGCAGGCAGGATATATTTGAAATTAAATACATTGGCAAAACAAATGACACATGTTCAGAAATACATCATGGGTACTCATCGTGAAAATGCTGAAACCAGAGGCTTCCCACATGCACCGTCAAGATGATTGCTGTGAATAACAGTGATTGATTTCATCTCAGTACTGATGTAGCAACAAACCAACCTGAGAGGGCTGGAGCACCCAAGGCTTGCATGTCACAATGACATTTGATGCTCATTCAGTTGTCACTGGGCTAATACATATGCCAAGAAAAGCAGGCATCAGCAGGCAGTCGTGCTTCATGCGTTTTGTCATCATCTGTCCCCTGTGGTCATCTTGCCTTTGTTGGAAACCAAGGTCAGACAAATCAGTCACTGTCGATGAGAACTGAGACAAGGATGGATGTGAAGGGTAGCGCTAGCGAGTCCTCCCACTAACTCTAGTAAGGATGCTGGGGCTTTGTGGTCGTGAAGCTTGTTATGTGATGTGCATGGTTAGTGGACGCAGGGCTGGCTCTAGGAGGGGCAGGGATAAGGCATTCCCGCTGCCCCCCGGGCCCCCCACTCACCAAGAAGAGTGTTTGTGATGCCATGTGCAAAGTGCAGTACCTGGAAATAGTGCTGGCATGATGTTGTCACCCCCAACTGCTTCCAGGAGGACCATTTTGGGCCGTCCAGAGACAGGCCTGTTGTAAGGTCCCAAGGAAAAACTGCTCTGCTTGCACCATTGACTTACAGCCCAAAGAGCTCCCAGCTGCTGCTGCAGGCGGTATGCTTGAAGTGCAGGTCACGGCCAGTGGTGGGATTAACAAACGACCTGGGGGAATGCTGGGCGGGAAGTACTCGTAATTGGAAGCCTGTGATTGGCAGCCCGCACGATTGGCAGCCCGTCTGTTCCTCCCCACTGCCGCCCCCGCCAGCCACGCGGGGCTGGGCCCGCTGCCCCCGGTTGGCACGCCCCACCGCTGCGTGCCCAGGCACCCAGGGGGGGGCCCAGGCGAGCAGTCACCCCCTCCGAGGCCTGGGCGGCCCGCGCAGCAGCAGGGCGGAACTGACAGGCAGCCAATCACGCGGGAGTTCCGTGTACGTCCCACCCAGTGTTCCCCCAGGTCGTTGGTTAAACCCATCGCTGTGCACGCCCCCCCCCAAAGTTCGGGGCCCAATGTGATGACATTGGTCACATTGGCTTAAGGCCGGCTCTGAGTGGACCCCAAAGCCTTTTTTTAAAAAAGAGGCACACCAATTGAACCTATCGTTGTTCAAGGCCAGTGAGAATTACTGGTGTGTGTATGCTACAGTTGCTGAAATTAAGATATGGGGGAGGGAAGAGGAGGCATGATGAGAAACATTACATGAGCAACTACAAAAACGCACAGGGTGCATAAGTTGCATCACATGCACTGGTTGCTTTTTAACCCTTTACCATCTAGTAGCAACATGCATTCACTTAAAACTCTTCCCAAGGTTGGTGGGACAAACCCCCACCAGATCACAAATCACCTGGAAGCTCAGGCTGTTGCACCACCTTCTTATCAGAGTTCTGTCCTTGGCCTCATGGTACATTCAGGCATGCAGTCAGACAGTCATGCTATCACCTGGCCTTTGCCAACGGAATCAGGCCTCAGTGCTTCTCAACCTTGGAATTTGTGCCTCTGAATCACTGTTTTTGTGTCTGAAGACAGAGCTTCCAATTTCGAAGTTACCACAATCCAAATTGATTGATTGATTGATAATATTTATTGGCCAGGTATGAGTACCATACTTGGAATTTGATTTCGGCTAATGGCTACATACATACTAACACTAGCACATAAACAATAGACAATATTCAGCACAAATTGAAGAAAGATTTTTTTTCCTGGCAAACTACCCATATTTTTATATTATATAAATATACAGTATATATTTTTCAGGGAATATTACTGTTTTTAGAAAAACATCTCCCAGTACACTCCCTCTCTCTTGAATGGCTTTGTGCTGTATACATTTTTTCCCCTACCTTCAGACAAATTTCTTTAACAGTAGGATTCCCCCTTCCTGCCCCCCCCCCCCCCACTCTGTTCAGTCATCCTTCTACAATTTCAGTTAACTACTTTGCAGGACAGTGCTCTTTAGAAGCATATAAATGTTGAGGCTACAATGGAACAATGAAATAGTGAAAAACAAATCCACTTTCAGTACCTAAAATCAAAGTGCCTCTTTTAATATATGTGCAAGACATCTAACCCAGTTTTTTTCTGTTATAAAGCTCTGAATTAACACTGAAAAGTCAAGAGCCCCAGCAGTGGTAACTGCATTTTATCCTTTGGTCTCATCATGATGCCAGATTCAAAAGGTTACGCATGCAAAAACAGGTATGCATAATCATACACAATGCATGTTTCCAAGAAGGAGATAGGAAAACACAAAAGCGTAAGCAAGTATTCAGGTAAGAAATAACGATGAACCAAGCCCTGCCTGTCAATCCCCTTTACATCAAGGACTGAGGTCTCCAAAGCAGTCAATCTGCCTCGCAGTTTTGAAGCAAAGGGCAGACAAGGTTATAGGTAGCCAGGCCGGCGGAGCGCCGCATGCCTGCATGCCATTGAGCATTGTTCCATGGAATGTGCACAGCAGGGTAGATGGGAATTTGGAAAGGAGCCAACGCTGGGAAACCGCACAAATCAATGAGCCAACACTTTCCACCGCCCTGCATTTCTGAAGTATCAGGAAGCTCCTGGCTCACATCCTGGTGTGGGTAGGAGTCTGTATGGATGCCAGAAAATTCTACATTATTGCACTGAAAAGAGTTTGAGTGGAAGAACAAATATGACAATCATCCTAGTCTTGCAGCACACACTACTGGAAAGTAAACCTTTAGAGACCACAATGACTTGGAGCTCATATTCTCAAATCAAATCAAACCTAACAGGTGTGGCTGTTAGGCCGCATCTAAGGCTCCGCCCCTGGGCTGCATGATACATTATCCTATACAGAAGGCACAGATCCCAGGAACGCTATAGGGAGGTTGGAGCCTCCCCAGGGGCAAGGGCACATTTGCACCCTTGCCCTGGGTAGGTTCCCCAGCTCAACTAAGGTGTGCTGGATATGGCACAGGCCTGCCAGCCTCGCCAATCCAGTGCAATTTAGGATTGAGCCGTAGAAGATGGAATACTAAAGTGATACGAAAAACTGGTTTGGTCAAACGCAGTTATTATTTTACAGTACATGCTAGTATTGGAAAAAGAACCTTAATAACAAAAACACTAGTAAAAGGGATGCTATTGCCAACAGATCAGTCAGTCAGGAATAAAACATAGTAGGGAGCATAGGCCTGCTACCAAATAATGCAATTTGGCAGGCAAAAAAGTCTACCTAAGGTGCATGATAATTTCCTCCACATTGTCATCTGCAACTTATCCATTCAACTTCAGCTATTTATATATGAAGTGGTATTTGCTGCAATTTCTTGTTTGTTTGTCTTGCATACATCTGATTTCCTTCCATTTCACTGCAAGTGTCCATGAAATAAAACCATATGTTCTGCCATAGCAACATTCTAATACAAACACAGAGTAATCTTTGTCCACTGGAGTACACAGTTCTTTTTTTTCCCCTTATTAACACAATCTGCATCTGCATGCAGTTCAACCGAATTCCATAGCAACCACACAAATACAAATGGATGTTTAAAAAAAATGTTTTCCGGGAAATAGCTTGGAACTTTAAAAGACAAGCATGCACTGTTTTTAAGCAAACACAGCTTGAACTGGGAAAGAGGAATTACTAGAAATGTATTCTCTGTAGATTTCTTTTGCATGATATCCAAATCCTCAATAGCTACAAACTTGAAATATGCCAATTTTCATCAGTCTGTTGTAGATGAATCTATCTAGTATAAGTATTGCACACAACAATATATTACTACAGATTCAATAATTGTAAATGGCCTCTTTACTGGGATAGGCATACGCTTTAGAGAAAGGCTACCCTGCTCTGAAGATACTCATGAGCCTATAGGCCTCACTACAATCAGTGATTTTTTTTACAAGCTTGCAAATAGTTTCAGAACGAAAGATGAGTTCTGCTTTGAATGCTAGATCTCCTTAGGCCAGTGGTTCTCAAACTTTTCAGCACAGGGACTCACTTTTTGAAATGACTGTCCCGGACCCACCAGAAGTGATGTCACAGAAGTGCCATCATTGTGATGCCAGAGCCTGCTGCATTGGGTTATTTCTCAGGAAAGTTGGGTTATTTCTCAGCCAATTTCCAAGAGCAAAGTAAATCAGAAAGGAGAAAAAAAAGCCTATTTACAACCTTGACACAAGCAAAACAACCACACAAACAACCCTTTCCAGCATCCCGTCTTCCCATATTTTCAATATGGTTGCTCTAGGTGCTTCACGACCCACCTGAAATTGGCTCATGACCCACGGGTGGGTCCTGAACCACAGTTTAGGAACCAAACTGCCTTAACCACTGCCTTAGTGTGTTAAGCTAGAGGCAAGACTAGCTGTCAGAACTCATAGACCTCTTTTCTCTGTCTTGACTTTAAAGTAACAACTGAAGCTTTTCTCAATGCTTTTCTCCATGGCATTAAACAGGCAAAATAATTAGATGGGGGGAAGAATTATTTTTTAATATTATTCTGTATCATGCAGCGTGCACATAATTATCTTGTGAAACTATCAGAGCATTACAAATTATCCACAAAATTCTCCTACAGCTGCATGTGAGAACCTCATCTGAAGCATGGATGGTTCATTGCAGGAGAGGTTTTAAAAACGGTCCATCACATTTCTTTCCCTTCAGCCTGCTACAACTGTCATGACGTATGAGTAGTTCCATCATCATCATCTGGAAGGGCAGAGAACAGACTTAGGGGGACAGAAGTGCTTCAGAATTGTTCATCCATCGATATTCAGGATGGTAGACAGCAAGCAGCTTGCTGGCAGGTTGTCAGCAACATGTTTTTAAAAAGTTACTAAACACTGCCCTTGACAGGATAGTTCTGTCCTGTCCTCAAAAAAAAAGAAAAGAATTTTTTTAAATGACCTAGAGCCATGTTCTTCAACCTTGGGGTTGGGACCCCAATGGGGTCACAAAGCCTCAATTGTGGGGTCGTGGCTGAAAAGGTTGCAGACTGACTAGAACACCACCAGGTAAAGGGGAAGGCATCTGATGAGCCCTTTAGGTACCAGGAGACTATGTCCCAAGCGTGTTAAAGTAGCTTATGCTAGTGCAGGCTGCACGGTAACCTTTTCTGCCTTCTCCAATTAGACTATTTAGCTACAGTGAACAGGGAGTAGGCAGTGACAAGGCATCAACAGTGGGGTCCCAGCTTCATACCTTATTTATATATTGGGGTCGGGGCATGAAAAAGTTGAAGACCACTAGCCTAGAGCAGTGGTTCCCAAACTGTGGGTCAGGTCCCACCAATGGGCCGTGAGCAGTAGTGTCATTCACAAACGAGCTGCCGGAATGCGAGGCGGGACTTACCGCCTGATTGGCTGCCCGTTTGTGACGCGTCGCTGCCTGCCCAACCGCCGCGCAGGCACCCCTGGCTTCGGAGGGGGTGCCCGCTTGCCTGGGGGGCGCGCTGGGTGCCTAGGTGAGCCGTGGAGGGGCGCGCCACCCGGAGGGAGCCCCCGTGGCCGGCGGCGATGCATCACGGGCTGCTTGTCAATCAAGCGGTAAATCCCGCCTCGCGTTATGGCAGCTCGTTTGTGAATGTCACTACTGGCCGTGAGCCAATTTCAGGTGCATCATGAAGTGCCTACGGCAGCCATATTGAAAATCTGGGAAGATAGGATGCTGGAAAGGGGGAGAGCAGTGTGGTTGTTTGTGTCAAGATTGTAAATAGGCTTTTTTCCCCCTTTCTGATGCACTGAAAAAATAACCCAAAGTATTGCTGCATTCTCAGGAAAGCAGCAGGCTCTGGCATCATAATGAGGACACTGCTGGCCATGACATCACTTCTGGTGGGTCCCAGACAGACTGTCATTCTAAAAAGTGGGTCCCAGAGCTCAAAAGTTTGAGAACTTGCCTAGAGTGTGGCGAGACACTTTGGTTCAGAGCATGGGAAAAACATGATCCAGCTCCATCTATGAGCCTTCCTGTAGTTTCTATCTGTTGCCTGGCTTTCATCATAGTCACACACGCAGATTAAATATCTCCTCTCCTTCGAATAGGGGATTCTTTTTTTTGTGAGTGCCACAGACTTTGCTCTATGTTAAGCTGAAGTTCCAGTACAGAATTTTCAGGTTCCTTCTATTTATACGATTCTATGATCATAATTATAAACCAGGCATAATTAATTTGTTCTTCCTTTGCCTTCAGGTTCATAAAGACAGTCAATAAAAAAGAAATCATTATTTTCTCCTTAAGTAGGCCAGAGAAAGAGGAGTGCCATTTCAAGTTTCAGCAAACAACTTGCTGAAGATATTCCAGCACGGTGGGCAAGATTTGTAGCAAAGCTCAAGCCTGCTATGCTGCTCTCCCCTTAATGATGCCCTTGCCAGGAAAGACTGCAACTTGAAGTCTTAAGGAACTGCCCAAGATTAGTGTAAGCAACAGTTGGCTAGACCGACCACTAGTCTCACTCAAAATGAGAGAGCTTTACATATCCTGTTCCTCAGGATCCTCTGTACAGGCAGCTAATCTAGTAAACAGACCACAGGACCACATGAATTGTTTGGCTGTTGCTTTGGTATTTAACTACTTTCTATGAGCCCTGGAGCAATTATGGGGCTTGCTACACAATCCCTCCTTGTCTCTTATGTAAAAAGAAGACAACAAAGTGATCATAATAAATACTTACTCACTCTTTCATGCAAGGACAATGAGATAATGTTTATTCAGTACTTTGAAGCTGCAAATGTACCAACGTAAGAGCTGAAGTTGCTATTACTACAGCACTTTTTCCAGTGCTTTGTCCAATCTAAATGATTCAGTTAATGGGATGCTCATCATTTCTCTAGGGAGACTAGTGTGCAGTGTGGTTGAATAAGCTGTCAGACGTTTTAAGATAGTCATCCAAACTCTGTCAACTGCTTTTTTTATTTTTCAACTGAAGTCCATCATCAACTAGCTGGCCCATTTGACAGGTGTGGTTATGGCATACTGGTGATCTATGGCATACAACAAAGGATGCAACTAGAAACATCTGAGTGGGCTAGATATGACTTTTCTATGGAAAGGTGGAAAGTGTTCAGCTTGACCATCTCTCTCACTCTCACTCCTTAGCTAATGCCTAATAGCTCACTGGTGTACCTGGGGGAGTCAGGGGGGCAAATATTTTGGGGTGCCACTAGGTAGGGAGCGGCACCACAACTCTCCCCCCCCCGGCACTCTTTTTTAAAAGCCTCAAGGGGTCTTAAAACATCACTTCCAGTTTCTTGGGGAAACCAAAAGTGAAGTTTCCAGGACCTTAGAAAGCTTTCTAGGTCTCCAGAAGGCCTAAAAATACATTTCAGCGCTGCCGATGATCTGCAAGGTAGATATAACATTTTGCAAATAACTCAATTTTTCCAAACCTTAGATAACTATGATTAGATTACCTCATTTTCTCTTGTTTACTTTCAATTAACTTGCTAAAAAGTACTGTAAGTTCAACATCCAATGCTTATATTTTCTTAACTGTTATGTTGACTGTACTTTAAAAGAAAAATTCTAATTTTTGATATACTGTACATATGAAGCTGTATCACACTGATGACTGAACTGGTCCACCTAACCTGACACCAGCCGCTTCCCAAGGTCTCAGGCCTACACCTTCCCTGGCCAAGGTCCTTTCCACTGGAGATGCCTGGGATTGAATTTGGGATTGTTCTACATATATCATATGATATGACATTATGAATATATAATGCATTATGCATATATGCCCAACTGTATTAAAAAGCAGAAACTAAAAATAATTTGAAACCTCTCTTTATGAAAACAGTTTAGAAATTTGGTCAATAAAATACATAATTTAGTGCAAAACACTTTTATATTTACCAACTCAGTCAAAAGGGGGTGGGAAGAGGAAATCACAACCCAGTCCTGCAAAGTCCTCATAGGAAGCTAGTTTATTAGTATTTTACATTAATAGCTTACAATGCATTTTACCAGTGACAATTCTTGGAAGTTATGAAAAAGAATGAATGGTCCAAATTAATACATCTGCTGAATCATCAAAAGGTCAGGTATAAATCAGTCTCTTCCAATCCACCAGATTTGGCTTCTTCAGGAACTATCTCTGATTTCTCCTTCTTCCTCAGATGAGCTTTCACTAATCAAATCTTTACTGGATTTACTGGCATCTGAATTAGGGAAAGAAAAACACATTTTAAATATTTCTGCTGAGCTGAAAACCCTGGTTTTGCATCCTTCATAAAATTTGTCAATGAATATGTTGTTACTAAAAAAAAAAGTATTTATCAATTAGGAAATGAGCTGTGTTTTCCTCATAAAAGTGAATGGCTGCCATTGACTTTTATGGTAAAAATAAGAGGAATGCCCCTAGAGACATAGTTGATACATGGGAAAATCTTTCAATAGGACTCAATAGAGCTACTGATTGTTATGATAGGGGGGCATTTGAGATGCTTCTTTGGGGAGAGTTAGAGAGGATCAATAATGGATCTCTTTGCCTCCCTGCACAACATTCTTTTGCTAAATGACACCCTAAACAACAGAAGAGAATAGATGCATTGCACAAGAAACTGATAGCTTGTACATAGCCAACAGAGTCGCATTGAACAGAGTTTTATTTTCATGTGTATGTAAACACACAAATACAGGGGGCCCTCGTATCTGCAGTTTCATCTGTGGATGTGGGAGAAATTGAAATTAAAAAGAGGCAAGCCATAATCACAACATTTTTATGTGAATAATACAATAAAGCAAAGGATGCAGCTTGCCTAGCCAATAGCAACATCGAAAATACCAAAACAGGCACACATTGACATGTTGTATATTTCAAAAGGGGACAAATTAAACGCTTAACAAATTAAACTGTGAGCCCCTAGTCCAAAAACAAACCATGGTTATACCAAATTTAGTACATGTTCACCAAATTTAGTAAATGTTCAACAAATGTGAAACATGACATTTACACGACAATACTATTTTTTAGCTAGCAGAATTATACGCCCCAAATGTGGGGTTATGGTTATATTATGAGAATTTACTATTTTTGGGAGACAAAAACATTTTTTAACTGTCACTTTACAAAAATGTTGAGAATTCAATATGTGGTTATCACTTTAGGATTATTAGGTGGTCTCAAATTTGGTGAACATTTACCATTTTTGAGAAACAAAAGTTTTTTTTTAAGGAATGTTTTCATTAAATTTGGTGATCACTTAAACATGAGACATTTCAAAATAGTATTTGCCTATCTGGAAACCCAAATGTGTTATAGGTTCACACTGTCTAGAATTACTAGACTGATGCTTTGCTAGTGATATCACACTATGGAACACTTATTTCCCGACAGGCCTTTTTCTTCCCTCTTCCACCCTTCAGGTCCCTCCAATCCTGCTATAACACTACCAACTCATCTTTAGATGAGATCAACAGATTTCAGCAATATGTAAACTGCATGCTGCAGAAGAAATACATATAATGCTTGTTATGGGTATTTTATTAAGCTGACACTGTTTAATATAAGTGTGCCTTTTTGTACATATGCTGTCAAGGGCTCCTTGTCAGAAAAGTATTACCGTGAAGGAGTTAATGGGAAAATCATTACTGAACACTCAAGAAATGTGCAGATGGTGAGCATGGATAATACGAGGAACCAGTGTGCACCTATATAGCATCAGTGGGATTTAGACAAAAAAAACAGAAGTACTTCACCCAGAAACATTGGAGGTCACATTTTTGTCTACATTAAATCTAGTGTATAATCAATTAACATCTATATGCCAGATATGTACTGAGTAAGAAAGAATTGTTTTTGTCCCTAAGTCGTTTCATAACTTCTATAATCCTCAGAAGCTCGTCATGACTAAGCCCATAGACAGAAAAAATGAGCACCTGTATATTCCTCAAATAAACATCACAACTTCACAGACCAATGTCATCATTTAAAATGACGTATCATATCCCTGCTAACTGGGCAAGAGGCACTTTTTCAAGTGGTGTCCTCTTATATTTAGCAGGGGGAGAGCAATTGTCCCTCTTCACCCCAGCACAGTGTCTTTCTTGTGGTTGTTGCTGGTGGTGTTCTCCATTCTTTTAGATTGCGAGCCCTTTTGGGACAGGGAGCCATTTAACTTTAATGTTATTATTTGCCTGTAAACCACTTTGTGAACTTTGTGTTGAAAAGCAGTATATAAATACTAGTGATTGATTGATTGATAATAGATTTTCAACAATAGCTTCTTGCCATTATAGATTGTCACACTTTCAAAGGACATACTTCATTTATATGTGTAATGTAAAATGAATTACAGTGATTTCTCACGCAAAACTTGACTGGATAAGAGCCCAAACCTATACTGCCTGACCGCCAGGTACCTACTGCTGCATCCCGTTGTAGTCAGGCAGCCGCGGGAGCCTCCGCGGGGAAAGAGGACATTTGTAATATCAGTGCTGGTGGTAAGAGCTTACCACAGACATGCGCTTCCCGCTTGACTCTGAGAGTGGTCCAAACATACTTTATGGTGTCCCTTGTGCCAGCCAAACTTTGCTGGCCTAACTGTGCTGGCCTAACTCCAGGTTAGGATTGAGCTTTTAGACTTCGAATTTCCAGAACTAGGGAAGATTCAAGCATGCGTACCAAGTTCTAGCTACATTCTGCACTCCTGCCTTGGTCAACTGCAAAACTCCTGCCAAGTTCTCCTGTAGTGCTGGATATTATTTAAGTTATTTCTAGAGAACCAATATTTTTAATTTCTCTCTGCTGGAAGCCAATAAGGCTTTCATGGCAGCTTACAGAAATCATGTAAATCATTCAGACAGTAGAATAATAAAATAAAACCACAAAATAAAAAAAGTATGTACAACTAATACACAAACCAGAGGATTAAAGCATCATTCCAGCGGCATTAAAGCCCCATTAAGAGCTCTCAACTTCCCAAAACATAGTAAATGGCTTCTTGAGGAGGAAGATAATAACCATCGTCTTAAATGTGATTGCAAGCAATTTGCCTTTCCTGCCTGGGAATTAGGTAAAGCATGAAGTCAGCCTCTTTCAGGAGAATACATTGCAACTGCATTGAAAAACTTCTGTTAGGGTTGTGTCAATGCCACAGATTAGCTTGCATGGAGATTCCTCCAAAGCAACTTTGACATGAGAATGGCTCTGGGATGTTGTCACGAATTACCTCAGCAATTGCAACTGGACACAAAGCAACATTTCTGTGCCAGTGATTAACAAGGTTGCAACAACAACAACAACAAAATCTGCTCTCCTAGATGCTCTGACTCCTTTAAATTAGTCCTGGCAACTGGGCCAGTGACTGCAACTTAGACTTTTCAGCCAAGGCACGGCAGAACACTGCTTGGCCTTTCCTCATCTTGACGTTCACGTGCTCTTTTCTCTTTCCTTCTCATCTTGCGGAGACATTGAAGCACATGCATTCCAGCAGATACTAGCAGAAGAGTATTTCAGTTTATCCAGAGTGCAATTCCTGCCTTATTAGTTACTGTCAGCCTTCCCACACAAGACATCCTGTGTGAATGCAGGAACATGATTCAAAGGGCACACTGCAAGATTTTTAGCTGTGAACACTACAAGTATTTCTTTTACTCAAACCAGGCTAACCCATGGAATTTTGAAGAACCACCAAGTGCTGAGGATCTGTAGTCAGCATTAAAAGCAGTCAGAATCTTATTTCTTTTTAAATAAGAAGTAAAAGGGTGGGACAACAACAACAACAACAACAACAACAACAACAACAACAACAACAAC
>JAJKFI010000096.1:4493017-4545819 GCA_029204185.1 Lerista edwardsae
TAATAATAATAATAATAATAATAATAATAATAATAATAATAATAATAATAATTATCAAAATCCCTCCTTGGGCTTTCAACACTCAATGACTAAACAAAAAGAAAACTGTTGCAATTGTTAAGTGTTAATTGCCTTCTTCCATACAATCCTACCCGTGCTCTCAGGTCATCTGGGGGGGGGGCCCTGTTGACGGTGCCGCCACCAGGTCAGGTGAGGGGGATGGCGGCCAGGAATAGGGCCTTCTCAGTGTCGGTTCCACAGTTGTGGAATTCCCTCCCCTTGGAGCTAAGAACAGCTCCCTCGCTAGCAATCTTTTGGCGGGGTCTTAAGACCTTTCTTTTTAAGGAAGCATTTAATTGCTGACATGCTGGGTTGGCATCTTAACTTGTATGTTACATTGTATTTTAATTTGCAATCTTTTAATCTGTAATTTTAATGACTGTATTATCCATTGTGGTCTGTCGTTTTTTTACTATCTGCTATTGTTTTTAAATTTCATTCTGTATTTTTTTATTGTAAGCCGCCTTGGGTGCCCTAACGAGGAGCAGAAAGGCGGGGTATAAATTCATTAAATAAATAATAATTAATTGCTAATTTTTAAGTGAATGACATAAATGGATATGTTAAGACTGGGCAATTTTTCACATTTAACAAAAAGGAATCTAAAGTTCAACTTATGTATTTACAACCATTAAAGCAAAGTAGTGCTTCTTACACAATTTTTATATGCAAAATGCCACACAGTTAGGGGTAAGAAACAGATGAAGTGGGCAGTTGGGGGAGGGGAAGAGGTTGTGAAATTCTGTGTTAATTTGCAACAGATCATGATGCAGTTTGTGTATGTCTTTCCATATATCTCTTGACCTGAAATGAAGGCAAGACTACATCTCCCCCATCTTAATGGCAGTATCTTCTTAACCTTGTTGAGTCTCCTCAAGCTCAATTCTTTCCTTCTCTGTAATTTATACACTTACCAAATAGATTACAGAACTAAAACATTTTCTGCCCTTTTCTAGCCTTCTCATAGCATTTCAATTGAGGGTAAGCTGGGGAAGGAGGAGAATAGGATGCCCAGTTCACTTGAACTTGCCACATTTTTCATAGCAACCACTGTTACTAAAGCTTGCTAGTTACCTAGCATCATAGTTTTATGTCTACAAATTATGCCAGGACACATCCCACAGAGAGAAGTCTAGGATAGGGCATATGACCAGTCAAAATAGATCTGGTCAATTGCCTAGTCATACATTGGTCAAGTATTTTTAGAGCATTAACTTGCTTCAAAAATGATTAATAACTTCACATATGAAATCATGACACTGGCATAAAAAATTAGAGAAGATCATAACTGAACTGAAAAGTATATCAATTTACAAGCTTCTGTGCTATTAGGGCTACAAGGACAATGTGACTATAAAACAACTTTGTTATTGTGTGGAAATTACAAATTAGTAGCCACCTACCATGTGGTGTTAAGTCACAGATTCACTGTTAATCAGATCCCTGTTTTGGTGTTCTAGAAAGCATTTCCTTGCACCCTATGCAGGCTTCCTATAAAGCTTCACTGTAGTTTGCCCACTAATTAAGCATATATTCCTGAGAACAGCTCAGTGATGCGATAAGCATCACGATTGCACAAATACGTTTTTGTATTTTTTAACAGTATCTTATTTATTTGATACATTTCATATCTTGCTTTTTTAAAATATCTATTTCAAACAGATAATGCAAAACATAAAAATGATACATAACACATATCACGCACACACAACACAGCACTATTAAAAATTCTTACACATACAAATTACCTCTTATTTTTTCAAAGAAACATGCTTCTAACTTCTGGTCGCACCATGGCACCGCCACCATTTTAAAGATATCTAAAACACCTTTAGGAAGTATTGACACTGGAAGATAATGGTTTGCATGCCCTTGGAGGAAAGATTATGTCTGAGAGACGCCTTACTTTCAAGGGGTATGTGTTTGCATTTTAATACTTTAATAGTGTCCATTATGACTGACCCAAAGTCATATAAGCGCCAAAGACCTTTCTACATTTCCAAAAAGGCTGAAGAGGCAGCCTACTAATCCTTCTGTAAACTGCAGCACTATATGGATCTTTGTGCTGCAAACGTATACCTCTTCCATGGAGCCTCTAGCTATTATCTTAGTGGTGAACTCAGTCATCCCTGCCAGTTCAGACAGCAGGAAATTCCCTGCTAAGATCAGCCCTTCCCGCATGTCATCTGCAGGACCTTTAGTTTTAATAATGGAATTGTTGTAGTCTGTGATTAAAGATAAAAATGAAAATCCCATGCAACTTTTTTCCTGTGATAAAGCATGACCACCTCAAAGAGTCTTTCAGATGAGAAGCATATTTATGCTTTGAAAAGAATGCCTTGAAACAAATTTTTTTAAAAACCATCATGCTGATTTCACCATTTAATTAAAGAACAGAGATGGCTTCTGAAGGAATCACCATTATACAGTACTTTATTGGAGTGTCTGTTTAACAGAAAACATAAATGAACAACGAAAGGGCCTGTGAAATTTGGGGGCCAACTGAATAATCAATCCTTCATGAACCTGAGGGAAGCCAATAAGAGATTTCCTCCTGGTCTTGCAGAACTATTTCAGCAGGGGGTGGGAGAAAGAGAGTGCAAAGATGAGATGTACATAGCACTTAAGATTCCTTTCAAGTACTAGATTTGAGGGGCTGCAATAGAGCAGAGATAATAACTAGAGATAATAACTAACAGATGGACATTCATTCCTAAGCAGTGAATAACCCTTCGTTGTGGTTATGATTTGTGAACAGGAAAATAGTGAAATAAGCTTATGCAGCAAGAGGAAAACTATATTCTAAATTATAAGTTTAATATTCTCCACAACTACAAAGTGTCTTAAACCAAATTTTGCACTTAAGGCTGTCTCATTACGAATGCCACATACTGATTTTCAAAGAAAAAGGAATTAAATCTCTTTTTTAAAAAATAGCTCATGAACGCTGGCACTTGAATTACATCTTGGTTTAAAGCTCCATAAAACTATTGCAACACTACAATAGGCTGCAATTTCCTGAAAATAGATATGCTTTGTTCCATTGGAGTTATCAACTGTTCCACCTCAGCTAACCAGAAGTGTCTGCTCAGATCAGTCACTTGCATATTTACCAGCTGTAAATCTAAACCAGTGGTTCCCAGCATGGGGCACAGGCCCCTAAGGGGGGCAATTTTATTTTTAAGGGAGGAAATTTGAGAATGAGCTATTAACAGTGAATTTTTTGAATTTTTTTTGAATTATTAACAGTGAATTTGAAAGCCTGCTAATTGTTCTTATATCTTATTATTCATATTATTCATACCTCTCTGCCACCATTGCATCTGCAGAGAACCGTCCGGCTGAGCTCTTCCATGTGGTCCGCAGTTTTTTACATCTTGCCCCCCTTACTGGTGGGGAGGAGCGCACGGAGGCTCGCTGTGACGAGTTCGCTAAACACTTTGCAGATAAGGTCGATCAGATCCGGCATGACTTGGACGCCGCTGTGGGCATATCTAGTGATGTCCCTGGGGAACCTGTCTATCCTATAATTTGGGATTCTTTTCAGCTTGTAGAGCCTGAGGATGTGGACAGGATTCTCTGGAGTGTGAGACCTGCTGCTTGCCCGCTCGACCCTTGCCCGGCATGGCTAATTAGAGCTGCCCGGGGAGGGCTGGCCGAGTGGACGGGGAGGGTGGTGAATTCATCTCTGAGGGAGGGGGTGCTCCCGCCTGCTTTGAAGCAGGCGATGGTTCGCCCCCTCCTGAAGAAGCCCTCCCTGGATCCCACAAATTTAAACAACTTTCGGCCAGTCTCGAATATCCCATTTCTGGGCAAGGTGATTGAGCGGGTGGCGGCGTCCCAGCTTCAGAGGGTACTGGAGGAAACGGATTATCTGGACCCATTCCAATCTGGCTTCAGGCCGGGGTTCGGGACGGAGACTGCCTTGGTCGCCTTGGTGGATAACCTGCGCTGGGGGATGGACGGGGGAAGTGCGACCCTGTTAGTCCTGCTGGACCTCTCAGCGGCTTTCGACACCATCGACCAAGGTGTCCTTCTGGGTCGGCTGGCCGGGTTGGGGCTTGGAGGCACTGTTTTGAAGTGGTTCCACTCCTTCCTGGCTGACAGATCCCAGAAGGTGGTGCTGGGGGAGGCTTGTTCGGCACCCCGACCTCAGGTTTGGGGTGCCGCAAGGTTCCATCTTATCCCCCATGCTGTTTAACATCTACATGAAACCGCTGGGAGAGGTCATCCGGGGGTTTGGAGTGGGGTGCCATCAATATGCTGATGACACCCAACTTTATCTCTCCTTTCCCCCTGATTCTGAGGAGGCGGTTGACGTCCTGGATCGCTGTCTGGAGGCGGTTGGGGGCTGGATGCGGGCGAACAAGCTGAAATTAAATCCGGATAAGACAGAGGTGCTTTTGGTTCGGAAATCCACGGCTCGGGTATTGGACTATCGTCCTGCCCTGAATGGGGTCGCACTTCCTCTGCAGGAGCAGGTTCGCAGCTTGGGGGTTCTTCTGGATTCACAGCTACACCTGGAGTCCCAGGTGGCGGCTGTGGCCAGGGGAGCCTTTGCTCAGCTTCGGCTGATCCGCCAGCTGCAGCCGTACCTGAGCTGTGCGGACCTGGCCACTGTGACCCATGCCCTAGTGACATCTAGATTAGATTACTGCAATGCGCTCTACGTGGGGCTGCCTTTGAAGACGGTCCGGAAACTACAACTAGTACAGAACGCGGCGGCTCGGGTGGTTGCTGGGGCACGTCGGTTTGACTCTGTCGAGCCGTTGCTTCGGCGACTACACTGGCTGCCGGTTCTGTTCCGAGCCCAATTCAAAGTGCTAGTTTTGACTTTTAAAGCCCTTTACAGCTTGGGTCCGGGGTATTTGAGGGACCGCCTTCTTCCATATAATCCAACCTGTACTCTTAGATCATCTGGGGGGGGCCCTTTTGACTGTGCCGCCACCAGGAGAAGTGAGAGGGGCGGCGGCCAGGAAGAGGGCCTTTTCGGTGGTGGCCCCCCAACTCTGGAACACCCTCCCCTTAGAATTGAGAACTGCTCCCTCCTTGTTTACGTTTCGGCGGGGGCTGAAGACCTTTTTATTCCAAAAAGCTTTTAACTGTTGACAGGCTGACTGGTTATTATGATCCATGGGGCTTGTTGTTTTAAACTGTTTTTAAATTTGTTTTTAATTGTGTTCTTAATTTTTTGATTATATTGTTTAATACTGCTTTTAATTGTTTTTAATGTGAATTGTTATATTGTTTTTATATATATATTGTAACGCCGCCTTGGGTGCCTTCGGGCACAATAAGGCGGGGTAAAAATCCAGTAATAAATAAATAAATAAATTTAGCTAAAAATGTTTTTTAAATTTCCCTCTTTCCGCGCCATCTTTTATTTTTCTCTTTCATGGGTGCCATGTTCTTTGGAACCTTGTTTATACCAAGTTAATGGTCTTTCAGGCTTCCTCCATGTGAACAGGTGTTAACTTTTTGAATAATAAGAATTATATGCCACCGGGGGGGGGGGGGAATCAGGATTTTAGAGATGCTTAGGTGGGGCATGGCCAAAAAAAGATTGGGAACCACTGATCTAAACTGAAGAACCTGCCTTGGATACACTGTCAAAAAGAATCACAGACAATTATCTCGCCTTCAGAACGTAATTCCTTCACACTGAGGTATTTCGGCCAGTTAACTAAAAACAATTTGTTTCAATTAATTTTCTCTTATTAATCACATTTCATAATGAAACTGACTTTTAAAGAAATTTTTATAAGTTTGTGTTTAGGATCATACTTATTTTAAAGCATTTTTAATCCTGTCTTTACTAAAGTAGTAGGAAAACTCAAGCTGGCTTACAAAAGAACCAGAAAGCAACGCAAAACTAATAAAACACTACCACATTAAAAAAATTAAAACAGCAATCCAAATCAACAGAAGTAACAAACTAGAGCAGCCAACATAGCAATCAAGCACCACTGCAATGTATACAGAGCATAAACTTGGTGAAACAGAAGTATTTTCACTCTCTTTTGGATCAACAATAGAGAAGGAAACTCAACTTGAGAATTCCATAAGTTGGACAGCAGAACAGAAAGGCCTGATGCAATGCCTATTTCTGATGCTCATAGCACCTGCAACAGAGCTTCCCTAATTGTCCTCATAGGCACGGGGGAGACATTTAGAGAGCAAACTGTTAAGGGCTTTACAAGTTATTAATATTTTGAACTGTTCAAATGTGGTAGCTTTTTAAAAAGTGTCTTATTGTGGTTTTATAATGTGTAAATAACCAGTAGTTTTGTGCACAGTAGACAAGATAAAACCTTTTACAACCCCATAATCCAATGGGCAGGCACGGGATATAAAAATAATCTAATATAACAGCATGGATGGGACCAACCATCTAGAAAGGACTAGAACCACTGGTATCCTAGGGTACCACCCAGCATGATGCCTCATAAGGATACCATGACTGAAATGGTACTGAAAACTGAAAAGAGATTCAAGAGAACAAAGATGTGCGGCCTCTCCATTTCTTGATGCAGGTCATCCATCACAGCAACCAGAACAGTTTCTGTCCTGAAACTGACTTAAAAGCTGAACTGAAAAGGATCTGGAGAATCATTATTATACAAGAATCCTTGGAGATGGACACTAAGATGCCAATAGAAAATACTGTCTTAAGACAGTTGTGCCCAATGAGAGCTCTTTTAAGAGCAGTTCAATGATGGACTCTTTCAAGGCAGTGAGACCACATGGAATTTACCACCTCTGTCACCCAGCAGACCAACTCCTTTCCAGCATAGCTAATTAGCTAAAATGAGTAAAGAACTAAAACACAAGTTGTGGGTATCGCATCTCCAAGAAGCCTGTCCACATCTTCAGATTTCACAAAATAAAAGCGACCTAAAGAAACAGGATGACCATAACTTTCTGTCAAACCCAAATCCACGTCAGAACAGTTGTGAGTGATTTAACTTCAAAGTTCAAAGCATATTGGTCACAGCAGACTATGACAATTCCTCCTGCCCCAAGAAGCCAAGATGTAAAAGACATCTAATTACTCACAACAGGGTAGATGGCTCTGAACAGAAACAATGGTGTCAGAGAAGTATACTTTTTCAGCACTATTACTACCAGAGAATAGGTTCAAAAATTCTCTCTCATCTATGACCAGTCGCGAGGTCTGTCATAAGACTTGTTTTTCCTACTGCCTCATTGCCCTCTGTGAACCACAATGACCACAGAATCTGGTGTAAGAGGATGCCTAAAAGTGAAACTGTGTCATTACTGGAGCCATTTTCCCTTTCTAGAGGTTGTTGGGATTTGGACAGAACTGCCAGCCATAACAGCAGGAAAGTCTCCCTAGGTCTTAAGAAAACCACCAAGATCTATTAGCATTGATGTCTCTCTACAAACATCGACAATCTTTTAATAATTTCTTTTCCCCTATAGAGTTTTAGAGTCCCTATTAGTCTAAACCCATGTAATTGTGTATTTTACAAAGGTATACAAAGTTCTTACATGTAGCAGGACACCCTCTTCCTGTCCTGAAGAAAAATGTCAAATCAAGAGCATGCCCTGCCACATGAATGGGATCAGATGTAACTGAAGAAGATGCATGGTTTCCATGAAGGCCAGGATTCCAAAAGCTATACAAGAGGGGCTTGACATAAATGCTAAAGTTCTCCAGGACAACCTCGCCTCCAAGTTCACCTGTATCTGCTTAGTCACTGTTTGGTCGCAGGATGGGCAATAGGGCAACAGAATCCCTATTCTGTCTCAAGAACCCATCCCTAGATGTCTATATTAGTGGCTGTCAGGTAAGATGGAATCATGACAGAGCACAGCTACTTCTTTTCCCTGTTCATTAAGTTCAAGCTGCTGTTGAATGATGAAGAGAGACAAACAGAACTGTGTTAGGTTCAATGCTGTTCTGTCCAGAGTTCACTAATACATGCCAGGTTGTCTAGTTCATCCAGGATTGTATTTTGGGTGGTTTCTCTCTTACCACTCACAAACCTGGTGTTAAATCAGAAACACTAAAACTTAATGGACTGCTGGCATGGCACTCAGGGTATTCCTGTCTGGGAGGGGGTAAATCATCTTAAAACACAACACATGTCTCTCAGATATCCAAAATTGTAGAAACAGCCAAGATGTGAACACAAATAAGGAAACAAAATGTTTATAAGGAAAAAATCTGAAGCAGATATTCTAGCCAGAACAGGAAGGTTGAACACTTTTAGAGTAGCAGAAGAGATTTTTCCTTCCTAGCACTATTTCTTTTGCTGCTTGCATAGTACAGTGGGAAAAGGGCAGATGGAAAGTTTGATTCTTTGGAAAAGCAAGAAATAGAGAGGAGTCAAGCAAACCTCACGCAAAGTGCAATGTATGCATAAATAGGAAGCAGTCTGTCAAGTCCCAGGTCCCATTGAGAAGCCTGGAAAGAAGGAGCTGAGCCAGAGGTCATTTGCTAGCCTGGATACATGAACCGATGAGTTAAAAGGCTCCAGCAAATCATAAAACTAGGCAGGACTGATATAGAGGTACTACAGAATAGACAAATGCCAAAACAGAAGAGTTTCATTGTTACACAGAGTACACAGTGCCTAAAACAGGCTCTTCCACACAACTATACTTATTTACTGCATGGCACTGAAGGTAAAGATGCATGCAATGTATGCGTTTCATTCCCTTTCATTGTATTCCATTTCATTCCCTTTCATTTCATTGTATGCATTTCATGGCACTGAAGGTAAAGATGCATGAAATGTATGCATTTCAGAAGACCAAGGAGCTTCCCTGTTAGCATCAATCACTTCATGCCCAGGAATCTGCATCCCTGTATGCCAGTTATTAAATTCAACCTAGCTAAGAAAGTTTATAGAAGGCACCAGTACAATGAAGCTGAATCTCAGGAAAGCAGCTGCTGGGAAACTATGCAGCAAAGGAGGCACAATAGGAGGAAATATGAAAAGTGTTTGGGAAATCCCAGAAAACAATGCAATCAAAACAAAGCAAGTGTCCCTTATGTCTCTCCTCTAAAAGTCCATGCTCCGTAAAGAGGGTTTATTGTTGTGGTGCTCAGATGAGCAATCTAGTTGGAAAGGGTTTAGAGTTAGCATAGGAAAATATAAGAGGCACTTCAAAAAAGCCTATTGAGAAGCCAGGACACAGAACCTTAATGAAATAAACTGGAGGTGTGGAGAGAGAGAAAGGGCAGATATTGATGACTAATATTTTAACAATGCTAAAAATTTTCAAGTTCCTTTTAAAATCTGTCTCCAAGACATAATAAAAAAATAAAAAATTGGTCCAGTTAATAAGAAGAAACAGAACTCTAGCAAAAACAAAACAAAAACCCAAACGAACAGGACAAGCTTGATATACTTGGAATAGGTTGCCTTTTCTGGACTGTTTTGGGGATGAATAATTACTAAGCTATTCCCTCTCATTTCCAAACATTATCCATTAGAGAGTTTTAGTCTCTCATTTTCCAATCATTAAAAAAAGTTTCTATTCATATTAAACTACATATAGATTATTAACAAATATATCTGAAGTATAGTAAACACTTCTTTAACATATACAGTAGACAAAGTACAAGGTTGAGCACCATCTTTATTTCCAATTTACTATGGAAATCTCCCATCACTAGGAAACAATTATTTACTTCCCTGCTCACTTTTCTATGTTTGTTAATTTAATAATGTAAATCTATCTATCTATATATATATATAAAGAAGAGCGTATGTATGTGTGTATGTATGTGTGTATGTATGTTTGTTCCACATAGGCTCCGCAACGCCTGGACCGATTCAGGGATGGGACATATCAACACCGGGGCACACATGTGAGTGGGGTGGGGTCAGGGATGGGACATATCAACACCCGGGCACACATGTGAGGGGGGGCAGGGATGGGACATATAAACACCCGGGCACACATGTGAGGGGGGGTCAGGGATGGGACATATAAATGGGCCATCTGTATGCCTGGTGAGTAGCTGGGGGTCAGGAATGGCACATATAAACACCCGGGCGAAGCCGGGTACATAAAAGCTAGTATATATATATATATATATATATATATATATATATATATATATATATATAAAAACGGTGTGTGTGTGTGTGTGTGTGTGCCGCATAGGCTCCACAACGCCTGGACCGATCGACATCAAACTCGGCACGCACACACCTTGTGGCCTGGCAACAAACGCTGCGGGGGGGCTGAACGTATGTATGTATATGTGTGTGTATACTTCAGCTGATATGTGGTGTCCTAAGGCAATCTACTATGATGTCATTGCTGATGTCACTCTGATTATGACATGCAGAGTATAACCTTTCCAGCACCTGAAGTCTTTAAAGTGTTGAACAGCTGCTGAACAGAAGTCCTGCAGAACGGATCTGAGATGTTGGGATCTGGGAGAGGGATGTTGGGATCTGGGAGAGGGATGTTGGGTCCCACGCCGTTGGCCTCCACGTTCGGGCCCCCCTCAACGTGAGGGGGGGCGAGAAAGGGTACAAAACAAAACGTCTGCCATGCCCCGCTGGAACGCCTGGAACAACTGGCTGAGCTGATTGGTAATTTGGTAATTTCGTGTGCAATAGAATCTTGGGATAAATAACTACCCGGGCAAGTGGGGTACCAAAAAGCTAATATCCTATATTAAAAACAAATCCTTAACTGAAAGTGGATCTTTTTTCATTTGTAACTTATAGTTATTCTGCCTGCTGTTAAAAGATGAATAATCATTTCCATATCTTCTGCCAAAACTATAGACCTTTACAGAAAAAGAGAACGACCAGAGGATCTAACAGAAACGTATAACTGGTCACATCCTCTCTAAGATCTGATTTTTTTCCCCTCAAGTAGCTCAAACTAAGGGAATACTGAATAATTTATTATATATCTGCATTTTTACAGCGTCAGCAATTATCACCAGCTGCTCTAAATATTTAGCTCCACCTTCTTGGGGTAAGACACCATGTAAATAAAAACTTTAAAATACTTTCCTTAAAATTTCTACATACCAAGTGGCATAACTGGTACCTGGGCCAGTGTATTGGCTTCAAATGCAACTGTGCATTTTTAAATCACCAGTAATAGAGCAATTAGGCTGAGGGAGCAATCTTAACCTGGAGTTAGGCTGGCACAGGTCCGGCCTAGAAGTGTCACAAATGAGGCATAAAGTGTGTTAGGACCACTCTCTGAGTCAGGAAGGACAGTGCACATCTGTGTGCAAATGGAGTGGTGCAAATGTGCTTTATGGTGCATTTGTAACACTCCTAGGCTGGCACAAGGGACTTGTGCCAGCCTAACTCAGGTTAGGATTGCGCCCTGAAAAGCTTAGCCCAACTTGAATCTAAAAAGGACATTAATTTTTCACCCACTCTGGTAGATTTACTACAAGGTAGAATCAGACTGTCTCTACTGAAGAATACGCAAAGCTCACTGAGTGAATCGAGGGGCAGACCAAGGTGCAGAGGATTCAGTAATATGAAACTCTATTTGGTTGACACAACAAGCTTTGTTGGTTTCTGCAACTGGGGAATTCATAGGAGCCAAACAGAATCTTGGAACCAGGCCAGGCATTCCAAACCTACAAATGCTGCAAAAACCCCACTTACCCCTGTATCCTCTCCTCTCCAACCCCCTCCCCTAAAGGACAAGTATATTGATGAAAACATAAAAAACCCAAAGCACAAAATAATCTAAGTCTTCTTGCCGAACTACACCCATGATAAATCACAGCAGGAATAAAAGGTTAATGCAATAGGTTTTGCATAATTCTGTGTAGTCATTTGTGGTTCTGGACAATGGCATTTGGAATTGAAATATAGGTTCTTTAACCTATTGTGGAGACTGATTCTAGTATAAAGACCTGTTACTTCTGTTACGTTCAGAGGGGAAATTCACCTCCCTTTGGTAGTTGCCACTGCCATCAGCTCAGGACCTGGCTTAACAAGAAGCAGTTTCTGGGGCAAACTTCGATTGTAATTTATACATCTTCCTTTAATTTCTTCTCCCTCCTTTTAAGATGGAGGCTCTCTCTCTCCCCTTCCCTCCCTCTCCCTCAGAACCCAAAATATTTACTAACATTGATATAACAATTATAGGTTAACTGTACAAAGTCTCTAAAAATCCATTTAGCTAAGAGTATTACAATCTTGGAGGCTCCGAACACTCAGGACTCTTCCCAATACTACACTCCATCTCTAGGAACTGGCTGAGAGGAATCTACTAGAAAAACAAAAGAAACCCTACACAGTGGTTTTCCACCGTCTACCCCGAACTACTAGTAGCTTGTCTCCTGTACTTGCAGCACCACAACAGGGCTAACCTCCCCTCAGATCTCCTTCCCTGAGGGAAGCTAAGAGGTTCTGCTCTCTAAAGTTTTTTCTAATGAGGCCAATCACTCCCACCTGAACCTCTTTACACACAAGGAGCTCTATCCCTTTCTACTATCAATACAAGGAAGAATAGAACCTACATGAAACAACAGCTTCATTACAACTTCCATGTATTCATTTTGTTTGTCACATCTCTTTCCATGACTAAGAGAAAGTTGAGGTTATTCTCTCAGTTGTCATATCCTGGGATATAAAACAAAAGACTCTGTATTTTTAAATTCCCATTATATGTCTTTACATTCTTACAAAGGTTTTATTTGCCATTTACTTGCCAAAAAGCCACTAGCTCTTGAAAAACAAACATGTTCCCACTTCTTTGCCAAAGGAGGAAGGAAGGAAGGAAGGTCAAAGCTCTCCTTGCACGGTCAGAAGCAACATTCTAGTGCATTGCTGTCAGCAAGAGATAAACAGAGGGATTCCCTTTGGCAAGGTAAAGTAGAAATAGTTTTCAGGGTTTTTTTTTTGCTGGGGGGGGGGAAGGATTCTTTTGGACAACAACATGCCAGATTTCCATCTTAAACTCATTTGAAGCGACAAAAGCAATTACATCAGTAATATTCCCAGTTGAACTTCTATCCCCTTTTTACTTGAAAACATCAGCCCAAAATCCAGAACGTTCACATTCTTTTGGAATCTCCATTCTGAACAGGACTTCTAGCAAGTCTGACAGGTTTAGGAACCTTTTCTTTCTGCCACAGAAGATAACAGCAGTTTCACTATGTAAATTAAAGAATGAGCCCTTGAACTTATGTCCTTCACTGTCCACAAACTCATGGTTGGCTACAATATGTAAGCCTTCAGCTGTCCGAGATCTCCATCTTGACCAGCTCTTATTTGTTTAATCTTCAAGGAAGCAACACTGCAGCTATGAACTAAAGATAAGAATTGACTGGTCAAATATCCCATCACAAGCTCACTCCTTTAAGGAACCACTGCCAAATTGGATCTTGAGCAAATATCGAATTTGCTGTGACAGTAAAAGGATGACAAATATGGGAATGAGCCACCAGCAAGTTACTGCTGAGAAGGTTTGCACAGAGGAAGTTTCAGTATCAAGACCTGCCGTTACCAAAGAGTTATGTGTTATTAAATGAAGACCCCTACTCTGTCACTACTTACAACAGCCTAGAAAACTGCTTTTGATTCATTACATTCCATAAATGTGAAACGTGAAAATTTCCAGTTGTTAAATACTGTACTTTGTCAGAACAAAGGGCAAATGATCAGTTAACAATTCTTCCATAGAGTTTTCTCAATAATTCCAAAATGACTAACAGTTAAGATGACATGATTATTCAGCTTGGCATGCTAACACATTTCTTGTTCATTTTTAAGGACTCACCAGGAGGGAAGGAGTATGCATCAAACTGACAAGGCACAAAGGCAGGTTGCTTATAGGCCATTCAGATCACTGACTGCAAACAAGGTGATGTGTATAACCCTTGCACATGGTTTTATCTTTATTAAATGGGTCCATAGGCAAGGAACTAGCAAGGAATGTTAAAAGAACCCACCCCCACACACACAAAACCCCACAAGTGATAGAAGTGAACACAATCAAATTCAGCTAATGAGACCAATGTACAGAAACACCTTCAAACATATATATTGCCTACTGGATCAGGAACTGTGGTATAGACAGCTGTGTGCAGATATTGTCCACACTTGGTATGTGCACATGCTTTTGATGGAACGTTCATCTGAATGTGTACCCTGATCCGCATTCTGGTGTAAGCAGTCACATATAAATACCTTTTAAACATGTGACTAGACTGGGATTGGAGCCAGCATTATTCTGCTAGCAAATTCCCACCAGCAGTATTAGATCAGAGTTTTGACACAACTGAGTGACCCTGGCTGAGATATTACTCATACATTAAATGCATTTTGAAATAAGAAAGGAGCTCTCTTACTGAGGAAATGAGACAGGCAATAAGCCCTAGAGCAGAAAGTAAACAGCTACAGGAAATTGACACAACATAAGAAATAAGGACAGAATCTATAGCAAGCATATTTAAGCTCATTTCCACTGTTAGGTATGTGGTATGCAAAGATTTGTTAAGATCACAAAACAGGGCTTTCTTTTAAGATTCACTGGATTTACTAATGTTTATTTTAAAACATTGGTGAGGGATCAGGAAATGCATTCCCATGTTAGATCATGAGTTTTCTAAAACATCAAATCAAATTTCAGTGGAGTTCAACATATTGTGGATAAGGGCAGCCCAATCCTACGCTGCACTAGTGCAGCCAGATGGCATGACCTGCTCTGCATCCTAAGCAGCTTAGGAGGCAAGCTGGGGATCACCTAGGGGTAAGGGAACATTTTTCCCCTTACCCCAAGTAAAGCCCCAGTCACCACTACAGAGCTTCTTGGAACTTCACCAGTTATTTAGCTGGCGCAAATTGGGGGAAGCCTGTATAGGTGTTAGGGTACAGTGGAGGATGCCTCTGACAACCCTTCCCAGACCTGATCTTTCCCCTGTTCTACCCTCTCCCTCCCAGACTTCCTTTCACCCTTCCACCACCCTCTTTCAGTCCCCTTGCTGCCCAGTGGACACTTACTTATGGCAGCTGGCGCTGGGCTGAGATCTGGCACTGATAGGCTAGCACAAGCCTTGGGCCGGTGATGCCAGTTCTCAAGGAGCCACAAATGTGCTTTATGGAACATTTGCAGCACCTGAAGCCAGCGAAAGGTAGGACTATGCTGGTGCAGGGGAAGGTTAGGATTGTGCAGTTAGTGTCTTTTAAAAACAAAATTCACAGTGTTTAGTATTTTAAGATCAAAATACTACACAGTGTTCACTAGGGCCAAGATGAAATGAATGGCAATCCTTATTAGTTAGCAACTTTATGTTATAAGGCAGTGGTTCCCAAACTGTGGGTCAGGACCCACCAGTGGGTCATGAGGAAATTTCAGGTGGGTTGCAAAGCACCTAGAATAGCCATATTGAATATATGGGAAGGCTGGAAAGGGGGAGGGCAGTGTGGTTATTTTTTCTTGTGTCAAGGATGTAAATAGGCTTTTTTCTTTCTGACTGGAAAGTCTGGTTTCCTGCTATTGGAAAATGGCTGAGAAATAACTCAACTTATTGCTGCATTCTCAGGAAAGCAGCAGCCTCTGGCGTCACCATGACATTATTTCTGGTGGGTCTCAAACAGATGGTCATTCTAAAAAGTGGATCCCGGTGCTAAAACGTTCGAGAACCACTGTTTTAAGGTTAAATAGATAATGTTTAGGTGCCAATATAACAGTCCTTAGTTAAGCAACTCAACTTGATTCAGAAATTCTGATGAGAAATTCTGCACTAAATCAGCAACCAACTGGCAAGGCCAAGTCAATGTTTACAGACAAAACTCAAAACTAATTTTCATGCTGGCTAGCCAAATGTTAACCATGGTAAGAGGATGGAGATAGGCTGCAGGTCCCATGGTTCATCATTACATCTACACTGACATCAGTCGTGGTTAATCCTATTCCTAGGGCACTTCCAACCAAGCATTTGAAACCATATAACCCTGGTTTCTTTAAAGAGAACAAGAACAAAATGATTCTGCAAGTTTGTCATTGGAAGATGTCATACCAATTATTTGTGATTTGTCATCATGAATTTTTAATTATTTCTAACATTCATCAAATTTGCTGCTTACAAAGGCCCCTCTGACTTGTCCCTTGGGAAACTGAGAAGGTGTACTTCCCAAACCAGATTGTATAATTTGGCAATTGTGTCTTTCCTTTCCATACTGGAAAAAGCAACAATCCTACCACATGAACCCATTTTGATGGCATCCCAAACACAATGCATTAGACAAAGATACTAATTTATTTTGAAGAGGACAAAACTGTTATTCTAAAAAGAACATAATGAACTGCAAAAATTAACCAGGAGGCATTGCCTAAGACTTGCTTGAAACTGCTATTCTTACCTTCCACCATTGAAGATGAACAACAAAATCACCTATTGCAGTATTATTCAAACTGTAGGTTGGAAACCACTTGGTGGGTTGCAACCTGATGTCAGGTGGGTTGTGGAAAGCTGGGAGCAGCCATGTTGGAAATTGCAGACCTTAGTCTTGCTATATTCCTTTTGTGAGTGTTAACAGTTTAAATTTTCAAGTGTGTTTTTAAAATTTTGTTTTTAGTTCAGTGCTTTTACATATAATACTGTATTTTGTCCTAAGCTTGTCTTCTGTCAAAGATGTTTTGTAGTTATGAATTTGCTTCAGTCCAAGAATGCCAGTTTGCATTCTAGGAGTGTCATTTGATTATGTCACACTGACAGCACTTTCTGATTGATGATAACACTTCTGGCTATGACATCATTTCCAGGTTATTGATATCGCTTTCGGTGGGTCCCAACACGACTGCCATTCTAAAAAGCAGGTCCCAGTCTAAAATGTTTTTAGAACCACTGACCTATTGGTCAGATAGCAATTTTTCTTCCATTTATCACCATTTTGGTAATTGGAAACCTGATCCTTTTCTCAGTAAACTTGGGCTTGTTATGTTGTTACAGCACACTAATACTGAACTGCACTGCAGCTAACAGGCTCTCCTAGTCTCCACCACCAGTCACATAATTGAAAGAAACACAAGAGTCACAGCAGAGAAGATAAACACTTGACCTTCCCATAAGTTTTTAAAATCCCAAATGTGTCATGCTACTTAGTTTTTTTTCATAGTCATATATAGTCTTATGTAGGACTAGCACAAAATGGCAGAAAGTGTTCAGCTACTTCTTTCTCAGAATGTGCTGTGTTCAGGGCTAGCAAGACAATTCTAATCTTACCATTGTGCAGCCACTCTTAATACCAGCAACATACAACATGGACATGCAATTTTCCTTTGTGCAACAAAAATGAATCTCTTACCTGATGGAGTTGTGAGGTCTGTTTTCTACTTTCATTAGAATTTGGATGTCTGACTGAGGGGACATTGTGTAGATTTTTAATCTAGAATGAAAAGTACAACGTTTGATAAACTCTGCCATGTTTCAGGAAATGTGTTCTTTATTCAAGATAAACTACCAGGGGAGTGCAAATGAAGACTGCCCAATATCCTTTAGGAATTGATTTACCTCATACACAAAATTTGAACCCTTTTAAAGTACAGTACATACCTTTGACAAATGACAGGGTCGGACTCTTGAGGATCAATGTACGACTTAAGAATATTACACAGTGGTTTATCATCTGGCACCCTTGGCCCAAGAAAACAAAAGTATATCAGTCATAATGCACAATATTTCCAAGAACAGATAAGCTGATCATCATCCACTTAATATGTTTGCATATGCATCTGTATACTTGCATGAAATAGACTACAAAAACATATTCATTGGAGAAACAGAGCACCTGCCTTCATTGCATAGACTTACAGCGCAATTCTATCCCACCCTGGGGCCAATGCAAGCTGCTTGCGTCGGCCCCACGCAGTTGCACACTGGCCATAAAGCGCTTGCATTCCAGCGCTGCTGATGAAGTGTCGACGCAAGAAACTTGTGTTAACACTGCAGCACCCACACAAGCTGCCAGTTTGCTGCCCCTGTGCTAGCCAAGTTCAGTGTTTCTGGGCAGGAGGAGGGCATTTCTGGGCGTTGTGCTGGCCCAGGGAGGATTAGGGCCACACGGCTTGCTAGGGCCTGTGCCTGCTAAAAAGCCCATGGGGGTGGCTGGCCCTTCTCTGGGGCGTAAACTGCCCCAGTCTGCCCTGTTCTCCCCATATCCACCCAAGAATGCCTACCTGCTGGTGTCTTTCCTCTCCTCACTGCTGCTTTATGGTATGTTTGCAATGACCATTGCTGGGGCAGCACATGAGCCACCGGTGCTGCCCAGTGTTAGGATCAGGCTGCTTGTGATTATGCTTACTAAGAAAGCTACAAAAAAGACTGCATACAGCAAGTCACTTCCTTGGTAATAAAAATGGAGATTGCCAGCAATGTACACTGATCAAAATGTTTCCTTGACTGAACACTAAATGGATAGAAGAAATCTAACAAGCATGGAACAAGACATTCAGAGCGCAATCTTAACCTGGAGATAGGCCAGCACAGGTTTGGCTGACATAAATAAGGACACTTTGGCCACCATAAAGCACGTTTGGACCACTCTCAGATTCAGGGAAGATGGCACACATCTGTGTGCTGGCCTATCTGACTCTGAGTGGTCTAAATATACATTATGGTGTCCCTTGTGCTGGTCAAATTTTGCTAGACTAAATGTGCCAGCCTAACTCCAGGTTAGGACTGCACTCTCAATTTCAAATCAGATCAGTTTCTTTCTAGAAAATAATAATTTTACACAGTACTTTAAAATATTCTTTTTAAACTATTAATTTCAACATCATGTTATGGAGTTCAGTTTTTTTTTAGCCAGATGGCTATAGAAATCAATAAAAAAATACCAGACCGTAATACAACAGTACATGCAAATTTTATATTCAAGAGGTATTCTTAACAGAAACAGCAAGGTACCTTTTTTCAGTGAATTCAGCATGACTGTGAGGAAATATGAGTTTTAAGTGCCAGTAAAACTTTTGTGACCTGAAAAAAACAAATACAGACTCTTAATGCTTCATCATGTTAACTATGAATTATAAATATGATTGCTAAGTCTTCACTGCAGAGAGAGACTGGAGCAGAAAAGCAGTTTAAGAAAAAGTATTAATACCATTACACAGAGCTTGTTAACTTGATTGTACATTGTGTGCCCGATCCTATCCATGTCTATTCAGAAGTAAATCTCATTATAGTCAATGGGGTTTATTCCAGGTAAGTGTGGATAGGATTGCAGCCTTAGAGCGTAATCCAAACTGACATGTAGGCTGGCACAAGTTCCTTGTGCCGGCCTCTAAGTATTGCATTGTGCTGTAAGGTATGTCTGCGCAACTCGCAGAGCCAGGAAGGCTGGTACAGAGATGTGTGCCATCCTCCCTGGGCCAGTCCCAGTGCCAGGTAAGGCCTGGGAGGCGAGCACAGGGGCTTGGGGAGGGCGGGATTATGAGTGAACTGGCCTAGGGTGGGGAGCCAGGATCCAGCACCGAGGTTAGATCTTAACACTCCCGTTCTCCGGCTTGGTTGGCCATACATGGGCTACTTGGATCTGCACCAGTGATTTCGCAGTTGCAGATCTGAGTAGCCCCATGTGGTGGCTGCGGCTTTACCCTGGGTAAAACGAAATACCCTTACCCTGAGGTGACCTCCAGCTGCCTCCTAACCTGCACTGGAACAGGCAGCCCGTATATGGCCTGCACTGTATCCAGCTCAGGTTAGAAATGCGCCCTAAATCTCTTCCATCTCAGATAGGATTAAAATTCAATCCAAGACCAGAGCAGAAGTAATTACACTGTTGTTCCAAGCACAATACAACGTTTCCTTTACATTCCGAATCATTTAAAACTTTGTAAGTGGTTGCTTTCTTGATATTTAGGATTTGATAAGATCCGATATGTAAGATAATGATGATGATGATGATGATATGTAAGATAATGATAATATATTTTATTATACAAATCTATACAGTACATAAGTATAAAGTTTAAGAGGGCTATGGTTCTAGTGGATGAAAATAGTGAAGTGTTGCCACAGCAAAATTATTCTTACCTTCGGGCAGGTAAAAAAAAAACATTAAGTAAGCAATCCTATACACTAGTAGTTCTCAAAAGTTTTGCTGATTCTGAACCTTTATTGGCATAATAAGTTTAACATACAACAATATAACATACAGAGGGCATGACACACATATTAAGAACAAATACTATAACTCTTCTCTATACATAACTTTAGAAATACGGCCATCTGTCTAGTACATCCTTCCCCGCCAGCTTTTGCACCAGGACCCACTTTTTCGAATGGCACTCATGTTGGGACCACCGGAAGTGATGTCATGGCCAGAAGTAGAGTGATATCATCAAACAGGAAGTGTCATCATTGTGACACAATCAAATTACACTCTTGGAATGCAAACCGGTATTCTTGGCCTGCAGCAATTGCACAACTATGACATATCCCTGACAGAAAGCAAGATTAGGACAAAACATTATGTAAAAGCACTGAACTAATTTTTTTTTAAAACTTACTTGAAAATTAAAACTGTTAAACTTACAAAAGGAATATAGCTAGAGTAAGGTCTGCAGCTTCCAAGATGGCTGCTCCCAGCTTTCTGCGACCCACCTGACATCAGGTTGCGACCCACCAAGTGGGTCCCAACCCACAGTTTGAGAAACACTGCTGTATACAGTTTTAGCTAAATAGAACCCTTTAGCACTTTGTGTTAAGTACTTTGTGCTAGCAATGTCTTGCTAATGTCAGGGTTAAATCAGCACATTATGTTGGCATACTCCTACTATCAGCACAACTCCACTGGCTGAAAGGTTGTAAATGAGTGGCACTGGGTGCATGCTTGGGGAGGAACATGAACAGTCTGAATCCGAAACTCTTTCGGACCTGCTCCTGCTCCCTACACAAGTTATACTGACAAAGGCAGTGTAATCCAAAACATGTCCACCGAACACTACAGAGGTATGAGCAAGGTGAACATGGCCTATATTCTTCACAATGATTAAAGTTCTGACAACTTGGCATGAATAGTTTCCATCTTAAAAAGAGCACGTTAGCACTTTCCCCTGGACACCCTTCTGCTCTGTTCACACCATCACAAAAAGAAACTAGAATTCAGACTAGCTCTGCACCGAGACACACCACCAGCAGTACACAACCTAAGGAGTCCAAAACGTGGCAAATAAAACAAATGGCATAAGGATCTCTTGATCACTCTCTCTAAATGTGTATTGTACACATACATATATTCCCAGGTAAGTGGGAATATTAGGTTAGGGTCAAAACACATGTTATAGAGCAAACATAATATAGCATTTGAAGTATTTTTTTTCTCTTTGCTACATGCAAAACAAAAGAATCTGCATGAACCACAGTGGAAGAATTGCAGTGAGGGCTTTAACACTTTGCCCCAACTGCAGTATCAATTGGGATTACACACTCCTTTTCTTTAGGGGAAAGAAGTGCCAAGACATACACTGCAAAACTGTGCTAGAAGTAGTTTTGCCACTTGACCAAGCCACCCAATTTGAAAGCCATGGCATACTCATCTAATTCAACTACATGTATCTTTATATATGGAATGAATTATGTTCTTCTTTGTTCAAAAGCCAGTTTCTTTTTTGAATCAGATTTAAAGTATGTTTTAACACATTTACATGTACAGCTACTTCTTATAGAAGTGTGAAAAAGAACACCAAAATAGCAACACAAACCACCAATTATAGAAACTAGTTTCTATAATTTGCAAGTGAGCAGTGTGGCCAGGGGCCGGCACCCTACTACTGCTAGCATTGGCCCAACAGCATCAGCACCTAGCATCAGACCAATGGCGCCCTCTCCATTGTGCCCTCAATAAGAAGCCCATATGCACTCACTTAGAGCCTGATCTAGTGCCATTGGCGCTGGCCCAGCACCATCTCCAGGTGTCACAAACACGCCATAAAGTGCGCTTGCACCACTGCTGGAGGTCCGACCACTGGTGCTGGGCCAGCGCCAGTCAGTACTGGGCCCAGCGCCGGATGCAGGAGGACATGCCTCCGCCTGACAGTAAGAGCTCCTGCCAGGCAGCAGAGCATCTTTTCGGGGCATGGACGGGCATGGTGAAGGAAGTACTGGGCAGGGGAAGAGGAGTAGGCCAATGTGGGGGTGGGACCGGTGGTGGAGGCTGCAGAGCCCAACATGGTGCTGCTCTGCTCACCACCAGCAAAACAGCTGGCGCAGAGCATCTGCTTTATAGCAGTCAGAGCCAGCACAGGAGGTGCGTCACCACTGGGTGGCACATGCGGGATTGGGCTGTAAGTACATTAACCACAAGATGTGCATAATACTTCTTGCATTCGCGTATCATCAAGTGGGGCACAGTTAAGCCAAAATTATAAAAAACAAGGTTCTTCTTTTTACTAGTGTTTACTTGTTTGTGTTAATATCAGCAAGTAATATTAGCCCACTGAACCTCAGCCATTGTATGCTACGCATCTGCTACTTAGCCTGATCACAAGCTCTCGATGTAATGGGGTCTATCCATGAAGCTGTGAATAGACTGCAGCAGTACTGTTAAGAGCAAAAATAGTGTTGCATTAATACAACGTTATGGTTACCAAATACCAGATGTTTTAAAGGAGAAGAGAGAGTAGATGGGTATGGTAAGCCTTTCATCTGGAGCAACTGCATTTTCAGGAATTCTTGTTGCTGCTTTAATACATAATTAATTTATTGAAAAAATCTACATCCTGCTCTTTTCACATGACCTCCATGATGGCTTGTTCTGCACTAATTAAATGGAAGGAGCAGCTAGAAAAGGACACAAGCAAAGATGAAATAGCAGTAAACTAGGTCCCTATAGTGTTTTATATTACTCCTAAGCTTCTGTAAACACAACATGGATCCAGCCTAATTAAGTGATTATAGTCTCCTGTGAATTGCCCTGAATCTCATTAAAGTAAATGAATGTTGGGGCTTTTATGACGTATCAATCACTGAAATGCCAATATTACATAATTGAAGTACTAATAACATAAGGCTCCGGGGTGGTGGTGGTGTCCAACTTTACTGAAGTTTAGCTAAGTGCTAGTAATTACCCCGCAGAGATTTGATACATAAGGACAAAAGTTGTGCTAACTTTATTGCAAATGCAACTATTTCTTAATCACTGTAAGCTGTAAAACAAGATAAATTAACCAAGAAACTGAAGTACATTTTCACAGTACACAAATGGCCTTATACGAAGAGGCCTCAAAACAGCAGGATAACTCACTCAGCATATCTATATACTATATGTGAAAAAACAAACGAAAAAACAAGTTTCATGTTTCTAGGTCTGGCGGTTTGGGGTGGTTATTGATGAGTCAGTCAATCAATAACCACCCCAAACCCCCAGACCTAGAAACATGAAAGTTGGAGGGTATGTTTCTTCTATGATGTAAGCACCACTAAGAAGGGATTTTTAGAAATCCGACCCCTATGGGGTCAAAAGTGTTATCACAGATTCCTCAATATCTCTTAGGCCCAATAAGATATTGTCATGGGTTTTGATTATAAAGGTGACATATACAAATGCTTAAAAACATATTCAGGATTTTGCTCTAATCAATGCCAAAAGTGGCAAATTAGATTCAGGGGTAAATTAGAGAACCCATCATATTACTTGGGCCTCATTGGGTTTTTTTCCCCTGTGCTACTTGCCTAAGAGAGATCTATATGGCACCTGAGGCCAGGCCAGCCCTTTTTCCTGTGCATGAGACCAACATGAACCCATGCACGCCTTGACAGGGGCTCTCTTTCTTTTGTGGCATATATGTGTCTGTTTAGTAATAAGAAATATTTTTATTCTCATACCTTATTTTGTGTAGTAACACCTGTATCTGCTAGGCGGTGAGTAGACATGTAGCAGCATGTTAGTGACATAGGTGACAGAGCTCTTGCAAGAGAAGTTCTGACTCCTGTGAATAAGTATGAGTCGCTAAGGGACTAAATCTGTGGATGCATATGAGTGAATAATTATTTACTGTTAGGACTATAAAACAAATTATAATGATTTGTTTCTAAAAATCAAATATCTATAAATATCAAATGCCATCCCAACTTGCGCAGGAGCAGGCCAGCACTGCATCCAAGTGCAGTTTAGGACTACACTGCACTGGAGCAACCATGGGGAAAGGGGATTGTCTTTCCTTGCCCCGGGATAAACCCTAGCCGGGCCAATGAGGCTCCTCGGATCCAATGAGGCCTACTTTTTAGCAGGTGCAAACCCGAGTGCCCTCCCATGACCCAGATCAAGGCCATGCAGCATGGGGACAGGTGTTAGGATCTGGCCTAATGGATGCCCCACTGAGGATGCCCTTGCGCCTTGTTCCGCCGTCCCACCATCCTCCTCCCGCCTTCCCCCCCACCCCGAAATGGCCCTGCGCTGGCCAAACATGGCCAGCATGGGACTGACTTACCTGGCAGTGTCGCTGGACCAACACTGCTGACTGCATTTGCCCAGGGTGTATTGCTTTACAGCACGTTTGTCACATGCTGGGCCAAAGCAGACAGCATTCGTCGGCGGGTGGGGGGGGGGGAGGGATTGGATGATGCTACCCATCTCTTCTTGAGGATAAAGGGATTTATGCAGTATGCTGATACGTTACCCAGCCTAAAGATCCTATGTTCCAGTCGAGTTGTCAGCTGTAAAATATATTAATTCCCCTACTACCAGCTCTTTTGGTAACAGATGCACATAGCCTAATCTGCCTTGTCAGTTTTGCAACCCACTAAAAATTGGGTTGTGACCCATTGGGTGGGCCACAGACTTACACTTTCGAAACTGCTGCCCTAGATTTTAAAATTACCTCATTTTTTTTAAAAAAGTTTAGATTTTATATCCCAATATGGATTTCTCTTTATTTGCTCAGAAAATATATGCTCAGCACAGAAGCAATTATATGGCTTAGCTTCCTAATTATTCTTGCAAGCACATTAATGTGGAAGAAACTGGTTACTACTTCATTGCAAGAGAGACATCTACTGGTATGTAGCTGAAAATATCGTATTTCTTGTCTATCACTATCCACAACCAAGATAAATGGAATAATCTAATCTTCTTTCTATCATACCATCCAAGAACTTTTCATAATCTATTAATTTTTTTGCTGTGCCATACTAAATGCAAGAGCTAAAAATAATTCATTAGACACACAACACACACATAAATTAGTTGGAGAATAATCCTAACTCAAAATCATGAACTCCTTGGTAAAGCAGAAAACCTGGTCTCACAAGAAAAACCACACAAACAAAAGGATCTATTAACAGGCCAAGACATCTGATTATTTTTTTTCCTTACAGTAAAACCGGATATTTATTATTATTATTATTATTATTATTATTATTATTATTTATTGAATTTTTACCCCGCCTTTCCGCCCGAAGGCACTCAAGGCGGCATTACAAAAAACAGGTTAAAACAAATAAAAACAGCAGAATTAAAAACAGTAATTAAAAACAATATAAAAATACAATATAAAAAATACAATAATCATCCCATGGACATAAAAAGTATAGAAATCTAAAAAGAATACAAAGACCAGCCAGCCTGTCAGCAACTAAAAGCCTGCTGAAATAAAAAGGTCTTCAGCCCCCGCCGAAATACCACCAAAGAGGGAGCAGTTCTTAGCTCTAAGGGGAGGGTATTCCAAAGCTGGGGTGCCATCACCGAGAAGGCCCTATATCTGGCCGCCACCCCTCTCACCTCTCCTAGTGGCGGCACAGTCAAAAGGGCCCCTCCAGTCCTTTACAAACAACATTTGATTCAAAGAATGATTTCTGTCCATAGGGCTCAAATAGGGAGTATTAACAGCACAATTCTACACAAATTTACACACAAAGTCCTCTTACAGCCCAATCCTAAGGTGCCAGGCTCCAGTAGGAGCAGTGATGCAAAAATGGTCACTGCTGCTTCCTGTGGGAGACACCAGAATCTCCTAGGAAGAAGCTTTGTCCCCTTCCCCCAAGGAAAACTGCAGGCCCTGCAAAGGGGCTACTTAAATCTCCCCCTGCTATTTTGTGTGTCCGGCTTCAAGCCTAACATGCAGGGTTAGGGTTGTGGTGGTGAATACCTTAGCCTGTCCCACCCCCTTCCAAGGGCTGCTCCTCTCTTCCCCCTGCCCAGTCCCACCTTCCACCCTCCTCCCCACGTGCACAAAGGACTGCAACATATATTACTGCATGCTTATTATACCTTAGTTTAAAACATAATGTGCTGCCAACTCACCCTTCTGCTCTTTATAAACATTCTCATAGGGGTCATGCATTCCAGTTCAGAAATTGTGTCTAACAATGAAGAAACCCAGGTTTCCCTCTGCTCCCCTCAGTCAAAACTTCATTTCACCAAATTGTACAAGCATTGGACAAAATTTCATGATCACAATGAATGCTAATTGTTACACTGTACAGTTAACTGAAGGGAAATAATGTCTGCTCCAATTATAAAAAATAATAAACTAACGATTTGGTGAAGGGTTTTTGTGTGTGTGTATGAAGATACAACATTAAGCCAATGACATTGCTGTTCACAAACTAAATGTTCATTACAAGGGCTTACGAACTGCCCAAATAGCACCACTGCAGAACCATTATGGGAAAAACAGGTAATTCAGAGATGTAAAGATAAACCATCAGAAATGTCATGGGTCATAAGTGTAATTAAGGGCCCAATACTATACCATTTTCCAGAGCTGATGCAGCTGTGCCAATGGGACGTGTGATGCATCCTGCAGTGGGGGAAGGAAGGGAGTCACAGAGTTCTCCTTAAGGTTCCTTTACTTTGGGGCTGCACCAGCACTGTAAAACCGAACTGGATTAGGCCCTATTCTGTGCTGATTAAGTTCAATGGGCATGAGCATACTTGTGTTGCCTTAAGTTTTATCCCAACTTATAACAGCAACATTTAGAACAGGTCTGCACAACTTGTGACACATAAAGCCAAGCATAGCCCATATGTGATGAATTTGAGGCCTATCAGGTGCTTGACAACCTGCCTGTTCTTGCATCATAAGCAAGGAAGCACAAATAGGTTAACAGCTTATGATTGGTCACCATACGTGGTCAGTTTCACTTAACACGCACAGGTTGCACAGACCTGCTTTGGAATGAAAAACTTTCTTGACATTATCCACACGCCAATATTAATCACTTACTTATTGTGAAAGTACGTAGAATTCTCTCGCCTCTTTGTGAATCCAATTGGTAATGTTCGCAGATGGATGTTGTGCCTCCGAGCTCGGTTTCTCAAAAAGTTTATCTGATATGAACAGGAGTGATTCAAAAGTGAGAAAAAAATTACTAACAATGTGAAAATGTGAGCCAATGGAAAGGGGAGAGAAACAAAGTGAGGGGTGGCAATATACCTGAGGATTTAGCAACCTCACGAGGATGCAGGTTTGTATACACCTGGCAATAGGTTTTTCAAGGGTTGATGCACAATGAAGTTTGTTATTGACTGATAGATAATAATTTAGTTTAAAAATCCAAAGACCCAGTCCTATTCAACTTTCCAGGACTGATACAACCACAATGCAGGATGCCTCCATGATTGCCCCCTACCATGTTGGCACAGCTGTATCAGCACTAGAAAGTTGGATAGGATTGGGCCCCTAATCACTTTATGTAGATTAGATTTAAAAAATCTCAAACTGCTCCAAAAATGCCTCCAGAAAAATAGATACCACAAAATATATTTGGGGCATGGTGCGCTCTACCGAGCATACTACAGTCTTCCCAAACAGGAGCACCTTTATATTTCACCTTAATAGGCCAAGAACAGGCCGTTCCAGGAACCCCCACAGATACCAAATCCTGCAGGTACTGAAGCCCACAGATTAGAGGCCCGCCCCCACATTCTGAACCTGAGCGTAGGGTCCAGAGACTTTTCTGCGGCCAGCAGAGGCTGTGTACAACTGCAAGCTTCAGAAGGCCTTGTAAGGGCACAAAAAGGTCATTTCTGGTGTTCAGCAAAAATCCTGTCTCTTTCTGGTCACTCTGGTGCTCAATGACAGTGTCTCACAATGTGATATGATGGGGCAGTCAGCTATTAAGGTCACTTCAGTATTTCTCCTCTGAGGAACAGAACTTATACATTACATACATAGCTACAAGCAAATCGCTGTTTTGTTTGATTGGAAATGGTTTGACTATCCTCCTGTAGTGCCCAAGATTATACAGGTAGATGTCCTTATGTGGACATCTAAAATCCAGACTATTATGAAATCCAGACATCTTTGTCTAAGACTTTTTACTTTCTACAGAAAGAAGGCCTTGTGCTCATTCCACATATAAGTTCTATTCTCTGCACTGTGGTGTGTGCCTATATAGACATTGTTGAACAATGTGAAAGAGACTGGCTGACATCCAAATGAGCAAGAGGAAGCACTTCTCATTATATGTATGCAATTATTCTGAAATCCAGAAAAGTCCAAAATCCGGACACCTTCCTGTCCCAAGCAGTCTGGATAAGGGATGATCAACCTGTATTACCTTTTTCAAGCCTCTCACGATGTTACTTGTTATATGCAGTATTTAGACTCCATTTATAGCTAAGGTCTATATCATAGCCAAAATCTACAGCACAATGTATATATCTTCTGTAACAGTTACAATACTGATATAATTGCTAGCAAAATTAGTAGCAATGCAAATTTTTAAAGGAGAAAATGAACAAATGGGATCATACTGAAGCTTATCCACTTGGAGCCTCAAGAAACCCGATTGTCACAGAGCATTCTTTCAAGCTGAATGTTAACAGGAGCAAACATGGGCACATTCCTTCTAAATGACCAAAGTAAGCTTTCATGGAAACAGTAGTTCCTTTATCCAGCTTAGAAAACTTAAGACATATCAGCCAAATTGGAGAAAATGTTTTAGCAAGACTGTCACTTCCTCACTGTGGAACGTTGTCTTTTTAATCTTAGTCTTCTAATGCAGGCCAGCGCTATACTTTCTTTCCCCACATTTTTTTCTAATCTGATCTGAAGAATAAATACTTTCAAGAGTGCTATAAAAATGTGTTACGATGGCCATTTCTGAAAAGTGCAGGACCAAGATAATCTTGATAATGGAACTAACATGATGTTCCTCAATAAATATGTCTACTTTAGAGGCAAACTCAGAAGAAGAACATGTAACATTGCAGCATCCAAATATCCCAGTGGTTCCCGAACTTCTACAGGGGAGTTGGGAACCAGATAAGTCATGTTAGACTTATCTAACTTATCTAGGGCGGGTAGAGGGCAGCAGCCGCTGCCACCAAGAGGCTTTTTTACTTACCTGGCAGGCAGCGCTGGCCTCCTGTAGGCTACTGGAAGCCCACAGCCCGCTTTGATCTCTTCAGCAGCTGCTGAAAAAGCTCTTATCTCCTACCTAACATGACTTTTTGTTTTCCCCCAAAACTGGAAGTAGCTTTAGATCAAAGCTTTTTACAGCTGCCCCCCCCCCCGGTAAGTAAAAAAGCCCCACTGGCAGCAGCAGTACTGTGATCTCTGGACAGACACTACTATCAGGGTTGAGGAGGGGGGGAAACAATAATGTAATCTAATTACTTAAATTGTTACTTATGTTGCCTTAAAAAACACTTCATGGAAGACTGACGTTATCTGTGTTAAAATATGATGGGTACAATTCAGACTTTCGCTGCATGAATTGAGAGAGAAAAGGAGGTCTCCATATACAGACAAACAAGCCTTGGAGGCTGGCTACATATGTGTGGGAATGTACAAATTTTGCAATGCATCATTGCCACTGAAAGCCAGGGGAGCCCCTTTGTGAGGCATCTATCTCTGTGAAAGCCTTGGTTAGCCTAGCTGCACAACTTACTCCTAGCCACAGCTATGGGCATCCTGCTGAAAAGAGAAGCTGGGCAGAGAATGAAAAGAGTACCCAAATCTCCCGCCAGTTCCCATGTGCAAATGCTGCAAAGAATACTTTTTGTTCTCAAATAATGGCTGGATTGTGCCCTATTGAAGTATTTTAGCTATCCTAGAGATTTTTATGTTAGCTGATTTGGTAAAGAAAATGTGCTTGTAGGCACACACTACATGGCACCCAAGGAAGCTTTTCACATTTTTACTGTGTTTTGATTTATGGGTCTGGAGTAGCACAGCACAATTGATAACAAGAATGCACATGTATGAAAAATTAGACATAAAGACGTGTGTATGCAAAATAATACTATAACTAAATCTAACCTACCATGTCCCTGCTCAAAATTACTGCCCCCTTGTTTCATCCTTGCAAATGTTAAAATAACTTTTGCAAACATTAGTAATGTGCAGGTAGCCTCTTAGGGCTCGATCCAGAACCCTCCAACTTGAGTGTTATGTGCATACCGCTTGTACTGGTGTCGTTAAAGGGCCATAAGACACATGCAACGCGGGTGGTAAGCTCCTACTGCCAGTGCTGCGGCACTGCTAGCTCCTCACTGCCCAGAGGTGGTGATGTTGGCAAAAGGCAAGGTTACCCTTTGCCAACACTGCAGGGATTCTGGGTGGGAAGGAGTTCCTGGGAGCTGGGAGGGGCAGGGCGGCCTATGAGGGGGTGGGACCTGGTGGCGACTTCCACTGCCAGATCGTATCCACAGCAGAGGCCTGGGCAGCCTGACATGGGGCTGCTCGAACCACTGCCAACAAAATAGATGGCAGTGAGCCAAGGAGACCCACTGTAGGCGGTGGGGCTTTCCCCTTCTCCCAGGGAGGCCCCAGTGGTTGTCTGGCTACCGCTGGATGCAACAGTAGCCTTTTGGCTACCACTGCACCCACAGCGGCTTGGCAATTCTTGATTGGGCTCTTAATGTGTTTTTCAAACATTACCGTAAGCCTGAGCTAGGGTGAACACTTTCAAATCCAATTCAGTACAAAGGTTATCAGGTACCTACTGTGACAGAACCTATTAATCTCCTTTTTGTGTCTCTATCCATCTGTTTTGTATTAATTAAATTTCCAAGCCATCCTATTTCTATTTTTAAATAGTAACAAACACAGTAAAAATTTATTTTCTGTAGTATGATCAATATACCAAAAACACTTACAAATTTATTGCTTTTGGGTTTACGCAAAATATCATCTCGAGCAGCTATGTCAGCCATTCTTCCTGTATCTTCCAGAAACCGATAATCTGAAATTAAGAAAAAGATTGAATGAAATTGGGTCCCACATCCTAAATATGTGAATTTTAAGGGTGGCTTGCCAGTGAGGACTTTCAGTATGATAAGAATACATTCATGGAAAATAAGTGTGTGACATGCACACAATTTGTACAAAGCTAGATATCTGCAAATTGGCTAGAATTTTTCATAGTGGTGTGGTGTTATTCTGCCTTGCACCACCCACAACACCTTACATTTCTTGTGTTATTTAACAACTTTGTGTAACTATCTGCCAATGGTGGCTATTCTTATAGCCCAATCCTGTGCATGTCTACCTACTCCCAGAAATTTGCAGTATATAGAATTGCAGGCTTACCACACAGTCCTACAACGGTTTACTTAGAAATGTCTTAATTGTAGCCAATGGAGCTTATTGCCAAATAAGTGCGTTTAGAATAGCAGGCTTAGTGTAGTATAGCCAGTCCATTCTGTCTATTTACAACAGAGGGGAAAATACCATGATCAGATAATAATCACAAAATAACCAGAGATATTCAACGTTTTTCATTTCATAGCACATTGGCAAGGTGCTAAAATTGCCAAGGCACACCATCGGGTTTTTTTTACTATTAACAAGGCACACCATACTGCCAGTGGAGGGCTCACCCCCAATGGCTCCACTAATAAATAAGCCTTTCCCAAAACCTCATGGCACACCTGTACACCATTCACAGCACACCAATGTGCTGCAGGACTGTGGTTGAAAATGAGGGGGAGGGTGGAATGGGGCGGGGGGGGGGCAGGCTGGCCTGGGGAGTGGAGATAGAATTTGGCACTTAGGCCCAGCTAGCCTGGCTATTCTTATAGCCTGGCTTATAGCCTGGCTATAAGTCCGGGTTAGGATTAGGCTGCCTGACTTATTTTCTGCGACTACTTACAGTCCAAACTATGAATAACTACTCAAAAGTCAGTCCACTGGGGTTAACGCAGTTGACTCCCAGATAACTATAAGATTCAGCCCTAGTTATTAAAAGCACCCTCTAGGTTAGCAATTTTTTCAATTAGTGTGCTGTGAAAGGTCTGCAGGTGTGCCGCAGGAGCTTGGAGCACAGCAGTTGAAGATAACTAAAAAAAACTCTTCCAGGCTCTGCAGCTGTTTCTAGAGAACATCTGTAGTAACGAATTGTCTGTCCCTCTTCCTCTGCCAGAAAAAATGTTGACAATTACTGCTTTAAGTGTTTTTCACATGTTAAGTTTGCATCTGGGAACACGATTTCCTGTGAATGACAGTACTACCATCAGCAACTCTTCATCAGCATTATTAACACTGATCAACTGTTTATGTACACCGTACACAAAATTGAACTTGTGTTGAAGGGAGCATGAGAATAATTGTATCCAGTTGCAGACTGATTGTGCCTGGATACAGTTTAATATGAGAACATCCCTTCTAATTTAAGAACAGACTGAGATTTTCAGAAATTCTCTTACCGCTTAGAAGATTTAAGTCACTGAACTCATTTATGGAAACAAATGCTGTCTTTTCTCTGACGCCATTACAACTGAATGCAGTTTTATGTTGTTTTACACAAGTCAAACTGAAAGACAATGGAAAAACAAAGAAATAAGCATCCTGTTTTTAGCACACAAAGAAAAAAAGCATGAAATTATCTTCAATTTATATCTACCTGCATGAATATTTCATACAACGAGGACATCGATATTTTGCTTCTTCTGTGCTACAGGTTTCACATCTTAAGGAAGATTAAAGAAACAAATTTGAACAAACTTGGACATGTTCTTAACTAGGCAAGATTTTGAGAAATGGAAACGATGCTTGATTACAGAAATTGTAGATATTAAGACAAATGATTCAGAACTCATATCACTGAATTTAAAATATTTGACAACTCCATGTTCAACACTGGCCCTGAAAATTTCCAACTGTAAAATACATAGCAGTAGCAGTAACAGTAATAATATTTAGCCTTTGTATACCACTTTCAAGCGTTAAAAGAATTTCGCCTGTATTGTTGCTATTTTTACAATTCTGTGAACATTATTATCCAATGTGCAGATCCCAATGAAAATCAACTTGTTTAATGCAACTTAGGACCCAAGCCTATGCTTGCCTGGTGCTGCACAGTACAATCGTGCCAAAATGGCCACTGCTGTATCCTGTGAGGCCAGAGAAGCAGCCAGAGGGCTCCCTGGGGTAAGGGAATGGTGGTTTCCTTACCCTATGTAGAACCTCAGCAGCCCCAAGGGGTTGGAGGCTACACTGCTACAATGAGCGGTGCCAGCTATTTAGCTGTTGGACTCCAAGGCTTGAGAGAGGGCGGATAGGATAGTTACCCCTTCCAGACCTGATCCACCATCTGGACCACCTTCCCCCTGCCCAGTTTCACTCCCTCCCCACAACACCTTCCCGCTGCTCAGTAGAGAATGAACTGCTTGCTGGTGCTGGTGGTAGTCTGACCAGCACAGAGACCAAGTGCCAACTGGCACTGGCCTCCCCACCAGAGATGCTTCTTTCTTGGCTGTTGTAACATGACTTATGGCACGTTTGCTACGGCCATTTCCAGGGCAGTGCACGCACCGCTGGCATTGCCCCAGCATTGGATTGGGCTGCCCGACAGCTAGTGACTTTCTGCTTCATTGCTCAGTTTCTTGGTCACTTGCAACAAAATTCTCCCAGATGCAGGTACGGACTGCCAGAGTAGTCTTGAAGCCTGCTGCCAGAAATAAATGGGGGTGACAACACACTTCTAATTAGCTCGTAGGTGCCCACTATTCTGATAGTGCTTAGATGCATATGTGTGAAGGATCAGCTGCTTATAAGAAGGACAGGCCCATAGGTTACATAAGTACTGCTATAACTTCCACAGCAGAGGTGAGCAATCTGAAGTCAATCACATGTTGTTCCCCAGCGCTTGGGAGACACCCCCTTCTTCCCTGCACATTTCATAGTACCACATATTCTCTTTTGTTCATTAGTGTTTGAGCTTCCTATGCTATGATGAATGACAGCCTAATGGTCAACAGCAAAGCAACATTTTATGGAATTCCTACTTTAGTTAAACATGCCTTATCAAAGCACACATGTGCTCCCAAAAAGGAATCTTTGGGAGAAAAGTTTCGTTATCACTGGAAGCATCTGACTCCTATATGGCCCTTTACATCAGAACATAGTGACCTTGTTTACATGTAGTCATTGCAATTACAGGTTTAATTGCTGCTTATTTTTTTACATCTTGGAAGCTCCAAATGTCATAATGTTTTCCATTTTAGCATTTTTAGAACTACAGTTTGAAGCTAGATCAACTTGACCCAGACTTTAGCTTAATATAGTAAATTCTAGGAATTCATTTATAAAACCAGAAGAAAAACAGAGACCTGATAATCGGAGGACATTTGTTTAGGTTTACCATTTGGCTCCTGTCAGGACTCCTATGCCTTTAAATAGCTACATGACAATATGATATGCAAGTTAAGAATCGTACATCTGCAGACATCAATTTAGGGCCTAATCCTATCCAGCTTTTCAGTGCTGATGAAGATGCGTCAATGGGGCATGTGCTGCATCCTGCAGTTTGTTCCTTTACTTCAGGGCTACATCAGTGCTGGAAAGTTGGATAGGACTGTGCCTTGAGTTTCACTGTCCAGCTGATATTATTTCTTAAGGCCACATCACATATTTAGGATTAAGAAGATACATGCAGCCACTTCTCACCAACATGTGAACAAACTTTAACAAATTATGAAACTCAGGATGAAAGGGATTGCAACAAGGGCCTCTCCCCCTATTCTGCCAAGGATTATTATCTCTCAGTTTATGGTGGCCTATTCGGCTGCCCCACTGGCAGAACTCATGTTCCACAGCTGCTGTAAAATGTGCTCTAGCAATCCTAACCAGAGGGTGCAATCTTAACCAACTTTTACAGCAGCTGTGCCAATGGGGCATGTTCTGCAATTTGCAGTCATGGAGGCACCTCAAGGTAAGGGAATGTGTGCTCCTTTTCCTCAAAGCTGCATTGCCCTTACCCTGGTGCTGGAAAGTTAGTTAGGATTGTGCCCCGAGTAGTGCACTGCCAGAGCACTGTTAGGAAGGCTGGAGCCTTCCCAGGCATGGCCACCTACTAGAGCTGGTAAGCCAGTAGGGAAGGTGGGAGGGGGTTGGTCTTGCAGAAATGGTGTGCGCTGAATCCTATTCCCTCTGGCATCAGCGTCCCAATCCCCTTTCTCTACAGGGACCCATTCTGGGGGGGGGGGAGCTTATGGAGGGGAAAGGGGATTTAAATCCCCTTTCTCTTCCAAAGCCTCCTGCTGTATGCCACACTAGATATAGTATGCTCCTTTTTGGCACAGCTGCACTAGCAGAGGAGAAAAGATTGGATAGGGCCATAAATCATCTTTCAAGCTCATAAAGCCTTGAGGCGTAAAATGTGCTCCAGGGTTGTATCTCTAGAACCAACAGAAGGATAGCCATGTCCTCCTGTTGAAGCAAAAGAGATTTGAGCACCTTAAAGGTTATTTCAACACAACATTTATTTCAACGCAAGTTTGATGCACCTGATGAAGTGGGATGCAACCCTCAAAAGCTTACACTGAAATAAACTGGTTCACTAGTCACAGATTCTGAATGTGTGACCAAGAGGACCATTCAAGTTCATTTGGCCTACAGGCCCCAGCTGCAAAGCTGAAATTCCTTCTTCCCTCCCAGCAAGAGGGGTTTTAAAATGTAAATTCTTAATATTTGTCTGAAGTCTTGATTGCAAGTCAAATCCAAAGCACCAGCGGATCACCAGTCTTGGTACTAGGTACTAGGAATAGCTTACCAGCAGGCAGTGTTTAATATGGCAGCGGTTGCCAAACTTTCTAGCATCGGGACCCATCTTTAAAAAAAAGTTTCACTTTACCAGCCACTCAAGCCTCTGTGGCTATAATGGTGATTGGGGAGTAGTGCTTCCCCACTCCCCCAAGTAGCAGGTTGTTGAACCCTTGATGCCCATAGTCAGACCCATAGTTTGGGAACCACTGCATTATGGGGTGGCTCGAGGCTGCTTACGACCCTCAACCTCCTTGAAGGGCCGTCCGTATACATAACAAGCGAAGAGGTAACGCTACCAGCGGATACCGGGGCATGCCTGTATAACACGCGAAGCGATAATGCCAATTAACGTGTTTAGCGCTCCTAAGAACCGTGATCGCGAGAAGTAGACGCTGCCCCGAGAGTTCACGCGCGAACTTTTTCGCTCGTCCGTTTTCTCCCGGGGCTCCCTTAATTACCACCACGTGGAGCCCTTAGGGCGAAGTGCTACGCACCCCCCCCCCGTCCAGGGCTCAGTGGTTCCGTCCCCGTCTCAGAATCCCATGGAGTTATTGCAGAATCCCTAGCAGCCTTACACTGAGCAACTCCTATTTCCCCTTCTAAAGGGAAGCGAGAAAGAAGCCCGTTCGCTGAGGCAACGCTCGTTGAGGAATGGGGAGCTCCTACCTCCGCAGCGACATCTTCCGCTTCACGCTGTCCAAAGCGAGACTCTCCTCGGGGCTTTCGGCTGCCGCGCACGAGGCCGATACCGTCAAGTTCGCCATGCCCAGAGCCGGGCCAGTCTCTGCCGTATTTCTCTTTCAAGCCTAGAGTGGCGCTTTGGCGCGGCAAATAACTGGATGAGTGAAACGAGAGGCGGCCGCCCCCTAGTGGGCGCCTGAGAAAAACCTCCGAGCGCAAGGCGAGCCCATGGAGTTAGGGTGAGCCAGGGCCGAAGCAGTTTATTATAACTCCATGGGTGAAGCCAGGCGCGATGGGGCCTCGGAAGTTTCCAAGCAGGTTTTATCACAGGAGCCGGCATGACGTCATTTTCTTGAAGCCACCTCGGATCAACAAATATGGCTGACTCAGATCATTGCCGCGAAGGAGGTTTGCCGCGAATTCACGAATAAAAATCTCCCTGCACGCGTGTAAAAGTTAATCTCAACCTCTTTAATCATGCCTGCGTGTTCTGCATACAGGTGTGCGAATCGCTGAACGAAAAATGGGATTTAATTTCCACGGAAAGATTCATGTATTCACATTTTGTTGTTGTTCAGTCGCTAAGTCGTGTCCGACTCTTCGCGACCCCATGGACCACAGCACGCCAGGCCTCCCTGTCCTCCACTAGCTTCCTGAGTTCGCCCAATTTCATATTCATTGCTTCGGTGACACTATCTAACCATCTCATCCTCTGTCGCCCCCTTCTCCTTTTGCCTTCAATCTTTCCCAGCATGAGGGTCTTTTCTAAAGAGTCCTCTCTTCTCATCAGGTGGCCAAAGTATTGGAGCTTCAGCTTCAGCATTTGTCCTTCCAGGGAGCAATCAGGCTTGACCTCCTGGAGAATTGACTGATTGGATCTCTTTGCAGTCCAGGGGACTCTCAAGAGTCTTCTCCAACACCATAATTCAAAAGCATCGATTCTTCGACGCTCTGCCTTTCTTATGGTCCAGCTCTCACAGCCATACATGGCTACTGGGAAAACCATCGCTTTGACTATGCGAACCTTTGTTGGCAGGGTGATGTCTCGGCTTTTGATTAAGCTATCTAGGTTCACCATAGCTTTCTTCCCAAGAAGTAAACGTCTTTTAATTTCATGGCTGCAGTCACCATCTGCGCTGATCTTGGAGCCCAGGAAAATAAAGTCTGTCACTGCTTCCATTTCTTCCCCTTCTATTTGCCAGGAAGTGATGGGAGTGGTTGCCATGATCTTAGTCTTTTTAATGTTGAGCTTCAAACCAATTTTGGCACTTTCCTTTTTCACCCTCATCAAAAGGTTCTTTAGGTCTTCCTCACTTTCTGCCAGTAGAGTGGTATCGTCTGCATATCTGAGGTTGTTGATGTTTCTCCCAGCAATCTTGATTCCAGCTTGTGAGTCATCCAGCCCTGCCTTCCTCATGATGTACTCTGCATATAAGTTAAATAAGCAGGGTGACAATATACAGCCTTGTCGTACTCCTTTCCCAATTTTAAACCAGTCGGTTGTTCCATGTCCAGTTCTAACTGTTGCTTCCTGACCCGCATAAAGGTTTCTCAGAAGGCAGATCAGGTGGTCTGGAACTCCCATCTCTTCAAGAACTTGCCACAGTTTGTTGTGATCCACACAATCAAAGGCTTTAGCATAATCAATGAAGCAGAGGTAGATGTTTTTCTGGAACTCTCTTGCTTTCTCCATGATCCAGCGAAGGTTGGCAATTTGATCTCTAGTTCCTCTGCCTCTTCGGAAACCAGCTTGTACATCTGGTAGTTCTCGATTCACATACTGCTGAAGCCGAGCTTGTAGGATTTTGAGCATGACCTTGCTAGCATGTGAAATGAGTGCAATGGTGCGGTAATTCGAGCAATCTTTGGCATTGCCCTTCTTTGGGATTGGAATGTAAACTGATCTTTTCCAGTCTTGTGGCCACTGTTGGGTTTTCCAAATTTGCTGGCATATGGAGAGCAGCACTTGGACAGCATCATCTTTTAAGATTTGGAGTAATTCCGCTGGAATGCTGTCACCTCCACTAGCTTTGTTGTTAGTGAGGCTTTCTAAAGCCCACTTGACTTCACTCTCCAGGATGTCAGGTTCGAGCTCAGTGACTGTACCACTGTGGTTATCAGGAACATTTAGATCGGCCTTATAGAGTTCCTCTGTGTATTCTTGCCACCTCTTCTGAATCTCATCTGCTTCTGTTAGGTCCTTGCCATTTTTGTCCTTTATTGTGCCTACCTTAGCATGAAATTGTCCTTTGACATCTCCAATTTTCTTGAAAAGATCTCTAGACCTCCCCATTCTGTTGTTTTCCTCTATTTCTTTGCATTGCTCATTTAGAAAGGCCTTCCTATCTCTCCTTGCTGTTCTCTGGAAATCTGCATTCAGTTGGGTATATCTTTCCCTTTCTCCCTTGCTTTTGGCTTCTCTCCTTTCCTCAGCTATTTGTAAAGCCTCATCAGACAGCCACTTTGCCTTCTTGCATTTCTTCCTCTTTGGGATGGTTTTAGTTGCTGCCTCCTGTACAATGTTACAGACCTCCGTCCAAAGTTCTTCAGGCACTCTGTCTACCAAATCTAAGCCCCTAAATCTATTTGTCACCTCCACTGTATATTCGTAGGGGATCTGATTTAGGTCATACGTGGAGGGCCTAGCGGTTTTCCCTACTTTTTTCAGTTTAAGCCTGAATTTGGCAAGAAGAAGCTGATGATCTGAACCACAGTCAGCTCCAGGTCTTGTTTTGACTGCCTGTATGGAACTTTTCCATCTTTGGCTGCAAAGAATGTAATCAATCTGATTTCGCTGTAGACCATCTGGTGAAGTCCATGTGTACAGTCGCCGTTTGTGTTGCTGGAAAAGGGTGTTTGCTATGACTAATGTGTTCTCCTGACAGAACTCTATCAGTCTTTGCCCTGCTTCATTTTGTACTCCAAGACCAAACTTGCCTGTTATTCCTCTTACCTCTTGACTGCCTACTTTAGCATTCCAATCCCCTATGATGAGAAGGACATCTTTTTTGGGTGTTAATTCTAGAAGCTGTTCTAGGTCTTCATAGAAGCGGTCAACTTCTTCCTCATCAGCACCAGTGGTTGGGGCGTAGACTTGGATTACTGTGATGTTGAAAGGTTTGCCTTGGATCCGAATCCAATGTATTCACATTACATCGGTTCAATAAAACTACTGTTAACTGAAACAGTGAGTGCATTATTTTTGAAGCTGTGTAATTTCTTGTTCCTAGCAGTCTTATTCACCATTTTCTGACACCCACTGTTGATGGTCTAGATAGAAGGTAAGAAAAAATATATTTTCCCCCTCCTTTTTCCCCCCTTCCCGTTTACACGTTTTTTCCCGCCTTCCATTTTCTACTGTAATATTCTCGAAATTGTGAACATTAACAGAATTTGTTATTTTGGGGGGTGAGTGTAGAAGTTTTCAAAAATACTCTTAGTAGTCTAGAAGTAAAAAAGAATTACTCTCATATTGACAACTACTTGTGTCATAAAGAGATTTTAATGTAATTTTCCTACTGTAATACTTATGAAATTCTGAACATTAACACATTTTTTTTATGGGGCATGACCATTTTATTTTTGCTTGTGTAGATTTCAAAAAATAGGTCTGTCAAAACAGTGCAATCCGAGTTTAAATAGACAGCAAGTTATGAGGAATTTAACCTTGTAATTGCATATTAAATCATAATACGGTTACCAATAATGTTTCTAAATGATCACATGTTTTTATTTTCGTAAGTTTTTATTTTTATTCAGTCCTAAACAGTACGAGCAAAGCAATCTGAAATGCTTGGAATGAGTAATGTTTTGAGTCACCCAACATGGGTGCTAAGCCCGCCCCCTGGCTTCACTTAGCTCCTATTAATTCTAAAGGCATGCCGACTCCTGTGATAAAAGCTTTTTGGAAGTTTCACGGTTCACTCAGAAAGGCCATGTGCTTCCGCAGGGGGCGCGAGGCCCTGTGGTCTGAACCATGGAGGTATAATGAAACAGGAGGCGCCCTGCCTTAAGAAGTAATAGGAGAGAAGTGAAGCCAGGGGGCGGGCTTAGCAGCCATGTTAGTTGACTCAAAACAATCCTCATTCCAAGCATTTCAGATTGCTTTGCTCGTACTGTTTAGGACTGAATAGTTTATTCCTTAAATAAAAACGTACGAAAATAAAAGCATGTGATCATGTAGAAACATTATTGGTAACCTTATTATGATTTAATATGCAATTACAAGGTTAAATCCTCATAATTATATTACTGAACATACCTGATGAAATGCTACTTGCTGTCTATTTAAACTCAGATTGCACTGTTTTGACAGACTTATTTTTTGAAATCTACACAAGCAAAAATAAAAAGGCCATGCCCCATTAAAAAAATTCTGATAATGTTCAGAATTTCATAAATATTACAGTAGAAAATGAAAGGCGGAAAAATAAAGTGTGAACGGGAAGGAAAGAAAAAAAAGGGGAGGGTGAACAAAAATTAGATAAATATATCGGAAAATTACATTAAAATCTCTTCATAACACAAGTAGTTGTCAATATGAGAGTAATTCTTTTTTACTTCTAGACTATTAAGAGTATTTTTTTAAACTTCTACACTCACCCCCCCATTAAACAAATTCTGTTAATGTTCACAATTTCGAGAATATTACAGTAGAAAATGGAAGGTGGGAAAAAAAAGTGTAAACGGGAAGGGGGGGGAAAGGGGGGAAATATATATTTTTTACCTTCTAGACCATTAACAGTGGGTGTCAGAAAATGGTGAATAAGATTGCTAGGAACAACAAGAAATTACACAGCTTCAAAAATAATGCACTCACTGTTTCAGTGAACTGTAGTTTTATTGAACCGATGTAATGTGAATACATGAATCTTTCCGTGGAAATTAAACCCCATTTGTCGTACAGCGATTCATGCACCCGTATGCAGAACACGCAGGCATGATTAAAGAGGTTGCGATTAACTTTTACACACGTGCAGGGAGATTTTGATTTGTGAATTCGCGGCAATCCTCCTCCTTGGCGGCAAAGATCTGCCTAACCATATTGGTTGACTCAGTCAGATGCTCCATGTGGCTTCAAGAAAATGACGTCATGGCGCCTCCTACCATAAAACCTACTTGGTCTGAGCAGATAGATGCCTCCCTTCCTATGACTGCTCTCCCAAAAACTACAAGTCCCAGAGTTCCGTCGTTCTCAATGGCATTGTATGAGGGAGCAATATTCCATGGTAATCAGCTGTCTGCGAGAGAGAGGTGCAGTACACCGTAAGTAGGTGCGTACCTGGGCGAAACCCAAATGTTATGATGTTTGGCGGGCTTGGGGCGCGCGCCGGCTGCTCCCTTCCTGGGCTGCGGCTGGAGTGCTTAAAGTGCCCCAGCGACAGCCCGGGACGGGAGCTGCCGGAATGCGTCCCGGCTCGGGGCACGCGGCGGCTGCTTCCTTCCCTAGGCTGCCACTGGGGCGCTTTAAGCACTCCAGCCGCAGCCCAGAAAGGGAGTAGCCGGCGCGCGTCCTGGCTCGGGGCGCTTTAAGCGCCCAAGCGACAGCCTGGGGCGGGAGTTGCCGGCGTGCGTCCCGGCTTGGGGCGCGCGGCGGCAACTTCTTTTCCCCCCGCTGCTGCTGGGGCGCTTTAAGCGCCCAAGAGACAGCCCAGGACGGGAGCCGGCGGCGCGCCTCCCGGGGGGGGGTGCGGCGGCTTCATTCCCCGGGCTGCCGCTGGAGTGCTTAAGGCTCCCCAGCGGCAGGCCCGGACGCCGCCAAGGTGCCTCGGGGCGCGGGGCCCCGCAAATTTGCGGGCGGGGGGCGGGGCGCCAAGCCAACGGCGCCCCCACCTTATGGCGCCCCAGGGCTCGTGCCCTGTGGCGCCATACCCTCGCGACGCCTCTGACCGTAAGGTCCCAGGGAGCAATACTCTGAGCTGCCCAGTGGCACGTGAGAGAGGTGCACTGTAGGGGGAAAGTTGGGGTTCAAGTCTGCCTCAGATAAACGAAAATGCACGTTTTGTATGTGAAAAGCTTTAATAGTCTGGCCGATAACAGTATTTGTTGGAAAAAGAAAAGGGAGTGGGAGTGTAGAGCCCAAACTTTCTACAGGTAGAGTATCCTTTAGCGGGACATCCAAAATCCGGACTATTCCGAAATCCAGACATTTTTGTCCAAGACTTTTAAAGAAAAACTTTCTGTAGGCTGAACACTAGAAGGGCTTGTGCTCGTTCCCATGTACAGGCTGTAAGTTTTCTGTGGTGTGTGCCGTTGCTGAAAATTGTGAAAAGAGGCCAGCAGACACCCAAATGGGTGACAGTGAAAAGAGGAAGCATTTCCCATTGTATTTATGCACTTATTCCAACATCCAGAAAAATCTGAAATCCAGACGCTTCCCTGTCCCAAGCAGTCCAGCTAAGGGATATTCAACCTGTATCAGCACAACAAGGCTGTAAGTACTGTACACAGGCAAAGAAGCAGACTGATAAGTACAAAGAGGAAGCCTGTGTATTTTCCTAGGGCCCCGACTCATAATGCCCACACTTCTTCTCTGTATGGTATGAGCCTGGAACTACAACATTCCTACGTGCACAACTCACATGAGGCCCCAGTTGCAGTCCAACCCATAACTTCTAAGAGAGAGGACTGAGAAGAGACATACTAACAGCCCAATCCTATGCATGTCTGCTCAGAAGTAAGTCGCATTATAGTCAATGTGGCTTATTCCCAGTAAAGTATGCATAGGATTGAAGACCTGGCTGTATGTGATTGAAAGAACAGTGCACTGCTTAGTCTCACGTGTCTGACTTAGTGCTCACCTGCCTTTCATTTAGGCTAGCACATTCTATCCTGCGACATAACCCCAAATTCATTTGGTTTATTGCCAGAATTAACTATTGGTTCTATTTAAAGGATTTATAACTAGGGTTACTAAATACACCAGGGATAGAGTGCCTATACATTTAACCATTGTATAGAAGAGGGAATTTTGGCAGGTGCAGCTTTTAAAACCCTTTCATGTTGAACTGCACCTGCCAAAATTCCCTCTTCTATACAATGGCTAAAGATATAGACACTCTGTTCGCATTTGTACCTGGTAACCCTATTTATAACCTCTTTTCCCCTAAAAATGTTATGTGGAGCTGGTAGCATTTATAACTCCGACACACACACACACACACACACACACACACACACACAGCATATACCTTGCTTTCCATATCCAACCTCCATTTTCTGTGAAGTTCATCATGCCAGCAGTGTCCAGGAGGCTTGAGAGCTGCGAGAAGTTTGTCCTCTGATTATTGCTGGAGCTTTGTAAAGCAGAGAGTAGAGAAGGTAGACAGACTCTACATCCTCTATGATGTATCTCCCTTGAGAGTTCCCTCTCTCAGCTGAGGGTAGCTGAAATGCTTTGCTTATAGAAGAAGTGGATTAAGCAATGCTATCAAGCTGTTCCTGCACAGTAGCTGCTCAATCCCTTCTGCCAGTATAGATGCATTGTCAATAGTGACCTTGTGATTGGTGGATGGTACTGGAAGGGGCAGCCACGTTGGGCATTGACTGAGTCCCCAAGCCCATCAAAGGACCACCCAGTCAGGCTGACTTTTTAACTCCCCAGTACTGGTGGAAGTGGTGGCATGAGTCAACTGAGAGACTCATGCTCCTGTTGTACCAAATACTGTATTAAACTGAAATTTGCTATGTGGTGATGGCCACCACGTTAGATGATTTTAAAACAGGGTTAGACCAGCCACTTTCAACTACTATGTCACGTGGTCACAGGTGTGCCGTGGGAATTTGGGGCTAGTTGGGCTGATGGGGGATGTGAGCCCCTCAGTGACAGCACAGTGTGCCTTGTCAATTGTCCAAAAACTGATAGTGTGCCTGGACCATTTTGGTGCCTTGTCAGTGTGCTGTGAGATGAAAAATGTTGAAAATCGCTGGAGTAGACAAATTCACTAAAGACAAGCTTTTCTAATAATAAAGATGTGCTATTTCTAGATTCAAGTGCAGTATGCTCCTGAATAGCAGCGTACAGCAGCAGCAATGGGAGAGGGCTGTCTTCTCCTCCTGCTTAGGGGCTCCCCAAAGACATATGGCTTGCTACCAAGAAACAGGATGCAGGATTAGATGGGCCTTAGGTTCAGTCCAGCAAGAATGTGGTCCCATCTATAAATGAGAGCATTCCCCAGAGGTCTCTGTCTTATCATAGAGCAGTGAATTCACTCTAGTGAATGTTTCTGTTGCCTTCTGGGGAGAGCTGGAATTGCTGCTGCCACCCGTTGCCCACTGATGATAGGCTTGGAAGGGTCTGAGGGCCCAGTGTGCCATGGGGGCCCAATGCAAAGCTTTGCTCCAAGACTTCCTGCAACTCAGTGTCTGCATTGGATGCTGATTTTGCTAGGGTTGTTGTAGAAATGACCATTGTTGCTATGCTCACTTTCCCCCTATTATTGTGCCTTTAGCATTGCTGCAAGGAGAACATAGAATACCAATCAGTTATATAGAGCTAGGCTCTAGGGGTAGCATGTATTTTAGTTTGGACTATAAAGTTGCCATGTCACTATTCTAATTTTCTCTTAACTCGATAATCAATTTTCTTTCTTGACAATCTTATTGGTAGGTCTTATTCGAGTGTAAGTGACTTGAAAATTAGTTGATAGAAGCTAATAAATGTACAAATGAGTGTGGATGGATTGGTGAAATACTGGTGAAACACTCTACTGCAGTGGATCCCCAAGTCCTACTTGGACTCTGGGATCACAGGCGAGTGCTTGTGGGTGTCCCTCTGCAGGCCTCCCTGATGCTCCAAATCACTGTTTGGGGATTGGAGTGCCGTTTTCTCACAAAAACCAGTAGTGCACTCTGATCCCCAAACTGAGCGATTTGGACCATCGGGGAGGCCGCAGAGCAGACTGTGAGCCTCCCAGAACCTTTAGGAAGCCAGTGAGACACCTCCCAAGGTAAACGAAAAAAGCCCCCAGATTCCTGTAGTGCGGTGATTGCTGCTGTGGTTTCTAATGGTGGGCTGTGACCCACCACTTTGGGAACCACTGCTCTACAGCATGTTTGCTTTCCAACACTGGCATATTTTCCAGTTGAAACATCTGCAATAATAATGTCTTTAACCAATGGGTGAACCACTAAATCCCGGAAGGGTACAGAGTTCTTTGTACAAGGACAGTAGCAGTATTTCCAGATCTAAATGCTTTAAAAAATGAGTCAGGTCCCAAAGTCCATCTTCTTTCCTTAAGTATGAATAACTATGGGGATTGAAAACATCTGTTTTCTGGCTTCTGAATGTTTGGGACATACTGTCCTTTTTGTAAGTGTTATTGATTTGATTTTTTAGGGGTTTCTGTCCTTTTTTCGGTCATTAAAATGGCTCTGCAACTACAACAAAACTTACAACTCTCATGTTATTTTCCGCCCCAGATTTTCCAAATCATTGAAGTCATGGGAGTACTGATTAAATAATGAGCTGAAAAGATGGTAATAAACCAGGCAATGGCTCCATATGAACAGGCTCTGCTTTTAACAACAACAAAAGATAGTGGCTTTTTAAGTTGAACATTCTGGCCCATGAAACTATACAGTAAATTTCTGATCTTTTGTGGTCAGGGTGTTGTAAGGCAGGGTTCTTCATAACACATTGTGTGTTTTCCTCTGATAGTCCCTTGAACACTTTTTTTGCCCCCTGAGTTTCTCTTGGACTTTTCCGGCCATTGGAGTTTAACTGGACATTATATTCAAATAAATAAATGTAAGTAATGTAAGTTGCCTTGGGGAACATTTTGCTGGAAAAAACTGGGTATACATCTAATAAAAGTAACAACAAGAAATGACAATAAATATAGCTTTCTCTTAGGATTTCTCTAAAGGAAAGTTGTTTAAAAGGGTATTTCTGATAGCTTCAGCATTCGAAAAGTCACTTGACTTAAATTGACATACTTGTGAAACAGAGCGTGGTAATATTGGACAAGACCCATATAACTTTCAAGAGGCTGAATTATTAAGATTATTATAATTTAATAGCAGCTATTTAAAATATATGCTGTATTAACATTTGAACAGTTACAATATTTACATAATACATCACTGTAGATGCCCTTGAGGACTTAAAATATTTAACTGCAGTCCAAAAACTTCAAAAAACAAAACAAAACAAAAACTACTGAATGTAGCCCTTCTACAACTACAAAATCTTGTGTTTTTTTTCTATAAGCACCAGATACAATGTCCTGTCTTACATATCACTTCCATGTTTACAGGCAGAAATATTTTAAACAAGACTTTCACATAAATAATGTTTTCACTTGTAATGAAGTTTGTGACCAAACACTTCTTAAAGGACACAGTTATTCAATGAAAATCTTTCTTGATGTAACCAGTACATACAGATTGACAAAAAGGAAACAAATAATCGTTACGGCCACAAACACTTTGTGTCATCCCAAAAGCGCCAGGCACCACAAATAGAAACACATAAGAGGTAGTGTACCATCTGTTAAGATGTCTGTTTCCACAAAGGACTGTAATACAACTTAAGTGTTTAAGGAAAAGAGTTCTTTTTGGTTGGCATGACTCACTCTTATATAATTATAATACAAGCTATTGCACGTATGGGAGCATTAGCCAGAGTTGCTCCTTAGTACGACATGCCTCCATCTTTCCTTAAGTTGTCCTGTGTAGTGCTGTTAAGGTTAAGAACATTGAGTTTTCTGAAGACTTTCCAGATATAGATACAGTATAGCTTTCTGTTCCAGGGAATAATATAAAAGCACCAATAAAAATTAAATACTTTTATTCATGTTCTCAAGGTTTGTCTGTTTTTAAAAGCCATTTCTCCTTCTTAGGAGGAAGTCTTTTTCTTCCTGAGATTCTTTAAACTTGTAATAGCTCCCCACATCAATTCCATAGTGATGTGAGAAGCCAGCTCCCTTTAGAAGCCTAGAGAAAACATACTGAGCCACTTTCTATGTAGCGCTGTTGTCCTTGTCTGAGATGAGGAAATCTATGCACTTGAACCACTGGAAGTTGATTGGTGTCTTGAGTGTGAAAAAGGAACTGGGTTTTATGCCAGTTGCCATCTTGAATCTGTAATACATGTTCATTAAAGCATATTAATAAGCGGCTTCATGGCATAGACAAATTTTAATTGTCTATTTTGTACAGAGAAAAAAAAATTAACAAAGACAATTATTATGTTTATATTTTGCCTTTCCTCCTAGGATCTCAGCATGGTGTACATGGTGCACCCAGGCAATTCTCATCTAGGAATCAACCATGTTCAGAGCTGCTTTGTTTCAATTTGATAGCTGCATCACACAACTTCAGACCATGCCCTGGGGAGGTAGTAGGAAGGTGGAACAGAGGCAGGTGGTGGGAGGGCAGACTGGTGGGTAGACCAGGCCTAGAAGGAGGATAGTACTGGCATGGGTGACATAGGCCAGATCTTACTTCCCCACCCTTGGCCAGCCCATCATTACACTGGATTGCTTGGATCTGTGCTAGTGATTTTGCTGGTGCAGATCCACGTAGCCCCATTGGGATAGCTGCCACGCGACACGTGGTAAGGGGAAATATATCCCCTTGCATGGCAGCCACCTCCTACCCTGTGTTGAATACAGCATAGGCCAATTGGCCTGTCTGTTCTAGTGCAGGTTAGGACTGGGCTGACAGTGCATACACTATCTCAGAGAATCTCACATAAAAGTTTGTGCTTTTCAGTCACCTTATACTGAATATCTTACCTACAATATCACCAACCCATATTCTCCAGTTTTATAAATAACCAGCATGATTTCTGTGTAGCTTGCCTGTGAAAAGCTCAGAGTATTCCTGCGGCTAAGAAAAACTGGCTACACCATCGAAGGATAACAGCTGGAGTTTGAAGGATTCTATATACATAGAACAACATTATAAAGACCCTTTTTGGATTTAAAAAGCCTGCCTATGTAAACAGTTTTGAGCAATATCCGAAGAGAACTCTGTATATAAACAGAAAATAATTAATTAAAAACAAATGAATAAAATTCAATGAATACAGTAAACTTGGGCTGGTGAGATCTGGGTTCAAATCCCTGTTTGCCTACGAAGGTCTCTTGGGTTAATTCTGATTTTTCAGTCTAACTTTGTGGATATAATATGGGCTAGACCTAATGTATATTAGCATAAACAGTTTGGAAGAAGCATGGGATGGAGATGTTAGTATCATATCTGTGGGTGGAAAGTGTGAGCATTCTAAGTAAGTGACAAATGCTGACTTTATGGCATTTAATCACCTACTTTGCACAACTTCCAGTTCTTCAAAGACTTGTCATCCTGCCACGTTTCTGGACCATGATGTCAGTAAAATTCCATAGAACAAATGATGACAAGACCAGATCATGTGTAAAGGGATACTTTTTGGCTCTCTCTTGTATAAAAACATGAAATATTTGGAGTGCAACAACTTGTTTGTAACCAGAGGTGATCCAATACCCCCGGAAAGAAATCAGCTGTTCCAAGTTTCCATGAAATAATCCAAACATTTTTACTTTAAAAAATAATAACCTTTCAATTTCTTTAACTGACTTAGGATATGAGTATCCCCCTCACTGATGCTGTTGCACAAATGGCATGGGCAATAGGAATCTGTGCCAGCTGATTGCTTAAGGTCTGGTTATCACATAATCCTACACTGCACTTCTGCCCAATTTCAGTTCAGAAATCAAAAGGCAAAGTCATCCCATCATGTAGGTGGTGGAGTGCATAAAACCTGTGTATATTATGTGAAATAGTGGTATCTATTCAAAAGCTAACAGCAACTGCAGTTCCACTGAGAAGCTATTCCTTATTTTGGCATCAGAATCCAGGTTCGTCGTCATTATTTGGAAGCCCAATATCAGTGATGGCCATTCTTTGGCATAGGCAAAGCATATAGCGCATGACTTTTGACATGTCTACTCTTAAAAGATGGCTATCACTTATATAGATCAGTGCTTCCCAAAATTGCGGGTCACGACCCACTGTTGGGAAGCAAACTATGCCATTCCCCCTTAAGGGAAGTGGCCCAGTTTTGGATCACAGTGCCACAAGCAGGCAGGGGCTTGTCCCCTTACCTATGTGGTCGGGGATGGGCCTTCTGTAGGGTTGAGGAGGCCCCTCCGCAGGTCTCTCTGAAGCCAGGAAATGCCCTGATTTGTACTCGGAAGCCCCGATTTGCACAGCCCCACTTCCTGTCCCTACAGCAACTTACAACAGTCCCAAAGTTCGAGTAGGACTTTGGAAACTGCTGATATAAACCATTCAACTTCTAATTAGCACTAGGTTAATAACTAGCAAGGTAGCTAGAATCTAATGCTAAAATAAAGAATAGCTTCTTGGTACAACTACAGTTGTTAAGTCTTGGTATCTGTTCAAAAGATAATGTAACATGTGTTAAGAGCACTTTATTTAAGGAAAATCTTAGGCTGAAATCCTATACACACCCTTCAAGTGAGTCCCACATAAATGAATGGGCTTATTTTTGAGTATAGATGAAAATGTTAAAGTTCAGAGACTGTATATATATTAATTCCAAACTAAACACGACTATCATTTACCATGCATTCATCTAGAAGCACTTTTGGTTCAAGCAGCGTGTTCGCTTCAAACATTTGGCCATTCCATCCCCTGAAGCCGATTGAGGATTTCTGGGCAGCTAATTCATTGGTGCCCCATACTGGGATGTTTAGACAGTGAATAGTGATAGTATGGACTGCTTCTGAACTCAGTAAATGAAGGAAGTTCATCTGTACTTTTCCAATGCCAAACTCCAACTGTTTAATAAAAACACATTATTACAGAAAAGCAGATCGCACTTCATAGGCACAAAAGCATGATGAAGTCATGCATAGGAAATACCTTTAAAATGTTTCATAAACATTTATTTCCACTTGCATAACAAATTATAGGCATATGATCAGCTATAATCAGCTAAAGTAAACTTTCTAGAAATCATATGCATGTTATCTTCCACAGAAATACATCCATACACAATATAAATGAATGGGAAGATGACAACATGAAGTTTGTAATGTGAATGGGAGAAATAAGATGCTACTCTTTGAAGCAATGCCTGTTCTTGAAGATACCATTCCCACATGGCTTTTGCGTATGGCTTTGTGATGATATTTGGCACAGGTCTTCATTCTCATTAACTTGTATACCATTTTATATTGTGTATTTGTCGTTGTGTCTCCAGGGTGTAACTGTTTTCTAAAGCCGCTCCCAGCTTCTTTCAGTTTTTCCACTTAATTCACCAAATGCTTTGGGAGCCAAGTTATGGTGTCATACCAAACAACAGAACTTACTTGGAAGATGCAACTAGTTAAGACCCAACTCCTCTGCTACCAAGCATTCTTAGGTCCTTAGCAATGGTGAAGGGTCCTTCAACCTAATGTTACAAGCTAATAAGCTGATGCATATGCAATATAATATATAGGTTAGCCTTGAAAAGTTCACCAAATACATTATGAATACTGGGTGACCCAAATGTAAAGTTATATTTCACTGATTGTGTGAACCGTGTTTCCAGTAGACTTACCCAGCAACCTGATCTTTATCTAAATTAGCAAATGACCTCCCATTTTAGTTCTCACAAACATAGAACTAGGTTAGGTGAGAGAGGCATAAATAGAAACCAGAAGATTTATAACGGGGGCCTTCTAGTAGAAGCACATACCTTTGTCACTGATATAGGTGATAAACACGTCTGGCCACCAGCAGTAAAGTTGCAGAAAACCTCTATGGCATCAGAAGGACATCCAATATTTGGATCAATCCAGTATTTTCCTATCAATTCAAAAAGTAAAAGAAGAATTCTAGATCATCTGTGTTTTCTCTTAAATATCTAGCTTCTAGAGTAAATTGAAAATTTTCTTTGAAAAGAAAAAGTTTCTGTCCTTATGTATTCACCCTTCAAACAAGAGAGAAAACGGATATCTTTGGAACACAAGTATGTTCAAAGTGCGAAAAGATGTTAACAATTCTCTCAAGTTTTTTCCTATTACCGTTATTGTAACTATAATGGTTTAAAAACTAGTACAGATATGTTTTGAAAGTACTGGGAGCAAATTTTCCCTTTGCAATATGCTCATGCTAGTCCAGTGCTATTTGGGGCAGTGGAAGTGTGCCTCGGGGGTAAGAGAACAAAAGCTCCCTAAGGAGGCCTCTGCGACTCCCCTCACAGGATACAGCATGTGCTCCATTGGCACGGCTCCATTGGCAGGGAGGGATTTAGTTAGGATTAGGCCCTTAAGCTGGACATACTTTCTTAGATATAAGCCCCATTGAGCTCAGTGGCACTTGGTTCTGAGTAGACATGCCTAGGTTTGCATTGTCAGTCGTTTACAACCCGACCCTGCCAGCTGAGCCAGTGTAGCCATGCCAAAAAGGCACACACTGCATCACGTGGGCAAGGACCTAAGAGCAAAGGAGAGGTAAGTTTAAAACATTTATACTTACTTCTTGGTAGGCCCAATGGGTCTCCTTGGTGACATAAGTGCACAGAGAGAAAAGAGGCAGGCAGCAGCTTCAAAACAGAGGGGATAGGATCCAGTGCATGCCACTGCTGCCAGATCTACCCTGTCCCACTGCCTCCTCTGTTATTCCCCCAGTTACGTCCCCAGACCAGCCCCTCTACTGCCAATTTGTCAGCGGACACTCCTGTCCCCACCACCACACCTGAGGCCTCTTTGGCCTCTACTCTGGCAGGCCGGAAGTGCACTTCACTGCCAGAATACGGAGGAAGGGAGAGTAGGATTGGGCTGTTACATGATTTAGCAGAAAACAATCTTTAAATCTTTCTCCAAGAAAATATTGTAAAAGATAACATTAGACTTTGTTTTTATTTGGTGTACTTTACAGTCTGAAATTGCATGATAGTAATGTAATAAAAAGAAAAAAACACTGTAAGACATTCAATGGGATGTTCTAGTGACATAACTTCATCAGCATGTATTATTTTTGCTTTTTTGTCTTGCTTTTCAACGATGTATATTTAGGGTAGATCTTACCACTACAGAACATCAACCTTTTGATCTGCAAAGAACACTTCTAATAAGCCAAACCCATGCCTAGTCAGCTGGTATTACACACACACACACACACACACACACACACACACACACACACACACA
>JAJKFI010000096.1:4547213-4559046 GCA_029204185.1 Lerista edwardsae
CACACACACACACACACACACACACACACACACACACACACACACACTCACTCCACAGATATGCTATCAGGAAAGTGCTTCCACATTATCAAAGTGTGCTTCAACTACAGTTTTGCTTTTGTTGGATACAGTTCTTCATTCAAAGGCAACAAGATGGTATCTAACCCATATGTAACAGGGAAGAAAATTGGGAGAAGGAAAGTTCACAAAATGACTCAGGCCAGGGAGGTAGCTTGTGCTGCTCATAAACTACATTCCACTTACAACAGCAATGGGCACGTTTGATGGGGCCAGAACAGTGATAAAATCTTGTGGCTTGATTGCTGACAAAATGCAATATCCCTACAACTGAAGTGTGTCTTTGAGGAAAGATGCTTGGATCCCACACAACAAATGAGTAACACCAGTGGATGTGTGACATGACGAATAACGAGAAACAAACAATCCCTGATTATGTGGAAAAAAGCAGTTAGTCTATTCTTTTAATTGTGCTTTGCATTGTGAGTGCAAACAAACTCAAACTCTAGTCCCCACACCCACACCCACACCAAAGAAAGCAATGTTTCAACTGGCACATTTCAAATTAATGACTGCATATTGTTTTGTGCATTTAGGTCAGAGACTCACATACATTTAGGGGGCCATCCTAACCAACTTTCCAGCACCAGGGTAAGGGCAATTCAGCTCCAAGGTAAGGGAACAACCATTCCCTTACCTTAAGGAGGCTTCTGTGACTTCACCCCAACTGCAGGATGCAGCACATGCCCCACTGGCACAGCTACGACAGTGCTGGAAAGTTTTTAATTATCCCTAGCATAGAATTGGCCTTCTTAACTGCTGCTGCACACTGGGTCGACATTTTCATCGAGCTGTCCACCAGAATCCCAAGATCTCTCTCCTGATCTGTCACTAGTAGCTCAGATCCCATTAACCTATATGTGAATTTTGGATTTTTTGCCACGATATGCATTACTTTGCACTTATTTATGACTTGGGCCTTTGTTGTGCAGAACAATGCACAAACTCTATATTGTGACCACACATTTTCTCAGATTACATGCTTAACAACAGAATCAGTTTATTTTCCTTTATTGTAAATAGGTTTCAGTATACAATTGTACTTATACTTGTATTTTGTCGTGCATTGTTTTCCCCTGCCAAGCAGTCAGATATTGAAAATCTGCACAGATCTATACATCTGTGGTAAATAAAAATCTTTGCAAACACGTTCTGCTTATCCTTAAAATTATCATTTTAATGTATATACACAAAATGCCAATGTAAACATGCAAGTTTTTTTTACCTCCATCTGTAATGCAGCATTTGAGTCAATCAAGGCCTGAATAGCAGTATTGATGTCAATTTGCTTCTGTATATAATAAAAAATGTTCATAGAAGCAGTATAATCAGCAGACAGAACTTCAAAAATTAATTTTACATATTTTTCAGTTCTTGCTACAGAATTATAGTACTTATTGCCAAAGGCTGGAGAGCTGCTCATCATGGATGTCCTTGTGTCAAGGGGCTACCAGAACATGCTTTAACTATAATGGTTCAAGTAATCAAGAACTATAATCATGCTTGCAGTTCCCATAATCGCAATGTTTATGCCAAAGGCATTAGAGGTAGCTCATGCTCTGTAATATAGGGGAGTGTCTATAAAGCATGGGTATTGTTTAAATGGGGCAATGTTTGGCAAGAGGTAGACAGAATATTTAAAAAAAAACTTTTAAAGAGTGACATATATTATTGCCAAGGGTCTCCAGGAATTGTGATACATGGAAGACTTATGTCAGCACAGTTCTGGTTCTTAAACAGGCTAGTGACAAAATCACGTCCATGACAATGCATTGTTGTACTGAAACTAGTATGGCTCTTCAGTGAAGTGTAGGTCACCTGAGGAAGGTACAACTCTGACATGCACCTGCTCCAAGAGGAAGTCTTCTATTAAAAGACTTGAAAGTTTCAGATGAGAGAAGGATATGGTGGAAAAGTTTCCACAAAGTATATTTGAAGAGATTCTGAATAATGTGAATTATTTCTATATATTGGACAACTGTTTGAAAGTTTACATTTATACACTATTTCAATGTGTCTTTGTTATAGGTATGTTTTTATCTAACCTTGGTGATATTTTAATTCCACAAATGTAACAAATCTCTAAGCACTCGAGTCATCTGGTAAATGGGCACAATCTCTTATGTCTGTTCAGTTGAAATTAATAGGACTTGGGTAACAACAGTCTTATCAAACTCCCATCCATATTTAATGGCAACTGCCAGATAAATTCCCAGAGGATTGTACCCTAGCTCTGCATTTGTACGCTATTGTACACTATTCAACCTTGTCATCATCACAGGAAAAAATATTCAACTTACTCTTGGACCAGGTGCCCCTGGTGGACCCTAAATAGGAAGGAGGAAAAAATGAGATATAAGCCTGGTTTCATACAATTATGTAGACATATTGATCTTTTTATTTTATTTATCTGAGCATGTATACACTGCCTTTCCACTACCCAAATTGGCCCACATTCTGTCTAAAACAAAATATGATCAAAACACAATGCAATCATCACTTAAAAACGATACAAAGGCAAAGTACAGTATATCAATAAAAGAGGGGGAGCTCAACCAAAAGCTTTTGTACACAAAAAGCCCTCACCAATGGTGGAAGGATACCGTAGGGGGGCCAACAGTGCACCTAGGGGGAGGGATTTACAAAGTTTGGGAGGCCTCAACTGAAAAAGCCCTGTCACGTGTCACGGCCAAGCACAGGACCAAAGGAAGGGGAATATGAAGCAGGGCCCCAGCTGAGAATGAAAATGGATAGATAAATTCATGTAGGGAGAGGCAGTTCTTCAAATATCCTTGTCCCAGGCTGTTTAGGACTTTAAAGGTCATACGCAACATCTTGAATTGAGCCTAGAAGCATACTGGCAACCAATGAAACTGGAAATGAGAAGGGATGGAAATAATATGTTCTCATGCACAGGCCCCCACTAGGACTCATGCCATAGCATTTTGTACCAGCTGTAGCTTCCAGATGCTCTTCAAGGGTAGTTCCACATAAAGAATCTTGCAATAATACAGTCAGGTTGTGACTAATGCATGTGTGCTACTGGCCAGATCTTCTTTCCATAGCAATGGGTGGGTTCACAAGCCGAAGGTTCACAAGAGCATCCCTGCCTACCGCTTGCATATCTAGAAGCACAGCTGAATGCAGAAGCATTCCCAAACTGTGAACCCGATCTCTGAAAGGAAGCATTACACCCCCCTTGTCTGGATTCATTCTCAGTTTATTAACCCACATCTAGTCCATTACTGTGCCCAGATACCAGTTTAGGTTTTGGGCAGCTCAATCCTATGCTTCCCAGTCCCAAGAGGTACATTGGCACCCAAATGGCCACCGCTGAATTCAGCAGGGCTGGGAAAGCATCCGGAGGTTTTCTCAAGAGAAGAGGACATTCATCCCCTTAACTCGAGTTAAGCTTTAGCCTCCACAATGGGACCTCTCAAGTTTGTGCTGCCTAAATCATGGGCAAAGACTTGAGAAGCCCCGTGTCGGGCTCTGCTGGTACCTCCCCATTCTGCCGTTCTCCCCACCCTTCCCATGCCTTGTGCCTCCTGGCGCTCACCTTTCCATTAGCACTGGCCTGGGTGCCAGGGCAGCACAGGCCTCCCTGCTGGCATTGTTTGCTCCTTGGGTACCACAAACGTGCCTCACAGGACGTTTGCAACACCTAGTAATGGCAGTGAGGTCATGGCGCCAGCATTGAGGCCCATTGGATTGGGACCTATGTGTAAAATAAGGCTATTCACTTACAGGTAGACCTGGATGGCCTTGTGGTCCTTGAGGGCCCTGAGTGAAAAGAGATGATAAAAACGTATAAAATACAAAGAGCCATTAGTTGAATTTAAAAAACAACAACCCAAAACACTCCCTATACCACCTTGGAATGGAGATTACGAAAAAGGCTGAAAAGTTTTACACATATATTAAACTAGCTGTAAAAGATACTTTGATGACAAGGGCTATTCTCTACTAGTTGTGAGCTGCACAAAGAGTTCTCAGAATAGCTGTAGACTATTTGTCTGCATTTCAGAAAGTGCTTGCTGTATACTTTTTTTTTAAGCAAGTCTATGTACTTTTGCTTCTTGTCAAAGTTGCCAGTTCACGTGACTGAACACTGAAGTTCTCTGTTTAATCAGAAACCCCTTAGACTACTGAGCCTTTAAGCATGATTAAATTTAGAATTTAAACTTACCGTAGACCTGAGTAGTTCACAGCAAACCTAATTACTAATTGGCCAGTCTGCCAAGTATGTGAAAATGCCTATTATAAATGTATTAGCTATGTAATACATAACTACTGCAAAAGTTAGCTTTAATGCAAATTCTATGGAAGCTTATTTTAGAGCATTGTACAAAAAAGTCATATAAATAATGTTTGTTACATGTATTTCCTTTTCAAATGGCAGATACAATACTGCTGCTGCCTAATTGGGATCATTTTCGTGGGTATATTCTGGATACAGAAAGCTCTGGCTCATATTCTGACCATTAAAGAGGCATCATATGTCTCTCTGCAGCTATAATGTTAAAATGTAAACAAAGAAATAAAGCGGAGACTAGGATTTTCTGGTTTCTTTGAAGAAAAAACCCAGCAAATCTCAGTGCTGCCATGGATAGGAATGAGCAACGTTGACTTGCCAAAAGTATGGGGCTAGGAGATAAGTGTGCTACAGAAAGAGGCATTACTGCTGTAGCTGACTGATGACTGGCAGGCAAAAATGTCCCGCTTTCCCTTTACTTGCTTAATCTTCCCAGAGCTTTTGCAAAGAGAAGCTAGGAGGAGGCACACGTCAGCCTGCAATGCTGGCAAGTGCTTGTTCTCTCTCTCTCTCTCTCTCTCTCTCACACACACACACACACACACACACACACAGAGAGAGAGAGAGAGAGAGAGAGAGAGAGAGAGAGAGCAAAGATCTGCCTGGCCACAGAGATGACTGTTCTTCCCCATTCCCTGTGTGAGGCTCCAGACATAATGCAATCCTACCTGGGAGGGGAACAGAACCCTCATTTCAATTGCTTAATCTCCCCAGAACGTTTGCAGAGAGGAACTTGGAGGAGGAACAACATAGCTTGCAAGGCACACAAACCTTGTAGGTGTGCTCCCTCCTTCCCTTCCTCTCTGTTTTACTGCCCCTGCTAATTGTGTTTCACTCAATTCGCTTATAGCGGGGCCTGCAACTATGCAAAGTTCTCCCTTACCACAGAGGTGCCTTGTTTTCCCTCGTCCCTTTCTTTGTTCCAGGCATAATTAAATCCTGCCTTGAAAAAGGCAGAAGAAATCTCTTCTGCAGGAGCTTAAGCATCTGCTGTTAGCACAAAGCAGTACTGGATGGGCTGCTTTTTCTTACTTAACTCCCTTCTGGCAGATAGAGAAGGGACATGGTGGCACTGTGGGTTAAACTGCTGAGCTTGCTGACTGGAAGGTTGGCAGTTCGAGACCACACAACGGAGTGAGCTCCCGTTGCTTGTCCCAGCTCCTGCCAACCTAGCAGTTTGAAAACACGTAAAAATGCGAGCAGATACATAGGTACCACTTCAGTGGGAAGGTATCGGCGTTCCATGCGCTATGGCGTATAGTCATGCTGGCCACATGAAACTTGTCCTTGGACAAATGCCGGCTCTTTGGCTTAGGAATGGAGAAGAGCACTGCTCCCTAGGGTTGGTCATGACTAGACCATTCAGTCGTAGGGAAATCTTTACCTTTTTTAACTGGCAGATAAGCCAGGCAGCCAGTTTTGAACTGCTAATGCCCTCATACCCCCAGGAGAAAACATGATAGGAATGGAGGTGCTTTTGTCCCCAGCCCAGCTGAATGCCGTGGTATTTGGTGGGGAGGAAGCTGCGTTTGTTCATTCAGACAGGGGAAGGAGTGCATTTGTTGCCTGCTTGTACTTGTATGATACCCACAAGCATTTATTGCCATTTTCTGCCTAAGAAAAAAGCAGCCCATCCTGTATTGCTTTGTGCTTACGCTCCTGCAGAAGAGTTTTAGTTCTGTTCCTTTCCAAGGCAGGATTCCATTATGCCTGGAACAAGGAATACCCACAAGCACTTATTGCCATTTTCTTCAGTTTCAAAATGTATGCAGTAACATACAAATGTTGGAAGTATCTTTAAGCTGGGCTTTAGAGAAGTCTACTAGCTATCAGGAACAGCTTTAAGCCAAATGGACCGATTGCCCCCAACTGGGTCCCAAGCAGTGATGTCATTCAGGGGGAACGGACCAGAACGGGCGTTCCGGATCCTAACGGGCTCCATGGCTGGTTCTGGGTTCCCGACAAGTGCCAATCAAAAGTGAGTTCCTGTTCCTAAATCATTTGAATGACACCACTGGTCCCAAGCCTTAAGGGGCTAGTGTATTCTAGTCTTGTATGCAATTTTATATGAAATGTGCTTGGATCCATTTGGTTCATTAACTCACATGCACTTTTTAAGCACACTTTTTGATTGTTTTCCATTCTAACATAGAGTCTATAATAAATTTTATTTATATCCATAAGATTCTACAGACCTTGGCTGTGAACCTGGGGCCCTGCAAAAAATGTTTTTAATTGTGCACCATAGCTCCCAAGGCCAGCCCTGTATTGTATTGTATTGCACAATTTCTTTGTAGACATTCTCCAAAGAGTAATAAACCAATAAAGAAGGGGGAAAAAATCCCACTGTGTTAGATGGGGCTTGCTCCCTGGTGAACGTTCATAGGATTGCAGCCTACAAACTATAATATACTTTTATACATTAAAAAGGATAAAAACTCTTTTTTCTTCAAAACATGTGTGCATTCCTTGATCAGAAGCTACAATTCAAAGTTAAAAGTCACTGAAAATCTAGGAAGGATGCCAATAACCCTTTTTCACCTCCAAGGAATACATCCATACCCAATACAGAACTGAATGAAAGTTATTTGATGTCTTGCAAAATAGTGGGAAATAAATCTCTTTCCTGGCTATACTGGCTAAACTAATTACTTTCTGCCGCCAACATGTTCTTTTTTGACAAGTGTCTTATGCAATGAATTCATTATGTAAGGAAACTGCTAATTGCCAGCAGTGCAGAATTTCAAAGGCAAAATAGTAATTAAGTGGTTCTGAGATTCTTATTTTCTACTGAATCTCCTTGGAAATATCCAAATAAACACATTTGGCGTTTATGTCATAAAAAGGTCATAGTTCTTCAAATGATCATCTGTGTAGACACATGTAGTAGAGTACTATGCATGTGCAGTATGGTATGTTGTGTCAGGGAAAAAATGATGAAAGTGAGTATTGATGTTGTCTTATCTTTGTATTTGCAGAAAAGGCAGAAGCGAGGCTGGAGCTTTTGCTACCACCTAGTCTTATTCAGATTATCCAGCAAGTCATCTGGGCAGCAATGAATACAATGAGTACACTTTCCCTGTCAGAAGGGACTTGGTGTGAGGGAGGTAAAACACAGCCATGCAGGCTATAGAGCTTGTCATTATCTTTGACTAGCATTAAACACAAGATACCTTACAGTTTTGTTTTTTAGCTACATTAGAGGTCTTAAATTGGAAGTTGTTGGCTATCACTTTGTCATCCAATAGCTTGTGACGCTGCTTTCTCCCAAAGAGGATACTAATACATGTAATGCGTATTCTTGCTTGTCTAGAATGTTTACACCAATTACCTTTCATTCATGGAATGTACAAGGCTGGAGACCAGTGACCCTTGTAATAATCACAGCTGCTGTGCGGAGCCCTTTTGTGGCTGCGCGACTCCTTCCAGTTTCTTGGTGATAACATCACATGGCATCAATGACTTCAGGGTAGCCAAGCTGTGAGTTGGGTTTCAAGCTAAACTGAAGATGCATGGCCAAGCAGCTTAGGTGGAATACAGCTGGAGATCTGTTCTTCCTTGTCTGCCCGGAGAACATTTTAGAGTGGATGTAGCTGTACATGAGGTGATTCTCTCCCAAGCAAAGAAGTCTCATGCTCATCTGTGGTGGTGAGTTCTACCACACAACAGCAACACTTTTTAAAAGCAACCAGCTCACCATATGACAAGGCAGAGGCAACCTACCAGTGAACCTACCAGGCAACCTTCACAAGTGAACAGTGAAGTAAAAGTGCATATGTTTTGTGAGGGGGATGTATCTTGCCATGAGCTTGAAAAATGGTAGTGAACCTAGAGTGCTATGGGCCATTTTGTGGGAATGATCGGGGTGGGTGGGGAGAAAAGTAAACAATCTCTAGCAAGGTTCACAAATGTTGCTGATATTTGCTTTGTTCTCAAGTAAGAATAAACTAAACTGGTTTAGAATTGAAGAGGAAAGTTTCTACACAGGAAAAACAATGTTTAATTTGTGTTACCTCACATTTTAATGCTAAAGGGAACTTTACAGTGATTTGATGCAGGTTTGCTTACATGCAAGTCTCATTAATTCAATGGGACTCAGGGCCAAATCCGGAGGCCCTTATCGCTGGCAGTACATGTGTACCACTGGCTAAAAGTGTTGCAAATGTGCTGTAAAGTGTGCTGTTTGCCTACCTCTGTGCCTGTGGCGGTCAGGCAGCTCAGGATTGGGCTAAGTGAAATATATCCACTTGCTCACAAGCTTGTGTGTGTGTGTGTGTAAAAAGTGAACATGATATTACCCAATCATTATCCTGACATGATTTTTTCCCCCGTATATTGTGCTTTCCCCTCCATTTCTGAGCCAGTGAACCAACACAGCACCAAAGATGATTAACAGCCCAATCCTAACCTGCATTAGAGCAGGCAGGCAGGCTGGCAGGCCTGGGCTGCATTTTAACACAGATTGGGAGGCAGTTGGAGCTCACCACGGGATAAGCGGGTATTTTCCCCTTGTCCCAGGGTAATCCCCAGCAAGCCCTATGGGGCTGCTTGGATCTGCGCCAGCAAAATTGCTGGTGCAGGTTCATATATTACCAACTGGTTCCTGCAGCATTGCTGGGTCAATGCAACAGCCTGTGCCAACTCAGCACCTCTTGTGCTGTTGCAGATGTTCCTTATGGCACGTTTGCCACAGCCCTGGGCCAACGCAAGTGAGATGCATCAGCCAAGGAGGTTCTTGGAATTGCACCCTACGTCATTTTGCCATGCTGACCTAACCACTGGTCCTAGTGAGAAATGATATTTATTTACATATTACACTGTATGTACACACAGGTGTACATAAGTTTGCATTTGAAAATTTGAACTGGCTCCTTGAAAATGTAGAGCATAGATCATATATAATATAGTATGCACAATGAACGTCAATATGAATTGTTCAGTAACACGAATACTTGTATGTTCACATGTAGACTGACAATCATGTGTACACTGCACAATAATTTTTATCCACCAAGATTCCACTCCCATGAATAAAAAAGTCTGAGTAATAAAACCAGTGGATTTTGTCCACACACACACCTTCTGTACCTGACTGGAGCTGTGCTCTGGACCTCAGAATGGCCAGAAAAGAAAAATGTTATTTCAGGTTTTCACCAAAACCAGGAAGTGACTTTTTTAATGCCTTATAAGGCATTATGCTAAAGCCTTTGATTGTGTGGATCACAACAGACTGTGGCAAGTTCTCGAATTGATGGGAGTACCAGACCACCTTATCTCTCTTCTGAGAAATCTGTATGTGGGTCAGGAAGCAACAGAATCGGATATGGAACAACCGATTGGTTTCAAATTGGGAAAGGAGTATGACAAGGCTGTATACAGTCACCATGCTTATTTAACTTATATGCAGAGTACATCATGAGAAAGGCTGGGCTGGACGATTCACAAGCTGGAATCAAGATTGCTGGGAGAAATAGCAACAACCTTAGATATGCAGACGACACCACTCTAATGGCAGAAAGTGAGGAAGACCTAAAGAACCTTCTGATGAGGGTGAAAGAGGAAAGTGCAAAAATTGGCTTGAAGCATTAAAAAAAAAACTAAGATCATGGCAACCACTTCCATCACTTCCTGGCAAATAGAAGGGGAAGAAATGGAAGCAGTGACAGGCTTTATTTTCCTGGGCTCCAAGATCACCACAGATGGTGATTGCAGCCATGAATTAAAAGATGTTTACTTCTTGGGAAGAAAGCTATGATGAACCTAGACAACTTAATAAAAAGCTGAGACATCACCCTGCCAACAAAGGTTTGCATAGTCAAAGCTATAGTTTTCCCAGTAGTCATGTATGCCTGTGAGAGCTGGACCATAAGGAAGGCGGAGCGCCGAAGAATAGATGCTTCTGAATTATGGTGTTGGAGAAGACTCTTGAGAGTCCCCTGGACTGAAAGGAGATCCAGTCGGTCAATCCTACAGGAAGTCAAGCCCGATTGCTCCTGGAAGGACAAATACTGAAGCTGAAACTCAAACACTTTGGCCACCTGATGAGAAGAGAGGACTCTTTAGAAAAGACCCTCATGCTGGGAAAGATTGAAGGCAAAAGGAGAAGGGGGCGGCAAAGGATGAGATGGTTAGATAGTGTCACCGAAGCAATGAGCATAAAATTGGGCAAAACCCGGAAGCTAGTGGACGACAGGGAGGCTTGGTGTGCTGTGGTCCATGGGGCCGCGAAGAGTCGGACACATCTTAGCAACTGAACTACTGCAACAAGTCATTATGAGGCCCGGAGAAGCTCTGCCCAGGCCTCATAAGGCATTAAAAACGTCACTTCCGGTTTTCAGCTAAAACAGCCATTTTGAGGCCTGCCAAGGCCGTGGGAGAATGAGTACAACCTCAGGGGGGCTCAGAAATCCCTCCAGTTGGGTTCAGAGGATTGGGGGTAAGGCCCAATTTGGGGGTTTGGAACTCACGGTGAAACATATCTGTGGATAATTAGGTCCAACTGTATACATATTGGAAACCTATGGAACGTAATACATACAAATATAGTTTCAGATTCCAACAATTGGAGAGCACAGTAATAGTCTTCAGTAAAGCCCAAAAGTTCCTAAAATTCCCTTAGGAAGCCCTAACAATTTGAGGAAGGGGGTGTTAAATTACAAATTTTGTTTTTACTTACAATTTCACCTCTGGATCCCTTTTCACCCCTAGGTCCCTGGAAAAAAAAAAAGCCCATAATTTTAATCCTGTATATCTTCAATTACTTGTTTCAATCACTACTGACACTTGCTTAGAATAACAGACATTTAAATGTTTATACGGAATTGTATTCACATGGACTTATGTGTGAAACAACTTCCAAAATGAAAAATATAGTTGATATTGTTTTATAATAACTTTTAAAAAATGCAGTCCCCAATATGAACTATTTACTTAAATTTAATCTACCACCTTACAATCAATAAAAGGAGATACAGTAGACAGGCATGCCCCAGTATCCACGATTTCAGTTATCCACGAATACCATGGATACAGGGATGACTGTTAAAAAGATAGGGGAACATTAACACATCTCTTTTTTTACCTTGTTGCAGCAAAACCACTGATGTTCCCCTATCTTTAAAAAGGCATTCCTAGTATCCACGGTTTCAGGTATCCATGGTGCGGTCAAGAGCAGAACCTCAGTGGATACCAGGGCATGCCTGTATAACAAAAAGATTATAATGAACTCTACTGCTATTATAAACTATTCAGTTGTGTGTGTAACTTAACAAGTTATATGAAAATGGTGCTTAGACTTTTTTTCTTCTCAATTTGATCTGGAGCTCCTGTAATTTGGTTAGCTGTGCTTTGCAATTCATCCATATTTAAACTCCAAAATAGAAACCAGTCACTTCTGAGAAGATTCATTTCTAACAGCCTAACCAACTTTCCAGTGCCAAT
>JAJKFI010000096.1:4559056-4573296 GCA_029204185.1 Lerista edwardsae
TTACTCACTGCAGGTTGCAACACATTCCCCATTCCCCAACAGCTACATCAGTGCTGGAAAGTTGTTAAGACTGGACTGTAGGACTTTTTTGTACAATGTGTATAGTCATTCATTTTCATGAATGATATATGGTGGACTCTCATTATCTGCTGGGGTTCCGTTCCAGAAATCTCCGTGGATAAGGGAAACCACGGATGTTCAAATCTGTGGTTTCCCAGCCCACCGTTCCGAACCTGACCTGAGTTGAGCTGGTTGAGTCCAGAGGCATTCTGAAGCCCACAGAAGCTGCAAGTGTCTGTCTGTGGCCTCTACAGGCTTCTGAATAAAGCCCAGAAGCAAAAAATAAAAAAAAAAGGTGACTTCCGATTTTCGGTGCAAACCAGAAGTCACATTTAATATGGGCCTGCTGTATTTCATTTTTCACTTATGCTAGACATCTGGTTAGTTAATGCATATTGTTTGCAGAGATGACAATTCTTTGCAAACTATCCTTGCGTACATTAACTTTGTGTCTTAACAGTTCAGCACCAACTGAAGTATAAAAAGAAACCGAATAGTAATATTTAGTAATATAAATATAGTGCAGGTTTGGCATCTTTTATTCAAAGTGCTTGGGACCAGAAGTGTTGTGGATATCAGAGTTTTCCGTATTTTGGAACACTTGCATATTCTTATCTAATAAGATAGCTTGGGGGGGGGGGAGTCTAAACGCAAAACTTATTTTTATGTTTCATATACACCTTACACACATAGCCTAAGATAATTTTACACAATATTTTTAATTTGTGCATTTTGTGCAACCTGTCACATGAGGGCAGGTGTAGAATTTTCCATTTGTGACATTATGTCAGCGTTCAAAAAAGTTATGGCAAAAGGGTGGGCGAGAGGGCTCAGCTCTGCAACCCACTGCACATGGCCTCACGACCTACCAGTGGGTCATGACTGACACTTTGGGAACTGCTGAACTAACCAATAACGAAGAAAAATCAGTACTCCCTTGATCTTGACATGAAACTAGTCTTAACAGTGGTGGACCTAGGTGGGTGAAAGGGGGCAAATGCTTTTGGGCGTCACTCAGCAGGGGGTGGGGCCACGCCCCCTCCCCCGCTGTCACCCAGAGCAGCTTTGTGCCGCTCCCAGTGCCCCTCCAAGGATTGGAGGAGCTGTGGGCCACCTAGAATAGCAGAGAGCGGCTTTGCACAGTTCCAAGCAGCGCATGCCCCCTCTAAGGACTGTGGCAACCCCCCAGGACTGCCACTGAGTCTTGACCTTGTTGATGTACTGTATAAGTAAAGGGGCCACATCTACTAGTTCTTTGAAGTGGGAAAACCCTTATGTGGGAAAAACAATGCTGAGAACAGTGCGTTGAAAAGAACTTACAGGTTTGCCAGCTGGGCCTATGATGCCTTCATTACCAATAGGGCCCATGTTTCCCTAAAAACAAACAAAAAAAGGAGTTTGAAGAGCAATAAATGAACGTAACCAATCTATAATAATACTGCCCTGGGGCAATAGTTCAATACAGTATTTAAAGAACATATAAGTACATGTCTGGCCAAAATGGCATGATTATGGAAGTATGTGAGATCCCATGCCCTTTCAAAGAATGATGCCAATGATGGTTTCTGAGTGAAAAAACAAGATAATTGTAACTTGTGTTCTTTTTTTCTTTTGTATTTGCATGGCATTTATGAACATTTTACATACTAAAAGTAAAGGAAATCGATCACTGTTATGTAAGAGGCAGAAACGACAGTGGCGGTCAAAACTATACATTTCATGTTTAGACTGCAAAGACTCTTATCCAGTATATATTACAAGGCTAAAACAATATAAGTACAGGTTGAGCCTAATTATGCACAGATTTTTCATCCACAGATTTGACTCAACACAGGTTCCCTGGACCTGTGTTGAGCCAAATTAAGCTCAACCTAAAGCCTCTGATGGTGACTGGAGCTGTACTCTGGTCATCTCCAGAGGCTCTACAGAAGCCCGCCGAGGCCATGTGGGTCCTCTCAAGGCCTTGGTGGGCCTTACAATGGTCATTTTGGCCAAAAAAAAGTCACCTCCCGGTTTCCAGAGAGGGGAACCAGAAGTGACATTTTTAATGTCTTGTAAGGCATTATGAGGCCTGGGAAAGCCCTCCAGGACTTTTCTGGGCCTTGAACTGCCTTATAAGGCATTAAAAATGTCATTGCCCTCTTGACAGCAGCTCAGGACAGCTCTGCATTTGTCTGGAGGGTAAGGGGGATTAAAAAAACCCATTTTGACCGATGTCGAGGCCGCATGCAAATGCGATACGGCTCAGAAAGTGCTCTGGACAGCAGTGGAGCACAGCTCCGCTTGCTGTCTGGAGGGTGGCAGGAGGCAAAAAATCTGCAGGTTTAATTACCTGCTGATTTTTTTTAATGCAAGCGTTCCGGGAATGGAAGCTTCATGGATAAAAAGGCCCCACCTGTATATACACAAGCCTATCACTGAATATTTCTAACGAAGATGTGTTATTTCACACATAGCACAAGGTAAAAGCAAGAGTTACGTACTCAGCCATGCTGGTGAAGAAGGACTCTTTTGCTCAAACCATTTTGGCTTGAACATGTATCATCGAGAGAAGGGCAACCACAAGCTGGAAGCTTCAGTTGGAAACACTCCACAGAAGTGTTTCTTAATCTCAAAATGCCCTATGGGCATGAATTATGAACTTCTTATGAACTGAATGAAAGAATGCTTTCAAGAGAGCAGAACTACATGATATAATAACATGGGACTGCCACCAGTAATGACAATTCCACAACCAGTTTTTCTCCTCTGTAATGAGTAAAACAACCATGTCCTGACATTATCACAGCCCACATTGTGTACTAGGGGTAAAGAAATGGGCAATATGATGACATCAAGAGTTGGTGCAAAGACATGCTACAAATTCAGAGCGAGAGAAATAATTCACCATGAGCCTACAATCTCCAGCCCCCTTTCTTACAGTGAGGCTTATACATTCTTATACATTCTACCTTTATTTCTGCAGAGAAGAAAACATCTTCAGGTCAATTTTGTCCTTTTTTTTTAATGCTATGAGTGTAATTTGAAGAGAGCTGTAAACCAAATACGTATTTTTGATAAAATGTCTTCATTTTCAATCAATCAACTGATTAATTACTAAATATACTTTCACATTTCAACACGTCCGTGCAATTGTTTCGGAGTACCTTGAAAAAGGGGTCATTTTGTCTTAACATAAGCTGTAGGAAATTTACTGCGAATCATAAGACAGGAAAGCTAACTTCCAGGCAGCTTAAATGACAGCTTATTCCACCAGAGCTGCGTCCTGAAACTTTCACTTCTTGTTGCCTTTGTTGAAAAATCGCATGAGACTCATTTTAATCTTTAAGCTTAGTTGATTAAGTACACTGATTAAGTCTTGCTGAAGGCCCAATTAGTGTCCCTAAGTGTTAAAAACTGAATCAATCAATCAATGGTTGGCAATTTGATGCCCTTTCAAATTAAGCCAAAGTTTGCTGTTTGAAACAAGCTGCTTCGCCCTGCCAAACTGGAGGGCCATTCGTTTGTTTTGCTGGTGCTCTGGATAACATCCTTGATTTCAATTCTTTTTTGCTATTTACTGTCACAGAAGAAAATCAATTTGGTGTTTAGAACAGTCCGACTACAGGTGTCTTTGTGAACAGGTAAAGTAGGCATAGCAAGTAAATGGTGCAGTGATTGATACATTTAAGGATATTTGAAATACTTACTACTTGGCCTATTGGGCCTTTGGGTCCCAGGATTCCAATTAAACCAAGGTCACCTTCAGGGCCCTAAAATTTAAAACAACAACCAAGTAAATGTTTTAAAAAATGTATTCATAGTTCTACATATGAGACTGTGTTAACCCTGTTATTTGGAACTAACACGGATAATTAACCAATTAACATGGAAACTGCAAGTAAAAGCTTGGTAGGAAAAAACATCAAATATGCTATACACACACCCCTTGATGTACCTGTTTTTGATTCAGACGCCTTTGGAATAATACTTATGTAATCAATATTGAAATCTAATTGACACACACACATTTTGAAATAACATGGTCAAAATACTCACACGGGTGATGCCCCTAAACACAAAGGCTCCATTCTTAGGTTATATGGCTAGTGATTCTAGTGCCTGGTTAGTACCAATTCGGTTTCATGTTTATGGATCTTTTTATGAGCCATCATTACAAAAATGCTCTAAAAAGAGTTTGTGCCTGCCTGATTTTGGGTGAGGTGATGAGGGGAAGGGCTAAATGGCTTGAAAAACAACCTAACTGGCATTAAAATATTGCATTCATCTTCATCCCAGCTATCCCATGCTGTAACTCTGAAGCATTGCTGGTGTGAGATGCCAAGGCAGTTCTTATTAGTTGATGGGTGGTGATGTTCCTGCAGGCGAGGGTCCCAGCCTCCACCTTCTAGGAACCTCACAGCATGAACTGCCCTGGAAAGGATAGCACCACTCAGGCCACTTCTGATTGTAGGAAATTTCCTGCCCTTTGTTAATGTGTATGCAGACAGTGAACCACCAGAACCAGAGGCGTAGCTAGGGCATTTTGCACCCAGGGCTACTTAATTTTTTTACACACACTCCCACGGCAATTTTTTTTGTTTTTTTTTTGGCCATAACTTTTGCTAGCATTAAGGTATTACACTCTGGTTTTCTTCATTGAATTCCTGGTGAAATTTCACATCAAATGGTATACAACATGATGGTATTATTCCTTAAACCGTGATTTGTTCAAAAGAAGTTTTATTTTTGGTTTTTACCTTTTTTGGCCATAACTTTTGATAGAATAGAGATTTTACACTCTATTTTTTTCATTGAATTCTGGGTGGAATTCCGCATCCAACGGTATACAGCATGACCATATTGTGCTTTAAACTCGTGATTTTTGGAATTTGGGGTTCAGTGGTGACCCCCCCCCGAAGATAGCAACTGGAGTGCTGTGCCCCCCGCCCCATAGGTAGCTATGCCACTGACCGCAACAGTGATCAGGCATTCTTGCTCTAGTAACTGAGGTGAGGAGTTTACCCTTGGAAAAACAGGCACACCTCTGCACAAACATCTTCCAAGATTAAGAATGGGCTGGTGAGACGCACTGTACAATAGAAGCTGTGCTGCTGCCACCTTTGGCTACAGTAGAGCTGTTAGGAGGGAACTATTTGGGTTTGTTTGCGATGGCAAATCCCAACCTGTACCATTTACATACATTTTTCTAGTAAAAATATTTTTGATTGTTGATAACAATCAAAAATTGCTATCGTTTTTGAGATGTGTGCTGCTTTTCAAAAATGTAACCCCTGCCCAAAATGAGAGGTACTTTTACTGTGCTTTGACTTTTCTCTGGATCTCTGACATACTTTAAAATGCTGTTAAGCAATGGACAAAATATTTTAACTATTTATGTGGGGGTGGGGTGGGGAAATTAAGCAATTAAAAAGTGTGTTCTCCTGAAGATCTTTCATTACAGCATACAGTTCAAATAGGCACTATCCAGTCAAGACGTAAGTGCTTGCATGTTCTGTTCATTTCAATGGCAATCAAAGCACATGCGTAAATCAATCAGACAAATTAAAGAGACTTAGAAGTGTTTTGATTTTGGCTAAACTGTGCTCAAAGTAATCACATACCTTGGGACCTGGGAATCCTTGAAATCCCATCAAACCTTGATTTCCAAATTCTCCCTGTAATAGTAATAGAGAAGGGTATTAGCATTTTAGAATTGCAACTGAATTAGCCAAGACCTAGTTTATATACAACAGAAAATACATACAGGATGCCCCTTCAGGCCAGGATCTCCTGCTGGGCCTTGATCACCTTGTGTCCCTGGAAGACCTCTGTTACCTTGCTTTCCTGGATGACCCAGAAGCCCTTGTTCACCCTATAATAAGGGGGAAAGTAAACTTTAATCAATATATGAGAGCAGGAGCTTACCCCTCTAAGAGCACAATCCTATCTATTACCCTCACTCTCTGTTAATGCAGAAGTGCCAAAATGGTGAATACTGCATTTTACGGAGCGGGGGGGGGGGGCAGACTAGGAGTTCTCCTCCTGGTAACATTTGTTTCCTTCCTTGGGGGTAAGCCTCTACAGTGTAGAAAGGGTCTACTTGCACCTGTGCATGCTAAACCTGCCCTGCTGGATTGGATCTGGGAAGGGGGATAGGATATTGGCGCCACTGATCTTAACCCCCTTTTGCAAGGGTTTTTTGGATGTTTTGCAAATAGTGCTGACAGCTTTACAGCCATCAGAGCCAGCGCAGGAGGCACACCACCACTGGATGGTGTACATTGGATCGGACTCTGAATCTCTTTATGAAGTATTTATTCAAAATAATGCCTCAGGCAAAATTCCGATTTTGAACCTCATCCTGACCTTGAGGATGAGCTCTATTTCAAAACTCTACTTAGGAGCTCAATGAAATCTATCAGACGTATAACTGTTTTTGACCATGAAATTTTTTCTTTGCAATGTCATTAGTATATGCATTTTTCCAGAACTAAGCCATATTTCCTTTGTGTTCATAAAAAAGAACTTAGCATAATCAAAAGCAAATTTGAGAGTAAAAGAGGATTTCTGTACCTTACTAGAAACAATAGCTACACTGTTGTTTTTCTTATAAACATGGAAGAATGGCATGTTCCTATACCTAATACATTAAGAACATGGGATGGTAGTAATCCCTAAAGTAGGCTGTACCTATCTTCTATTTTTCTGCCAAACCACCCCAGGAATGAAGTATGAAACTTGGTCCTAGGATTTTATTTTTCCCTTTTACACAAACTGGGAAGCCCAAGAGTCTGCAAAATCAATTCATTTTCTCAGTTGACTCAGTAGCTCAGTTTACGTCTGAACTTAAGGAATGTCCATCTAAGTAGTCAATAAATAAAATTAAATATTTTTTAATGATTTAATGGGTCACCAATTACCTCTTTAAAAAATGCCAGTGTGAATCATGTGAAGCTTGTTAATGACCTAAAAGAGGCTGGTCACAAATGGGAAGAATACTTCAAACAGATGCGGCAAATACTTAACTCCCTACCCACCATTTCAAAGTAGGTGACATATGTGCATTTTCACTTGGTTTTAGAAACAGAAGCAAAATGCTGGTATTCCTTCAAAAATATCAGATACATAAGCTGCAATTCAGCCTTTTCTATTACTTTTGAATACATGGGCTGAAGGATTTCAAGCATAGTTATCAATCAGCTTGAAAAGCTGCTATTCATATACCTTTAGTCCTGGTGGTCCAGTGTTTCCTGGCATACCTGGTAACCCCTTTGGTCCCTGAGTTCCAGGATATCCTGCCAGTCCAGCGATTCCTGGGCTTCCTCTGTTACCCTTGATTAAAAAAATAGCAAGTTATTTACAGTCACTGGCTGCATTTGTTTTGAGCATTACTACAAAGCGTGTTCTAATCCGTTCCGACTATAAATCTCCTAATACCACATCAATGAGTTAAATAGCTGAACTATTTATTTAAATGTAGCATTACTACATATCGAAAGATGTACTGTTAAGACTTTAACTTTGGCATTTCACAAAACTGCATACTATGTGTACCAAGAAGGCTCCCTACTGACTTAGGCCCCAATCTTATCCAACATTCCAGGGCTGATACAGCCACGCCAATGGGGCGCATGCTGCATGCTGCGGTAGGGACAGTCATGTAGATCTCTTTAAGGTAAGGAATAGTTTGGGCTGCACTATGGCCGAATCAGCGCTGAAATGTTGGATAGGATTGGGCCCTTTGTTAGAGATGCAAACATGGCTTCAGATAAAAGCAAGAGGTTTCCTGGAACTAATTTTTTATTGCAGTGCCCCTTGAATGATGGGTTGCGATCCACCACTGAGAGCAAGAAAGGGCCATTCCCCATGAAAGGGCCCCAACAGCGCCACAGTGATCATAGTGCTGCAGGGACCCAGGGGCATGGAAAGGGACCACACAGGGTAGGGAAGCCTTTCAGAGAGTGCTTGCAGCCCCCTCTGTGACTCTCCATGCTGCAGCAATGAGCTCTGATTTGCAATTGGAACTCACTTCCTATTTAATTTGTGATCAGTCCCTTTCCATGCCCCTGGGTCCCCGTAGCGCCATGATTGCTGCAGCGCTGTTGGGGCACATACCCCTCCCTGTGCCCGCCCAGGCAAACACTTACCAGCAGTCTTCAAACTCCCAGAAAGTTTGAAGGCCACTGTTCTATTGCATTAAAAAATAAGATGGAGGAGGATGGAGGTGACGAAAGTGTGGTTTATATGTTTCCATTGTGCTGTTCTGCATAGCCTGGTCCCATGCTGTAATGGTAATGCTAAGTCATTCAACAGGAACTGGATGGGACAGGAGGTTTGACACTGTTACTTCCCAAAATTGATGCTGGTTCCCAGGGAGGGGTGACACTGGCATTAGAAGCAACCATGTAATTCTCTTATTCCATGTGGTTCTTATTACAGATGTTACTGGTGCATTGTGAACACTTACACCCCAAACCTGAGCAGAAGTACCAAAATGATTACTGCTGTATCCTGTGAATGCTGCAGCAGCTATCAGAATTCTTGGGTGAAGGGAAAGTCCTGGCCCCCACAGTGGGGTTACTTGAGTCTCTGCCAGCTATTTTGCTGGTGCAGAGTTGAGAACCCTTGTGTCAGGCACCTAAGCCCAACCCAGGGGGTTAGGACGCGGCAGCGAGGGTTGCCACCAGACCCATTCCCCTCTTGGGGCTGCTCTTCCTCTCCCCCCATCCAGTTCTACTGTCCCTCCACCTTCCCCCTGCTCCAATGGCCCGCAGCAGCCCTTACCACAGTTGCTAGTACAGCAGCCCTTCCATAGTGCTGATACTCTAGGCCAGTGATGGCGAACCTATGACACGCGTGTCAAAGGTGACACGCCACAACATTTGGGGTGACACAGCAGTGTTCGCCAACACCTGACAAAAACTGAGTTTGTTTTACTCATTTTTCATTTCTGTAATTATTTGACGTTTATGTAATACTTAGCACCACAAGATTTGACTTTATTTTTGGTTTACGTAAATGAATATAAAGAATTGTTTCTCTTTCGTTTGGGAGGGAGGTTGACACGCCAACAGAGCCAAGTTAAGCATTTCTCAAAGTTTTGACACGCCAAGCCCAAAAGGTTCGCCATCACTGCTCTAGGCCACGGGAGAAGGCCCAGCACCAGCACTGAGGCCTTTGGCAGTGCTGCAAACATGCTTTATGACCTGTTTGTGACACTGGAGCTGGCGGTAAGCTGCCGGCTTCAGGACTGAGCCCTTAAACACTTACAAGCAAAAAAAGAAAATAAAAAAAATTCCATGGATAAAAGGTAAAACAAATGCTACTCACAGGAAGGCCTGGTTTTCCAGGTAACCCAGGCTTTCCAGGATTCCCAGGAATGCCTTCTGGTCCAGGATAACCAGATGCACCCTTCTGCCCCAGGGGACCAGACTGACCCTGAAATAAATATGCAATAGGTTAAATCAACCCTACTAAATAACAAGAGTTATCCAAATCTAATCAATACTAAAGGTGAGTTTCCAAACTCAGAGCGCCATCCTAACTTACTGTTTCGCCGTCATGGCCACTGCTTCAAGAGCCTCTGCAACTACTCGGGAGTTGGCTATGTGAGCAGGATGGCTTGTCTTGCCTTGCCAGTGTTATATCTCATTCCAGGGCTGGCGGCGGAGGTGACTTTGGCGCCAGGTGGCGCAGGGTCAGGGAGAGGATAGCGAAAGGATGTTCCGGATGTGGGAAGGGGCATTTTTGGATGGGTGGAGAGTAGAATGGTGGTGGTACAGACCTGGGAGAAGGGCAAGATCCTATCCACTTTCTCAGGCTAAGCTGGGCTACCAGACTTCTGCCAGCTATACAGCTAGTGGAGAACTGTGTAGCTCCATAGGACAGGGGAAAACTAGTTCCGTACCTCGAGAATACTTCCAGGTGTCTCCTAACCTACTGTACACTGGGTACGGCAGAGGCCATGTGGCCTGGCTGCACCAGTGCAGGTTACGATTAGGCTGCTTGTCAGTACATACCTGGGGCAGGCTAGTGACTTTAATACAGGCATGCCCCAGTATCCACTGAGATTCTGTTCTGGACCCTCCCATGGATACCTGAAACCATGGATATTGGCGATGCCTTTTTAAAGATAGGAGAACATCAGTGGTTTTGCTGCAACAAGGTTTAAAAAAGAGAGATGTTCCCCTATCTTCAGTGGTGTCATTCAAATGATTTAGGAACAGGAACTCACTTTTGATTGGCACTTGTCAGGAACCCGGAACCAGCCACGGAGCCCGTTAGGATCCGGAACGCCAGTTCTGGTCCGTTCCCCCTGAATGACATCACTGCCTATCTTTTTAATAGGCATCCCCAGTATCCATGGTATTTGTGAATAACTGAAACTGTGGATACTGACAGCGCAATCCTATGGGACGTGCAGCGTCGATGCAATGTGGTTGCGTCAGCGCTGTGCACTTAGCGCCAATGCGGGGGCGCCAAGTGGCACCCCTGCGCTGGCGCTAAGGCAACGGGACCGGCACTGCAAGTAGTGCTAGTCCCACTGTGCCCACTCTGTACCTCCTTGGCGCCAGGCTGAAGCATTAAAAACAGTTAAAACAGTATTAAACAACAATAGCAAACAAAATGAAAACACAATTTAAAAAACAATTTAAAAACAATTTAAAAAACAAAACAAAAACAAACCCCGTGGATCATAATAACCAGCAGGCCAACCTGTCAGCAGTTAAAAGCTTTTTGGAATAAAAAGGTCTTCAGCCCCCGCCGAAATGTAAACAAAGAGGGAGCAGTTCTCAATTCTAGGGGAAGGGTGTTCCAGAGTTGGGGGGGCCACCACCGAGAAGGCCCTCTTCCTGGCCGCCGCCCCTCTCACTTCTCCTGGTGGCGGCACAGTCAAAAGGGCCCCCCCAGATGATCTAAGAGTACGGGTTGGATTGTATGGAAGGAGGCAGTCCCTCAAATACCCCGGACCCGAGCCGTAAAGGGCTTTAAAGGTCAAGACTAGCACTTTGAATTGGGCCCGGAACAGAACCGGCAGCCAGTGTAGTCGCCGAAGCAACGGCTCGACAGAGTCAAACCGACGTGCCCCAGCAACCACCCGAGCCGCCGCGTTCTGTACTAGTTGTAATTTCCGGACCGTCTTCAAAGGCAGCCCCACGTAGAGCGCATTGCAATAATCTATTATTATATACTATAATCTATTCCTTATACTACGCTGGATATGGTGCAGGCCCGTCAGCCTCGCCATTCCAGTGCAGTATAGGATTGCGCTCTGAATCAGTGAATACTGGGACATGCCTGCATCTCTAGTTCCTGTTTGCACATGTTCTTCTCAATGGAAACACTTGTCTTTTGTTTGATGTTGTGATACTGAGTAATGCTTGTTTATTAATATTTATCTAATAGTAATATTAACAATATCACTTCTGAGTCTTACGTTTGCGGGTTGTGTTGCACTTCAGAATGATCTAAGCTGGGATGCCCTGACTCTCCAGGGGATCTCAGATCCTCTGTTAGCATCTCCATACATTCCCAGTAACAAAGCTGCCATCAAGCCTCCATCTGGTAGGTTGCAGTCTCAGGAACAAAACTCCAAGAAATCAGACTTTTCAGAGGCAATTCCTCCCATTACACTCCTTAGAGGAGCAGAGCCCCACTGCTCACCAGTGTGCATTAATTAACATAGCAAGTAGATTAGACAGGAAGTATTGGAAAGAGACAAAGTGCTTGGCTCCAAGGCCTGGGTCTTCCCTCACTGTGCAGGAGGGGCATGTCAGGGTGAGAAGTGATATAAGGGCTCCTTTTGACCAGTGATTCTTTCTCAAAGACACTGTTGACTCAGAATGGTATTCCTGCCTTGTTGCCAGTTTGACTATCCCTGTGCCTTGCGGATTCCAGGACAGGCCAGATACAAGGAAGGGACAGTTCTGAGGGATACATACATTAAAGCAGAACAATCTACAAATCAGTTACATATAAAATAAGAATTTGTTTTAGACTAGATTTGGTCGCTCTTCATTTTGTAATAATTGGGTGTGGAACACAGACCTTACAAAGTGTGAGGTTATAAAGCTCCATAAAAGCCAAGAAATATGAATGGCATAATTTAAAACATCAACGTAATTTCTACCCTCCAGGACTGAAGGGATAATCCCATTTCATTAGCTTTTTGTCTTTCATCAAGAGCATGTCACTGCCTGCATCAAGTAATTTGAGTCTGCATTTCTGTTACCCTTCATCTGAAATATAAACGTTTGATTCCTCGAACAGTTTGTTTACTTACTGGCATTCCCGGTTTCCCAGCCTGACCACTCATTCCTTTCTTTCCAGTGGGACCCTAGAGATTTCAAAACATTTGTCAGCTCCCAAAACCGATTAAATAGAACAATAGGTCAGAAGCCTGCATTTTTCTGTCGAAGAGTGAGGAGCACTTCCATTATCTGGTGTTTGGTCACAACCAAAGAATGTGGGAATAAATTCCAGCTGGGGAAAATCTTAAGATTGTGTTTGCAATCTCATGTTCTCTTTTTCTTAGGTACAGCCCTTGTCAAAGCACAGCATTCATTCAAAGAAGCACACCAGCATTTTTTACCAGGTCATTCAACTTGAGCTGCATTCCATCTGTGAGGGGAAACAACTGTACAGAGTTCCAACCACTTAGGCTGTTTGTGTTGTGCCCACAGTGGTTAGGCTGGATTCTGTTTCTTCCTGGGCCGACCCAGAGTGTGCAGCAGTGATGACGGAGCCTCTGCTGCCTGCTATGGGATAGATGGGGACCAGGCAGTGTTGAAGAAGTAAGTAAAGTACTTTTATACTTACCTACTCCATAATTCCCTGGTCTCCAAAGGGTCTACTTGGATCTATGCCAGCTCTTTTGCTGGCATAAATCTGTGTAGGTCCAAGAGGCTTCTTGGGCCTAGGCTGCCGAGATCTGCACCACAAATGCTGCCTAGATCTGCCTCCAGCCTACACTCAACATGCCCATGGCCCAGCCTGATTCCCCCTGATCTTCCTCCTCTGCCACCTTACCTGCACCCGCAGAACATCTGGGCAGTTTTGGAGTGTGCACGAAGCCATTTTCATTGGCAGCTCTGAAGTTGCACTGTGCAAAGGGCAGTATGGATTTCATGCTGCTGCATTAGGATCTATGGCATAGTGGATAGTGAGATCCACAGCTGTAGATCCCTGATAGGATTGGGTCATTCATTTTTTAATTGTTCTCAAAGAAGTAGTGCAAGTCATGCTTTACTTAAAGGAAATACTTTCATTAAATTGTTTCTGTGCAGAAATGAAGGGTATTTTCATAATTGAAAATAAGAAATGAAGGCTACATTCATTGTTTTCCTGATGAAATTTACAGCCCAATCCTATCTAACCCCATGCCGCAATGCAGCACAGCCAATGGGGTGCATGCTCCACCCTATGAAGGGGCTTTTGGGCAGCAAAGATTTCCTTGAAGTAAGAGAACATTTGTTCCCTTGCCCTGGGGTAAGCCCTCACCATACTGCTGGTTCTAACTTGGACCTTGTGTCAGAAATATATGTGGGGTAAGTCTGAGTACCTTGAAAGGCAGATTGAGACTGGGAATAAGATATTGGTGGCACTGCTGCCACTGAAACTGCCCTTCTCCCTGCCCTGATCTCCACCCGCACGTGACCTCCCCATCCCTCAGGACACCCTCTGGATGTGACCAGAGCACAGCTCTGGTAGTGTTCAGAGGGAGCATGGTTGCAAGCAAGGGGGCAGGGCCCCACATTGTCACCTCCCACGGAGTGCTGCTCGGGATGCTGTGACCCCTGTGAACCCCCTTCAGCTATTAATGCAACTGAATATGACAGCATATTTGTTTGCTTCACTCTTTATGCTTAAACAAATAGTTTAAGTAAAATATATTGTTTGACATGCCCGTGTACTGTATAGCTGGGTGGTTTAAATGGATTGCTAAAAAGTATATGCTAAATCTTGGCTCCAAGTAGTAATGGTTCCCAGTAGTCTTCTTAGCTTCTCAAAAAGAATAACTTTTCACTTAACTTTTGTTAAGTTCTACAGCAGTTTTTTTTTAATGCTGTCACAAAGGATAAAGATGGATCACTGATTCCAATTTGAATCTTCCTGTCTCTGTCCAATTTGAAACTCCCAAAATGGCAATATTATTATTATTATTATTATTATTATTATTATTATTATTATTATTATTA
>JAJKFI010000096.1:4573306-4590964 GCA_029204185.1 Lerista edwardsae
TATTATTATTATTATTATTATTATTATTATTATTATTATTATTATTAATTTGATTTTTACCCCGCCTTTTTGCCCAAAGGCACTCAAGGCGGCATTACAATATAAAAAAGATACAATATAAAATTAACATTAAAAAGCAATTAAAAACAATGTTAAAAACAAAACACACTGGATCCATTCATGCAGTCACCTATCTGTACACTTGGGGACAGGAGGAGGAACACAATGGGCAATGTAATGGAACACATGCAATGTAAGGTGTAATGAGGGCTCCACTGTATGCATCCATATACAGAGTGTCCTACATTTCCATGATAACATTTTTTTTGTGACGTTCAAGTTTTGATGGTGACAGAAGTATGCCCCTGACGCATTGCCCACAAGGTCCATGCCCACTGCCTGAGAATATTTCCAGACTGGAGATTACGTTAATTGGCTGTCAATTAGGTATTTGCTACCAGTCAGGAATCTATTTACAATGAAAGCAGACAGTTCATTATTTTGATGTCTGTTTCGTGCAATCAGTTCTGTAGGAGTTAGCAGCAGAGTATTGTTCATATCTTTAACTGGAGTTTTAAGATGTATATTTTCTGTAACGCTTTCTGTTGTTAAACTATTTTTTTTAGAAAGAACTGTAATATTATATTTCAGTTGAGGGAGAATAATGGAAAGTTTGAAGACACAGCAGATGGGGGGGGGCATTTCTTGGTTCGACATTAAACATGTGATGCCAAAGTTAGAGCATTTTATGACCACAGAAGAGGCTTTACAGAGCACACCGATGGCCAAACTACACATTATGTTTAATACATGAATCCAGGCAGATTTTCTGAAGCAAGTAATTACCCCAAGACAGTGGTTCTTAAGCTTTTTAGCACCACTTTCAGAATGACAATGTTTTGGGACCATTGGAAGTATGTCATTCACCCGGAAGTGTTGTCATGGCTGGAAGTGACATAATCAAGCAGGACAATATTGAACACTCCCCATATGATAAAATCAAATCAATCCATCCATCCATCAAGCTAGTAAGTAAATTAAATGTTTATGAAGTTTAAAAAAAATGTTTAAAATAAAGAACACTCCTAACCCTCCCAAGCTGTTGCCGAACTGTTAAAAAAATTTTCCTCAAACATTCCAAAGGCTGCAATCCCATCCGGTTACCAAGGAGAAGCCCCATTGACTATCATTGTTAAAAGTATATACAGTAAGTCCTCTTTATATGCAACCTCGCTATCTGCAGCCTGGCTTATCTGTGAGGGGCAGAATGGTTACATTCCTTGTTATCTGAGCCTCTGTCCTCGTTACCCACTATGCAAAGACCTCCAAAGGCAGCAGGAACCTTCAGAATGTCACCTGCAACCAACGCTGAACACTTTAAAATGGCCGGGAAAAGCATCAGCTTGCTATTTTAAGGGGTCTGTGCTGGTTCCAGGTGCCATTCTGAAGATCCCTGCAGCCTCTGGAAAGTCTCTGCAGCATTCAGAGATCTTTTGGCACTTCCTGCTGCACTCTATTGGCTTCCTGAGGGCCTCCGCTAAATTCTTCTGATGGCAGATAAGGGACTCGTTGCACCTAATACCACTGATCCCATAGGAGTAATGATTTGTTATCTGCGAATTTGTATCTGCGAGAATTTCCAGAAACCAAACCCTAGCGGATAATGAGGATTGACTATACATAGTAGCCTGTTAAAAGTACAGGTCTATAACATTTCTCCAAATGTTAGTCACATACCATTAAAAATGTAAAAAAAACCCCGACACACATTGAAATGAATGGGGACCCATCTGAAATTGGCTTGAGTCAACCCACAGTTTGAAAAGCACAGTACTTAGGGATGTCCTGCTCAGTCGCACTTGCCTATAATGCATGTGGGGTGTTTATGTACTGCTATGTTTATGTGAATGGCAGTCAGCCCATGCTCACGATTCTTTGGCAGGACACCCCACAGTACAGAGATGATATCCCAGGTACAGTGTCATCAATGCTACTTATAAATCACTATTTCTGTTTTGCATAACATTACTCATGTCTCCTTTGCTTCAATGCTGTTGAAAACAAGCATTCCCTTGCCTGGAAGTAAGAATAACTGAGCCCAGTGCTGTTTCACCTGAGTTACTTGTTTACATGTACGCACATAGCAGTGGGCAAGGGCAGCATCCAAAGTGGACTATGGTGATGGGAGGGAGCAGATGGGCGCTCTTTTTCCTCAATGCCTACAAGCGAAAAAGCACCCATCTGTCTGTCCAGCCCTGTCACCGCCAAGAACAGTGAATGGATGAGGAAGACGTGTTCTTCAATGAATGACCACCAACTAGTAAATGGTTAACCTGGCATAATTTAGCTACTGATATGAAGGAGATATTGGGCTGAGGAGTGGAGTGGTAACAGTTGTCACTTGTCAAACGTATATGTACAACAAAGGGAGTGTAGTGGGGCTGATTTCCCAAGAAATATGCAGGTGTTGATCGGTGTAGCTGTAATTGTCTATGTACAATTACCTGAAAGTTACTCCACTGAAATCAGAGGGATATATTCTGAGTAAACATGCATAGGGTTAAACAGAAAGGGCTTCCTAGCTTAGGCCAGTTATTTAGCTCTTCCTTTAGTTCATAGTAAATATATTGGGACAGGTGTTTTTCAAGTAAATACAGTTTGACTGGACAAACTTATGTGGGAGAGATTGGTGCCCTGTTTTCTTGCAGAGAACTGATGTGAGCAAGATAGAAAAGAGGGAGTAATAGGATCTTTAGCTATGGAGTTTCTTGAGAAAACAAGGGAGATATCGAGGTAGTCTAGTACATCACAGTCAGAACCTCTGCGAAGTACTCATGCTGCCCATGCCATGTTCCCTATTTATTGCCTTCCATGCAAGCCTCATGGCTTCATATATCCTCTTTTTTAAAAGAGACCTAGTGCCACCAAGTATGAAGAAGACAACAGAGGCACAAAAACAATGGGTACAAATCAGGTGATGTGGATTAGACCAAACCACTGAGAATCAGAGGGATTGATGAATGTGTTAGGTCGTAGTCTCTACAAGAGGGGAGGAACAATGACCATAAATGATACAACTCTGCAGTCACACAACAAACAGGATATGGAAGGGGGTGAGATCATGCTGTCTGAAAGCAGGAACATCTGGTGCCACAATCAAATGGTAACATACAGAAGCGGGAGCCACTCTTTAATGATGCATTAAACATAACACGTAGTTTGGCCCTGAGCTATCCAAGTCATAAAATGTAGCTTTACCTTCAGTCACAGATTATTATGCATCCCTCAGAGAACAGTTTTACTGGAGCAAGACTACAGTGAAAGTGGAAGTACGAAGGTGTAATGGGAGTATTTAGGATAATTATGAAATCCTTTTTAAAACATATTAAAAGTTGGTATACTTTTATACCATAACATTACATTCCTTTGGTGGCTCTGTTTCCTTAAATCAAAGCATTAACAATGACAAATTTATCCTGTGGCCCTTGGACTTGTGCCAGTTAAAGACCTGATGCAGGTCTGAGCAGACCCATTGGCAACTGTAGGGCTTGCAGAAGAGTAGGGTAAAATGTTTTCTCTTATATCTCCCAAGCCTCCTGATTGCCTCCCCCTCCCCCAGAGCATGCACTGCAGCCTGTTTTGGCGTGGCTACATGCTATAGCAGGGAAAAGGATAGGATTGGGCTATAAATCTCAAATGTCATTATTTTTAAAAGAACCAAGAAAAGTCAAAGCCCTTTTTGAATTTCCTGCTTTTCTACCTACTTCAGACCCTCTCTCTCCTTTTGGTCCTGGCTCTCCTGGTTCTCCTGGCTCACCCTTTGGAAAAACAAAAAAAGAATATAAAACAGTGACCAGAAGTAATGGAAGATAGATATATAGAACTATGGATAGATAGAACACGGATAGGTAGAACAAATGGAAGACAGAATGGGGTGTTATTTTTCCCTTAGCAATAAACATAGAATTATAAATTGTTTTATCTCTCTGTAAGTACAATGAAGGAAACCTACTTTATGAGAGACTTACTGGTGGTCCTTGTTGTCCAACAGCACCTCTATGTCCTGGAAGCCCTGGGTGACCCTAGGAACAGGAAAAATAAAATATCACTAGGCAGGTAATGGATGTTATCAGGTTCTGCCCCATGAATTACCTATGAAGCTGCCTTATACTGAGGGTGAAATCCTAACCTGGAGTTAGACTGGCACAGTTAGGTCAGCAAAGTTTGGCTGGCACCAGGACCACCATAAAGCATGTTTGGATCACTCTCGGAGTCAGGAACGATGGCGCACGTCTTTGTGCTGGCCTCTCTGACACTGAGAGTGGTCCAAACATACTTTACAGTGTCCCTTGTGCCGGCCAAACTTTACTTAACTCTAGCTTAGATTTGTGCCCTGAGTCAGGTCATACATCCATCAAGTTCAGTAGTGTCCAAAGAGATTGGCAGGGTTTCAGACTGGGGTCTCCCCCAGCCCAACCTGGGGATGCCAGGGAGTTAATTTGGCACTTTCTGAACACAAAACATTCGTTTTACCATTGAGTTACAGCCAGTGCTGTCATCTACTCTCTCGTAAGCCGGAACGCGGGCGGGACTTGAGTGATTGACAGACGGTCGACTCACTTCCGGGTTCTTCGCGCGCCCCGCGCGGCTTTCCCTCGCCTCGGAGGGGGCGCCTGCTCGCCCAGGCACCCGGCGCGCCCCCCACCCATCCCCCCTGGCGAGCAGGCGCTCCCTCCGAGGCGAGGGAAAGCCGCGCGGGGCGCGCGAAGAACCCGGAAGTGAGTTGACCGTCTGTCAATCACTCAAGTCCCGCCCGCGTTCTGGCTTACGAGAGAGTAGATGACACCACTGGTTACAGCCCTTTGACTTTCTGTTCTTCCACCTGTCTTTTCTCATTACTTGTCTCTTACAACTTATTTGCCTTTATACATTCTATTTGTGCATTTATTTCTGGCCCTACTTGTACCTACACTGTATCCGGTTTCAGTCCACTATTTCTGTGCACATTCTAGCTTCAGCCTCAAACCCTGTCACTGCCTTCACTATCAAGATTGGTCTTGTTTATCGTATTTGTATCCTGATCTTCCTTCAAAGAACTTTTATCCCATTAACATCACAACAGCCCTGTAAGATAGTTACTTTTCCAAGACCATCCAATGAGCTTCAAGACTGCCTGGGAACTTGAATCAAGTCTCCTTGGACCAAGTTCTATGATCTGTCTGCTACAATACACTAGCTCTCACAGAAGGGTGGAAAAAACACAGATGCAAACAAATATACGTATAATTTTACATATCTGTTAAGTTCTTATAACTTTACCCCATCATCTAATTTTGACCCTGATACGGCTCCCTGAATTCTGTTTAACTTCTGGTGTTGGTCCTCAGATCCTGTACAGATCTTTGTCCCCAGCCCCAGTTCTGGTTCTCGCGTATATATTTTTTCAAATGTATACCCGCTTTATCTCCCTGACAGACACTCAAAGGAAAGAATTTCTAATCCTCTGCATGTAAGGCTCTTTTCAAGATGCACCTTATGTAAGTGACAGGGGCAATTTCCTACTGCTAGGTTAACAAAACAATTATAGAGCATGTTATACTGAAATAGAAATCATGGTAGGTCTTTACCTTGTAACCTATTTCACCAGATTCTCCTCTTTCACCACGCTCACCAACAGGTCCCTAGAGAAACAGGAACAAAGAGTCTAGTTTGCTTAAAATTTCATTTCCAACATGGTTGAATTACTGTAAACACGTGGAATATAAATTCAAAAAGAAAGATGTCACCACTCCTGAGAAAAAAGCAAAGAAAAAAGGGATATGGGCAAAACTTCACATACTCCCCAGTTATAAAACTTCACCTTGTGTTTACTTTTGTTGAGTGATTAATGTACATACCACATTAATGTACGATCACAACACATGAAACACTATTTAAAATTATTTGTAATGAGGCAATATGAAGTTTTGAATTTAATACAGGTTACAAAAAAATTGACCTGAAAAGTTGCTACTGCAACATATAATGGAAACTTTGGCAACGGTATAATAATAATAGCTAGCATTTGTGTAATGTTTATAAATGTTCAAAGCCAACGCCATTTATTGGCTGCTATTCTAAATCACTAATATAGTTTCCTGGATAAAGAAAGACCTACTGGTTCACCTATGGGCCCGGGAGGTCCTAGTACTGTGGTGTCTTCACCAGGGTAACCCTAGAACCAAGACAAATCAATTGTTCATTTATCATGAAGCTTGAGTGCATCACTGGTAAACTTTACAGATACTTCTGAAGCACAGTCCCTCTTACGGCATACATATGCAAAGATGTCAAGTTCTTCCATACAATCTACAGAAAAATGTTAGCAATTAGTTATAATTATCAGTCTAATAGGCTGATAATACAATATGTAAATAATACAATTACAGTTCTTCAGAATTGTATATATACTACTGTATTGGATATCAGATAGTAATTACTGTTCGTGAATTTTCATTTATACATTCTTGCACTCTACATATATAAATATAAATGCACCCAAAATGTAACTACATCATATGTGAACAGTGAAACAGTTAATATATACAAAGTATAACTAATATAACAATCATTGTGCTGATAGTTATGGACAAGGCAATCCTGTAATTCACTAACAGTGCAATCATTGCACTAACAGTGCAATGTTTACTCATAAGTATGTCTCACTGAGTTCAATTGGTAGGTTGCTTACTGGTAGATAAGCATAAAAAGGAGCAGAGTCTAGGGCGCAATCCTAACCTGGAGTTAGGCCAGTCAAGTTTGGCTGGCACAAGGGACACCATAAAGTATGTTTGGACCACTTTCAATCCTAGAGGCCAGCACACAGATGTGCACCATCCTCCCTGACTGTGAGCACAATCCTAAACTGGAGTTAGGCTGGCATAAGCTAAGCCAGCAAAGTTTGGCCAGCACAAGGGCCACCACAAAGCGTGTTTAGACTACCCTCGGAGATGGCTCATGTCTGTGTGCTGGCTTCTCTGGCTCAGAGAGTGGTCCAAACATACTTTACGGTGTTCCTTGTGCTGTCCAAACTTTGCTGTTTTAGCTTATGCTGACCTAACTGTTTAGGATTGCACCCTGTGAGAGTGGTCCAAACACACTTTACGGTGGCCCTTGTGCTGGCCAAACTTTGCTGGCCTAACTGTACCAGACCAAATCCAGATTAGGATTGCACCCTAAGAGTGGTCCAGCATATTTTGAAAGAGTGCCACAATATATCAAATTGGATATTTTCAGCATCAAATGCCTCAATTTGTTGGACGCAGGGGTGGAGGGAAGGTGTAGCCAGGGGTGCGGAATGCATGGGCGCCGGCAGCGGGGGGGGGGGGCGCGCCGGCAGAGCGAGGAGGAACCGGCGCGTTGAGGAACCGGCATGTTGTTTGGCCCTCCCGCCCTCCTTGGTGCTCATTGCGCTCCGAAATGGAGCTTTTCCGGGCGCAGGGAGGCGTGGCGTGGTGGCGCATGGGGGCGGGGTGATGTGCCGGGGGCGCGGTTTCGTCGCCCTGCCATGGGTGCGATCCGCGGCCCTGATCCTCTCTGTATGCCACTGGTTGGACGCTGACTTGTGAGTCAATAATCCTAAATGTATACACAGAAAAGTCATGCCTCTGATCCAGAGTTCCATGCGCACTCTATCTCATGCACACACGCACCCTACATATGCACCTAAGAAGGGTTCTGCTTGTTACACTTTTATTTGCAGTATTAACTGAAATTAATGGAGAAACTCTTGAAACATGAAGAGTTTTGCAAGCATATTAGAAACCCTGTGTCTGAAAGAGAATTTACTATTGACAGCTATGGGTCTGATGGCATAGAAAAAATCAAAGCCCACAAAACACCTATCAAATCAGGGACAGTGTGGTATGGGAAGAACCTATACATCCACTGCTTCTACACCAATGCAGTTCTTTTATCAACCACGCAACTTGGTTAAAAACTGGTTCATCTGGTTGTCATGACATAATTTAATCTACACTTTTTAAAAAAAGCGTTTGATACTGGCAAAAATCAGGGGCAATTGAGTATATACATAGTTGTATCTCAGTATCAATGGGGGGATCCATTCCCGGACCCTCTGTGGCTATTGAAACAGCAGATACTTAGATCTGCTGGGGAGGGCACAGAGAATCTCCATATGTCACCGGAAGTGCCTTCCAGTCCTCTCCACACCACAAGAGAACTCTCACTTCTCAGAAGGTGTCCCCACGGCCTCTGAGGGGCACTTAAGGTTTCTCGGCAAACTGGAAATGTGCGTGACTTCCTTGCTCCTCAGAAGGCTTTCAGAGACCTCAGCAAACCTCACAGGCCTTTCACAGGCCTTCTGAGTCTCAGAGAGTCTACAGGTGTCTTCCTGCACCTCAGAAAACCTGAAATCCCGTGGGCTCTCCAGACACTGGTTCAGAACATACACTGAGTCAAATCCGCAGGTGTCTAACCCTCAGATAAGGAGGACCCACATTGTATTGTGAATCTATAAGGCTTCTAAGCCAACAACAACTGTCTCTGTCAACTGCAATATGTTTAGTATACAAATAGCCACTCTTCATACCTTCTCTCCTTTGGGTCCTGGAGGGCCAGATGTTCCTGGTTGGCCTTGGTGACCCTAAGGAAAGAAAAAAATGTCAATTAAATTTAATGCCTGAAATTATTATTATGGGGGGGGGGTTGGAGTTAATAGACCATAAATAGTGACATATTAGAGAAACATGTCCCCAGATGAACAGATATTTGCAGGTCACAATATCTTGGGGAAAAATCTCTGGTTTTCATTAGACCCTTACTGATTAGAGATTCAAGAATGGATTTTAAAAAAATATTTCATTGTAAAGGATGTCACTGGGGAAATGTTCTCAGAGCATCTTTTGTATAGATGGGAGCCTTCTGATGCTCCCTCCTGCTTCCCCAAGGCATGCCAGTAGGTCAGGACAATCAAAGTCTCATATCATATACAATGAACATAAATAATAGAAAACACAAACAGCAACATGGATACATTGTACAACTCGATCTCTTACCCCATAACCTGGAATTCCAGGCTCTCCTGCCACTCCCATTGGTCCTAAATGTCCCTGCACAAGCATAAATAACAAACACATGTTAATAATTTTATTAGTTAAGATGTCAGTAACTTTCTGATGTCAAAACATTACATGGGGGCATGATCCAATTAGAGTTAATCATATTTATGTTATTGAGTTCATCACGTAACACACACGTCAAATTCCTCATTGAAGTTAATGTGAATTAAATATAGATGCAACCTGATTGGATTGTACACAAAGGGATTGTTGTTTAAGTGTATGTAACAATGTTAGATAACTAAGGGTGTAATCCTAGAAGTGCACTGGGGCGGTACAAGTCCCTTATGCCGCCCCAGCACTATTGCAAAGTGTCATAAGGCACATCTGTGCCAGCCAAGAAAGCAGATGGGCTAGTGCCGGCAGTAGGATCTGGCCGTGCCAACCAGGTAAATCAGGCCAGCGCTGATTGCGTGTAGCCAGAGCAGGAGGTTGGGAGGTTGTAGGGAGGGAAGGAGGTAGGCATTTTGTGGTGGGGAGGGTGAAGAGAGGGTGGACCCATGAGGCAGGGAGGTGGAGACAGGGTCCAGCACTTATGCTGGACCCTAACCCCCAGCCCCATCCCGGATGGCCTTGAATGGGCCACTCAGATTTGTGCCAGTGATTTCGCTGGTGCAACTCCAAGTAGCCCTGTAGGGGCTACTGTGGCCTGCCCAGGGGCAAGGGGAAAATATCCCCTTTCCTCAGAGTGGCCTGCACCTGCTGCCTATATTGCACTAGATAAAGTGCAGGCCTGCCAGCCAGCCTGTTCCAGCAGAGTAAAAGGTTGGGCTGAAAACCAGGTTACAAAAAAATGTAAAAGCAAGAAGGTTTTTTAGCGATCTGTAAAAGCAAGAACAATGCAAGAACAAAGAACATTACAACAAAGGCAATGTAATGGGCATGGGGGGGGGTTTGTGGAAACCCTGGGATACCTGCCCATATACTTGGCTCCTTATCAAAAGGCCTTGGTCCAATTCTGTGTGTCAGACCAGTGAAAACAAGGGGCAGGGTATTCTCAGTTGAGGCATCATTGACTGAGGAACTCCTTCACTCAGGGAACCCAAATGGCCCAGGTACTGAGCTCTTTTAAATGCCAGGTAAAAACCAATCTTTTCTAGTGGACTTTTGGACTATAGTCTTTCATTTGCTGACTGTAATGTTTTGGTACTGATTTTATTTATTTATTTGCCGTTTTGATATAATGTCTTCAATGATTTGATTACTTATTCTAGAAATTGCTTTGTACCTGATTGGAGCTGTCTTAGAGTGCAATCCTAAACCAGCATTGTGCCAGGGCAATGTTCTTGCGCTGGACCAGCGCTATTGCAAATGTGGTGTAAGGAATGCCTGCGTCACAGATTTAGGCGCTGGGCCAGCACAGGCAGCAATGCCAGCCCATGGATTCTGCGCCACCTGGCAGCTGCATTGGCTGAGCACCAGTTTAGTTCTGCCAGTGCAGGCCTGCAACGACGATGTGCTGGAGATGGGCAGGCAATGTAATGGGGTAGAGGGAAGGCAGATTCATGGGCGGGCCAGCCTCGAAAGGGGTTGGAAATGGGGCGGAGATGAGGCATGATGTTAGGCTGTATCCTAAATCCTGTCCACAGGCTCTTGGCTGCTTGGACTTGCACCTGCTTGTTTGCTGGTACAGATCCGTACAGCCCCATAGGACTAGCTGGGGCTTACCCTGGGACAAAGTGAAAATATCCCCTTGCCCCTAGGTGAACTGTAGCTTCAATCAATCTGGGTTGATAATGAATCTGCATTGATGCTTACATACAATTATAGGACTTTTCAGTATAAGTGAACATTACACAACTAACCAATGGGCCTCTTGTTCCTCTTGAACCTTTTGGACCGGTTTCTCCATCTTGGCCACGATCACCAGTGGCCCCAATCTCTCCTATAGGGCCAGGTTGTCCCTTTTCTCCCTATTTGGGAGTAGGGAGGAAAAGAGAATAGAAAACAATATTATGGCAACGCAACATGCACTGGAAAATCACTATAGTCACATTTTATTACCATTCTGTTGAAAACTGGCAATCATTTCAAGTAATAATGGATAAAGCCTAGTTCAAAACTAATTACCTTTTTTCCTGGACGGCCCCTTTGACCGGGACTTCCTGGAGCTCCTTCAGGCCCCTGTAATATTTATAAAGGAAAAAAGCTCTGAGAACAAGCTTAAACTGTGGTATGAATGGTATAGCCTTAGTAAGACTTTTGAGAACCCTTTAAAGTGGTGGGAATCGCTGATTAAATTGATTTTGAACAAGTTAGTGTGACTGTTTTAGGAGAACAGTGATGTCTTTTAGACTATTTTTATCAAGCTGGCAGAAATGTAACAAAATGTGACATGTCTGGACAGAAAACAGCCGAGGAATAAATAAATTTTGTGCTCGAGGTGAACAGTTCATCTAGGAAAACATCATTTTCAGGCAGGAAAGGAAACCAAGTCAGAAAAAGTTGCCCAATGAAAGTTGATGCATCTGCATTAATACAGCTCCTAACAGTAAATTTATAGCTTATCTGCTAGCGAAACTAGAGTTCTGCCAGCGGAGACTGCCTTCTAGCAGTTCTAAAACCTGCTCTGGCAGCATACAAAGCTGTGCACTGCCAGTGGGAAGGTTGCAGAGGTCCAACCGTGCATGAGGTGCCCACCAATAATGGTGAGGTAATGGCAGGGGCAAAATGGAGTGGGGGAGGGCGGAACAGGGTGAGGAGAGGAGGTGTGTTGGGAGATGAAATGGAGTGGCACCTGGCATGGGTGACTTACACCAGGTGCTATCCCCTTCTTCACTGCCCAACATGCTCCCTTTCCCTCCTCAGACGTGCAGGTCTGAGGAAACCCATTGGGGAGCAGAAGGCTAAAGGGGAGGCAAGGGGAAATATGTTCCCTTACTTCCCCTAATCTGCCCCCCCCCACAGGATGCAACATAAAGCTTTTTGGCACAGCTTTGGCGGGTGGGGCAGAGATAATCTGGGGGGATTGACCCATAGATAATCAAGTTTGTAGTCAGTTATTTGCTAAGTAAGGTAAACTTCACTGAAGCAGAAATACGTCCAGCCTCCATTGTCCAGGACAATTCAAAACAATTCAAAACAGCCCGGCAGGCACCCTTAAGGGAAAGCCTGGGAAGGGGAGCGGTGTTTTGCTTTGACATGATGAGAAATAAAAGCTGATGCAACATCACATCCTAAGGAATATTCAGGTCTTTAATACTGAACTATTAAATAGCTAGCATCACCAATCCTACTCCTGGTGTTCTGGAACATCACAGAGGTCAGTCAGTGCCCTTCCAGTGGTCAAATGGGTTCTGCCTGTTTCTACCAAAAGCCCAACTACCAACTGGCACAATGGAAAGAGGTTTTTCAGTGAAAAGTTTGTAAACTAGCCCAAGTTCCAAAAACCTTCTCTCTCCCTCTCAATCACACTCCCGCCCCCCCCCGCCAGTATTTATTCACCAATATATTGAGGAGAATAGAATTCTGGGAATTGTGCCAGACAAAACCTAGAAATCCCAGCTTGACTGGTCCTCATCACTGACAGACCATCTGTAGCTTAAAGTGAGGGGCTGTTGATCCTGGCCTAGATACAAAAAATATTGTCTCTCCTTTCTCAGCCAAACTGCAGAATCCAAACTCTTAAAAAGGTTTGGAGAAGGAGAAGTTTAGATTCAATTACTGCTTTTTGGTTCCATTTATGTTCTTTGTTTACACATAGTGGATGGTTGCTATATTCCATAATTCTATTTAATTCCTTACTCTCCAGCCCCAGGTTTTTATAGCTATAAGAACAGTAATTTAGGGAAGGAATAAAGCTGTTGATTGTCATACTAGGAAAACAAACAGTGCAGCCAAAGTGTAAAAAGGTTACAGCAGGCAAAACTTCCATATTATACTTGTTAATTAACAAAACACTGCTGATATGCTTGGTGACTAAGAAAAATAAATAAAATGGAATGTATTGCAGCTGACTATCTTTGTTTTTTCTAAGCCAAAACACTATAACACTGCGGAGCAATTCTAGCATGTTCTAGACTGTGTGGCTATCATGAAACATCAGCAACACTGAGGAATTATTGTTCATGCATCAGTCTTAATACTCAGGGGATCTTAATATTGTTAACTACAGGAGGCTCGGAATGGACAGCAAAGAATAAACTGTTCTAACAATGGCCTAACAATTGGGAACAAGTTGGATGGACCTTTGTGTTCTATCCAGCATGACTTCAATTTTTCACCATGCACTTCTGAACTATATGCTAATACAATCTCACTGCCAAATTAAAAGCACTGCCATCCTCTCCTGCATTCTGGAGCATTTCTCTAGGCAGTGGTCTCCAAACTGAGGACTGCTGCTCAAAACTCCCGCCCATGCATGAACAGAGTTTACCATTTCGCGGGGGAGCCTGCTCTCGTCATCTCTGCTCTCCCCCAAAGTTTGCGCTACTCAGCTGCACCTGCCCAGAAATTTGGGCGTAAAGCCTGTTGGGGTAGCAGAATGTGGAAGCGGCTGGCTGGCATGAACTTTGGGGAAGATCAGAGATGAAGATAGCAGGCTCCCCTGCGGACAGGTAAGCTCTGTTCATGTGGAGGAAGGGTTTTCACAGGTGCCGGATCTGGCCCGCGACCAGGGGTTCTCCCCCACTGTTCTAAGGTTGTTGTTGTCAAATCAGATTTTCTGAGCACACAAACCACAATATTTTGTTGCTGGGAAAATACAATCTCTTTCCCTCAGCCCCAGTTATTGCAGCAGTGAGAGTTATGTGGGATATACTGTAGATATACAAGTGTCATGAGTACCTATTGAAAATAGGCCTGTGGTATCACTGGTGATGAGAAATATAACTCCCTTCCCTGTCTGTGCTGTTCTATGAACTTGTACACATTTTATTTTCTATTTTTAAAATTGTTAGAAGCAGAGCATTCTCCGGGAAGAATCCGTGTAGTATGAAAAAAACCAATGGTCACAGTATTGTAGCCAATCGTTACGTTGTGATTTTGTGCATAGTAATTCTAAAGTACTTACAGGAATGCCCATTATGCCAGGTTCACCTGATGGTCCTGCGATGCCCGGAATTCCAGTCTCTCCCTTTTCACCATCTTCTCCAGGAACGCCTTTGTCTCCTACGTTCCCCTTTGTGCATAGATAGATGACATTAGTTTTTGAGTGATGCCACTGTATAAGACTGTGTTCCCTTTAGGTTTGATTTTCATAAAGGTAAAGGTAAGGTAAGGTAAAGGTTTCCCCATGACCGAATGGTCTAGTTGTGACCGACTGTAGGGGGTGGTGCTCATCTCTGTTTCAAAGACTGTAGAGCCGGCGTTTTGTCCGAGGACAAGCTTCCGTGGTCATGTGGCCGGCATGACTCTACGCCGTAGCGCACGGAACGCCATTACCTTCCCACCGAAGTGGTCCCTATTTATCTACTTGCATTTAGGTGCTTTCGAACTGCTAGGTTGGCAGGAGCTGAGACAAGCAACGGGAGCTCACTCCATCGCGCAGTTTTGAACTCCCAACCTTCCGGTCGGAAAGCCCAGCAGCAGTGGTTTAACCCGCTGCGCCACAACATCCCTTTTCATAAGCAGACCTAAAAAAGGATCCTTAGATTGTGGATTAGTACCTAGGAATATGATGCATTCACCTATGGCACCCTTTTCCATATTTATTTAAATAAAATGCATTTATTTAAAGTATTTGCATCCTACCTATCAGAACCCAGGGTGGCAGTTATAACAGGTTAACACAATTTAGTAATAAAACAAAAACACCAATAACCTCAACAGAATAAAAACAGCATCAGTAAACTAAACTATAAAACCAATTTAATGCACGGACCTATGCTTGTCTACTCAGAAATCCCATTGCCAACCATTGGACTTACTCTCAGGAAAGTGCACACAAGATTGCAGCTGGGCAGCCCAATCCTACCTAACTCCCTGCTCTGCCAACAGGACACGTACAGAGTTTTTATATGGCAGTGTTTTGCTGGATATGTTTAATTGTGATAATTGCGAAGGATACCTTTGATCCATCTTTTCCCTGGACACCATCTTCTCCGGGTGATCCTGGCACACCCTATTTTTCAACAAAAACAAATGTTGTTACACTTACAGGAACATTTGTGTACAAACGATCCCTTTGTAGATAATGTACATTGGCAGAATCATAGAGGGAAACTACATTAGAGGCATGGAAACAGATAAAATGTTGGGAAGACATGTCTTCCTTCTTCCTTCCCTCCCACAACCACACAAACCTGGCCAAAAAAGGGACAGGCTGGGATAAACATAAGTATCAAGTACATCTTGGTAGAGTGAGCAATGCACAACAATGTGATGGGGTTTTCAACTGGTTGTGTATGTTTCTGTGTCTATATATGAGAGTGAGGGAAGGACAGAGTTGTTTTGTAAGTCTGATAGCCCAAACCTAATCCTCCACTGAACTGACGCAGGTCTTCCTGCACCGGCTCTGAGTATCACATTTGTGCCACAAGGCACGTTTGTGCTTACTCGGGAGCAGGCTGGGCCAGCATGATGGCCTGCACTGACTCAGACAGGCCAGATCCTGATCCAGTGCCAGCCAGTAAGTGTGTACTGAGTGATGCAGGCGGTGGGAGAAAGTGGCAGGAGGGTGGCTTGCCAATGGGGAAGGGGGTTTTGAGGGGCAGGGGGTGGAATGGGGAAGATCAGGCCTGGAAGGGGGCAGGATCAGCAGAGCAGGCCTCAGCTATATCCTAGTCCCCCTCTCGGCTGGCCTAGAATTACATAAGGCTTCTCGGATTTGCGCCAGCTAAATAGCTGGCGCAGATCCAAGTAGCTGCTATACTGGCGCAGGTAAGATTTCATGCGGCAAATGTGCCCTTGCCCCATGGAGGCTTCCCAGTGCATCTAAGGTGTGCTTTCACATACTCGTAAACCTTGTTCTCCTGGTTCCCCAGTGTTGCCAGCAGGTCCAGCATCTCCCTGTTACATACAATAAAAAACATAAAATTTATAGTCTGCAGAACTACAGAGCTACAGAGAGTGATGTTTTATATGGCAGCCATTTCATGTTCTTGCATTGCTATAAAACAAGTCAAAGCAGTAACTCAGTTCTACTTTGCCTTTATAAATAGCATAGAAATATGAATAACATGGAAAACAGAGATTGTTCTTTTTCTTCTGAGAGTTCTACACTGGTTCTCTGCACGTGCAATTCCCTTCTGGGTCACAGGCAAATTCTGACAAGATCACTTGGGGAAGACAGTGGATTTTCTAGGCAACTGTGCAGTCCTCTCTTTTTTCTGCATATGATGTGCATTGCCGATGTGGTGGAAGAAGACGAAGCATTGGCATAGACAGCTAACAGATGGGTGGTGGCAGGCACCAGAGACCACTTGGATCCATCAGTTCTTCCCCAGTCCTTCCCAGGATCAAGCAAATACAGATCCAGGTAAGTTACAAATTGCTTATTTGAGTAAGAGCTATGCAGCCAAGTTAGTACAGTATTCTGTAAATTACATATCCATATGAAAAAAGTTCAAATCAGTTGCCGCAATCAACATACACACTCTAGTTTCCAACACTAATGTACATCTGTGCATTATGAGCTGGGTTTTCATTCTGAGCTCATTGTTACTGAATTTTGGCAGCATTGTTATAAACCATAGATTTTGCCTGACATTACCACTGGATAGTAAAGTCTTCAGTGAAATGTTTTGCTAGTGTTTGAAGAGAAATGTTTTTCCAATACAGATAAACCTGAGGCAGCCTTTTCAGATTTCAGTTTGGGCAGGAATTAGAAATGTGCAAAGGCCTGCTCTTCGGTAATTCAAAATTGAATTATGAAAAAGCAGTATCCTTATTCTTTTATTCTTTTCTTTATTGTACCTATTCGGTCAATTCAGTAAAAGACAGTCTTCTTTTAAAGGCTTTCAGTGCTTCTGGCATATATACCTAGAAAAGTGGTTCCCAAACTGTGGATTGGGACCCACCAGTGGATCCTAGCGAAGCACCTAGAACAGTCATATTGAAAATATGGGAAGATGGGATGCCGGAGAAGAGAAAGGCTCTGTGGTTGTTTTGCTTGTGTCAAGGTTCTAATTAGGCTTTTTTCCTTTCTGATTCACTTTGCTTTTGGAAAATGACTGAAAAAATAACCAATCTTATTGCTGCATTCTCAGGGAAGCAGCAGGCTCTGGCGTCACAATGATGGCACTTCCAACCATGACATCACTTCCAGTAGGTTGCGGACAGATTGTCATTCTAAAAAGTGGGTCCCGGTGCTGAAAGGTTTGAGAACCACTGACCTAGAACATGTTTCTATAAATGAAATGGGTTTAGCAGTGCTCTTGAGACTGAAAGTGCTCAAAGTTGCCTGAATCAGTTGAGAGGGAATGAGAGAATTCCCCCCTTCCCCAGTCTCCCAAATAGCACCCCCGAAACAAACAATTCCAATGATCACCTTTGTCCCTGGTTCTCCTTGCAGCCCCGGTTCTCCCTCTGGGCCTGGTGGTCCCTATATTGAAAATAATAATAATAATAATAATAATAATAATAATAATAATAATAATAA
>JAJKFI010000096.1:4600102-4652420 GCA_029204185.1 Lerista edwardsae
ATTATTATTATTATTATTATTATTATTATTATTATTATTATTATTATGCTCCCAGGTGGTCGGGCAATTCTGGATTGGGCTGTAAATCTGAAACACAAGATCAAGAATCAGACAGACAGGAACAACAAGACAGGGATTTCTGCTCTAGTTACTTGTGGAACACAAAAAGGAATGTTATGCAGCAGTACGGAACAAGAAGCAATGATAATTGAAAACAAAAGGCCAATGTGTGTTCTTCTTTCAAATGTTTCAAAAAACTTGTTTTAGTAGAGTTGGTTGATTTTGCATTTCATTCAGAAAAGTTCAAATTATATAGTAATATGATACAGCAGATGGAATCAACACAGAGACTTTGTTTTCTCCTCTTTATGCTGAGAATTTTTCCCCAATGTATTTTTACAGGTGTTTTAAAAAAAATTCTTAGGAAACAATACACTCACACACTTTTTCAAATAAGTATAAGATCATGCCTGTGCTACTGCGGAAAGGAAGGGGGCAGCAGATTTCCAGATTTAAACAACAACATCCACGGCTGACAAACAGTCAAGAAGACTAGATTGCAACATTAAACAGTACAAAAGTACAGCAGTGCGTTGCAAACATGCAAAAATTTGTTTCACACGTTTTTACCTCCTTATTTATTTACAAAGTCACTCTCTAAAAAGATGCATGCCTTGCAAAGTCTTTCATCTTTGCAAAATACATCTCTAAGAAACATCAACATTTCCATGTGCATCTGTACTCTGTTCTCTTAAGTGAAACATTTTGATAGGTCTAGATCTGAGCATTCATGTTACCTTGCTGTGTCAGGACAAGGTAGTTCAGTGTTCTGTCTCTAAAAGTGGTCAGCTGCAGATATTGGCAAGGAGGGAATGACCAGGAGTGGGTGTGATGGGGGGGGGCGCTAATCTGGCTATTTCCAAGGTACTAATAGCCAACTGAGACTCTCAAACTATACATTTGGAATATTTAGAATTATTTTTGTCCCAGTGTCATCACTTTTCACGTCTAATAAATTTTATTTGTCCCTCTGGTACTATTCATTCAGTGAGAAGATATTTTACTGAAAATGATGAATTTTCACAGATTTACGATAATTCTTTATTTGAATTGAAGCTGGGTTAGTTGTTGGGGCAGGAGAGGCTCCTCTTTGCCATTCCATCATGGACATCTGTCTGTATCAGTCATGGTAGGACAGGGGGAAGGGTTGTACTTTGCCTATGCTCCAGAGCTGGAAAGTGCAGGTCAATATTAGGGCTAAGTTATTCGAGGAGCTTAGCTTTATTGTTTTAGCACTATTTGTGTGTATGCATTTGATCTCTTAAGTCAGTGGTTCATTGGGGTGGAGTAGCCACGCCTCCTGATGTAACCACGGCTGACGTAGCCACACCCTCTGACACAGCCACGTCTCTGACATAGCCGCGTGGCTCGGAAGAGGCTGCTTTGCATCGTGGCACACCCATGTTTGGCACTGGGCCAGGAGTGCGCCTGTTCGTCGGAGCGGTCAGGCGCACTCCGCAAGGGCCTGCCCAGCCCAGCGGTGAAAAGGCCAAGCTGAGGGCAGCGCGAGCATGTGCAGTGGTCAAGTTGCAATCCAGCCGGCGAGTTCTGAGCATGCGTCAACAAAGATAGACGCTTTCACACCGCCCTCCGAGAAGCATTTTCAGATAAAATGAAATAAACAACAGAGAAAGAAGGAAAAGACCTGGGCAAAAAGCCAAAGAAAAGATAAGAAAGGACTGAGCAGATATAAGAAGCAAAAACTTTAAACTTGGTGAGTTTTAGCTCATTATATATACAGTCCTTATCTAAAGTAAATAGAAATAAAGATGGCGACAAGGCGTGATTTTAAAGAGCTGAATGAGTTGATAAGTAATGTGGAGAAAAACATAAGGCAAGATATTAAGCAACTACAAACCAAGATTGAAGATATTGTGGAGGAGGTAAAAACAACTCAAGCAACAGCAGATACAGCTCTAAAAAGAAGTCAAAGTAATGAGGTAGAGATAAAGCTTTTAAGAAAAAGAGTGGCTGAACTATCAGACCGTCAACGACGCAGGAATTTAAGAATAATTGGGGTTACAGAACAAATTAAACCAAGAGACTTGGAAAAAACTTTGATAGACTTTTTTCAAAAATATGGTATAGTAATCTCAGAACAAGACATTGAGAGAGTACATCGTAGCCTCAAACCAAAGCCAGAAGCTGGACACAAACCAAGAGATATTATAATTGCATTCTCCAGGGAAAAACTTCAGAATCAAGTTTGGAGAAATTTGAGAAAGCAGAAGGAGTTAAAGCTTCAGGGTGGAAGGGTATATCTTCGTTTAGACTTATCGTCAGAGACTTTAGAAGAAAGGAAAAAGCTGAAACCCTATGCCCAGAAGCTGCATGACAATGGAATTCTTTTCTCTTGGGGAGTCCCAGCTGCTATTTTAATTTTCAAAAATGGAAAACTTTTGAGAGCTTCGAATTCAGAAGAAGCTGAAAAATTACTTCACAAATTTAATATAACTATGGAAGAGAAAAAACAACAAGAAGAGGAGGATGGAGAGGAGAGAGAGGAAGAGGAAGAAGAGGCAGAAGAGGCAGAAGAAAAAGAATAAGGGGGTTAAAATGTTGATGAAAGTACTGATAGTAAATTATCTCTTCTTTGAATGAAATGGTGAAATGTTGAAAAGAAGCAAAGTATGTTAAAAGATATACTATTTAGGTTAAGTTAATTAATAGTAATTTATTATAAGTTGTGTTGTTTAAAGAGAGGATATATAGAGAGGGTTGAGTAAGTGAAAACTCAGAACTTACGTATGGGGACGAAAAGGGGAGGATTTAGAATCCTTAACCATCACCTCATGAAGGGGTTTTTTTTTCGGGCTATGGGGGATATGGGAAGGAATGACCAGATAAAAACAACTAGAAATCAATTAATGAGCACATCTATGGAGAATGAAACTAACACAAATGGAGAGGACAATTAAGGTCCTTTCATTAAATGTTAATGGTTTGGCCTCAGATCTCAAACGTTACAGATTAAATAACTTGGCAAAGGGTAAAGGGATTGATATTTTATGTCTACAGGAAACTCATAAAGCAAAAAAGGATTTAAGACCACTGTTAAATAACAAAATATGGAAAATGCAATTTGAATCAAGAGGAACAAACAAAGCTAGGGGAGTGGCCATTCTTATTAATTCTAGACTTAATATAAGTCTTTTAGAGCAATATCAAGACAGAGAAGGAAGAGTCATATTTCTGAAATTTAGTATGGATGGTAAGAAATATACCTTAGCAAACATATACGCACCGAATCAGGGCCAAACAAAATACCTCAATCAAATCTTTCAAAAAATCCAATTATTTTATGAGGGTAATTTAATAATTACGGGAGACTTTAACAATGATATTATGACAAATAAGAAATTAAAATTAAAAAAATGGAGATTGATTGAAGTATACAATCTTTTACAGAAAGAAAAACAGCCCACATATTTCTCAAACAGACATAAAAAATTCACCATTATTGACCATGTCTTGGTGAAAGAAACAAATGATATGAAAGTGGAAGATATAGACACAGGGACAATTTGGTTATCAGATCATGCACCATTGATAATAGAGATTAGGCTAATAGAAAATCAACGAGAAAAAAGATGGAGATTTAACTCCAGAATATTTTTTCAACAAAAGGATAAAGAAGATTTAAGGAGGGAAATACAACAATATTTCATGGAAAATAAAGGATCTGCAGAGGAAGGGATAGTATGGGATGCAGCTAAAGCGGTGATTAGAGGAATATGTATAAATAAAGAGATATATTTTAGGAGAAACACAAATATGAAAAGGGAACAAAAATTAAAAGAGATTGCAGAAACTCAAATGAAATTACAAAGAAAGTATGAAAAACAAACCCAAGAAAATCTATCTAGATTAAAAGAGGAACTGCAAGAATTGGATAATCTCTCCTTATGGAAAAAAGATATACTAGTAAAAAATCAGTATCAAAGAACTAGTATTAATTCAATGAAAAGATTGGCAAATTATTTAAAAAAAAGAAAGGAAAGACAAATGATAGAGTGTATGAAAGATGAAAAAGGGACTAAGAGATATAAAGATAAACAGATAAGAGAAATATTTGAAAAGTTTTATAAAAAATTATTTAAAGCTGAAGATGTAAAAAAGTTTGAAGAAGACGTAGGCAAGAAACTTAACAAACAAGAATTAGCAGGACTTAATGCAGAAATAACACAACAAGAAATAATAGAAGTTATAAAAAATTTAAAAAATGGGAAAACACCTGGATTAGATGGAATAGGAGCCGAATTTTATAAAATGGTGGTAAACGAAATAATTCAGGAAATGCAAAATCTCTTCAATGGAATATTAAAAGGAGGAAATACTCCAAACTCTTGGAAAAAATCTGAAATAGTAACCATTTTGAAACCATCTAGAGATTCAATGGAACCTAATTCGTATCGTCCTATAACCTTGGCTAGCCAAGATTATAAAATTTTTGCTAAAGTGTTGGCTAATAGACTAAAAAAAATACTTCCAAGATTAATAGAAGAAGATCAATATGGGTTTGTACATGGAAGATATATCAGTCACCCCATAAGAAATGTGATCAATACTATATATCACGCAAATAATAAACGAAGATACGCTCTTCTGAAACTGGATGTATATAAAGCGTTTGACACAGTAAATCATAATTATCTATTTCAGGTGTTGAAAAAATTAGGTTTTGAAGGATCTTTTATGGAGATTTTAAAAGAAATTTATAGGGAAGGGAAAGCGGTGATTAAAGTTAACAATAATTATACGAATGAAATTTTTATACAAAGAGGGGTGAAACAAGGTTGCCCTCTTTCCCCAATGCTATTTGCTTTAGCAATGGAGCCTCTAGCAGATAGAATCAGGCAAAGTGTTAGAATTAAAGGGTACAAAATAGGAAAAGAGGAGATAAAACTGAATCTGTATGCAGATGATATATTGTTGATAATACAAAACCCATTGGTAGCAGTAAAGGAACTTCTTATAATATTAAAAGATTTTAAATTGTGTTCTGGATTAGAAGTGAATATTGAAAAATCAGAAATTATGTTTAAAAGAGTAGATATTAAAGAACAAAAAGAAATAGCTAAAATGACAGGGATGAAATTAGGAATTAAGTTTATAAAATATTTGGGAATAGTAATAACAAATAATGTTACAAATTTGATGGAAAGGAACTATATAACATTATGGAAAAAAATACAGCAAAATTTAAAGCAATGGGAAAATAAGAATTTAAGTATATTAGGAAAAATAAGAGCAATTAAGATGTGTATATTACCTAAAATGTTATACCTCTTTCAAACGCTTCCAGAGAGAATATCAAAGAAAAAGTTGGCGACATGGGATGTGGAAATTAAAAATTGGATATTTGGAAAAAAAAGAGCTAGGACAATAAGGAAGGTTATATACTCACCACAAGATGATTTGGGATGGGGCGTTCCACATTTAGATAGTTATTATCAGGCATTTCAATTAAGAATGCTCTTGGAAATGGATGGCAATAATACAGAAAAATGGGTGAGATGGGAAGATGCAGTAAATAAGGAAGCAGGGAAATTCGGAATATTTACATTAAACATCAAACATGAGATTAAAAATACAATGGGACCAAGATACACAGCGTTGAAAATATGGGATAAATATAAATCTAAATGGTTGCCGAACATTTCCAAGTGGGCCCCACTTGAATCTCTATATGAAAAACCAATAGATATAGATAAAATTTTTTGGGTCAAATTAAAGGAAAAAGGTTACTATATAGTTAAAGATATGTACACTATGCAGGGGTCGTTGTATCCGTTACAAGAATGGTTGAGGGAAGTTGGAGGGAAACATTGGTTCTGGGTAACCTCTTTGTATAATGTATTGAAACAAAGAAAATGCCATCTGATGGTAAATAAGGAGGAAACTGAGTTGGAAAAAATTTACAGAAACAAAAAGGAAAATAACAAAGGGATGGCAAAAAAGATATATACATTAATACTAAAAGATAATGTGGCGCTGATTATACAGAACCAGTGGGAAAAGGAATTGAAATTGTCAAAGCAAGAAATTGATAGATTAATAATAGGAATTAGGAAAATAAAAATAGAAAAATTTAGAGAACTTGAGATGAAACTTCTATTAAAATGGTATAGAACCCCTTTGCAATTATCATATATGTTTAAAGGCAATAGTCCAAACTGTTGGCATTGTGGAAAGGAAAAAGGATATTATATTCATATGTGGTGGGAGTGCCCAAAGGTAAAAAACTTTTGGCAGCAAATATTAAATAAAGTGGAGGTATTATGTAAAATCAAACTAGAAAATTCAAGAAAAGTAATCTTTGCGGGAATATTGGATAATAACAAAGTAGAAGATAAAGAACTGCTAAAAGCAATAATAACGGCTGCACATGCAGTGATAGCGAAGGAATGGAAAGATACAACAAAATGGAATATGGAAATATGGAATTCCTATCTATATCAATGGATTCAGTCAGATATACTCTCAATCTTGGGACAGGAAGAAACATGGGAGGAAAAACAAATAGAGATAAGAAAGAAATGGAATAGATATATAAAATGGGTAAAAGAAGAAGGGGCCAATAAAGATATTTATGTTAAAATCCAAAAGATGTGCGTATGGTTAAAAATATAAGTTAATGGTCTAGATTCCATGGAGGGTGGGAACATATGGGAGAAAATAAGAAAAGGTGCATTGTCAGTATTAAATTATTATGTGTATGAAAACAAAAAAGTTGTATGAAAATGTGGATATGATAAAATAATTGTAAAAATGTAATATGTAAATAAAATAAAATATTTGACAAGGAAAAAAAAAAAAAGTTGCAATCCAGCCAATGAACTCCTTCTGCACATGCTTGCGCTGCCCTCAACTCAGCCTGACCGCTCGATGAACAGGTGCACTCCTGGCCCAGTGCCAAACATGGGGGTGTCGTGACATAAGGCAGCCTCTTCTGAGCCCGAACTGTGGCGATCAGGGCTGGCTCGCTCGCCTGCCCCGGAAGGGGCTGCCTTGCATCACAGACCTGACTGCTCCGATGAACAGGCATGCTCCCGGCCCAGCACCGAACATGGGGGTGCCGCGCTGTGTGGGGGTGCTGAACATTGGGGGTGCAGAGCACTCCCCAAAAATTGTTGTGGATGCTGACAGCATACCAGCACCCATGGAGTTGGAGCTACTGGCTGGACGACTGGGTGTTAAAAGTGGTAGAGGAACCTACCAGTCAGACCTGAGAAACCGCACACCCATCTGACTGGTGCATTTGACCAATCGGATGGAGGTGCAAAAGAATCTGTACTGAACAGGAAGCTTATTTGCCTGAGAACTGTGCTCTCAGTGAAGTGGTTTGCCCCTTGATATAGTAGGATACATAAGAGCTTTCAGAAAAAATGCTTCACTGACTCACTGGGAGTAGTTGAACATGTGAGACAGAGGAGCAATTGAACTGTTTTGAAACCCTAGAAAGAGCCCATATCTGAGTGGATAACAGCTGCCTTTTCTCCAGCCTCTCTGATCAGTTTGAAAGCGGCCAGCAACTGCTTTGCACGATAAAAGCCCACCCTAAAAACAACAGAACTTTCCAACTCTAAAGCCATCAGATGGAAGATAAAAAATAAATGCGAACTATGACGTTCTGATAGCAATGGCAATAAAAAAGAAGTATGAAGAACTTAAGCATGAAATACTTACAGTTACACCTTGACCACCTCTGTCTCCAGGGTTACCAGCTTTGCCCTGGTTGAATAAAATGAGAAGAATGCTAGTGTCTAATATATGTCAAAGAAATTTCTGGCTACAATGATGACCTTAAAATACAAGTACTGGAAAAAAAGATCACCATTCTGGTACGTACAATCAGTCCAGGAATGCCTTTTTTCCCAGTGTCACCATTTTCTCCCTGAGGGGAAAAGAAAGCAATATAGATTATTAATGTAAATTTTAAATTAATGTAAATTTAAGCTGCTTTGAATGCCTGCTAGGGAGATAAAGCGGGATATAAATTTGTAAAAACAGTCAGTCCAGTCAGTCAATATAATATGCAAACTTGCTATCTGCAAATTCATTTATTTGCGAGGGGCAAAATTGCTACTTACCTTGTTATCTGCTCCTCTGCTGTCCTCTATTTCCGTTATGCAGAGACTTTCCAAAGGCTGCAGAGACTATAGCTGACCCCTTTAAAATGGCTGGCAGAAGCACCAGGGACCAGGCTGGTTGCAGGTGTCATTCTGAAGATCCCTGCATCCTCTGGAAGGTGTCTGCAGCACTGAGAGATCTTTTGGTACTTCCCGCTGCACTCTGCTGGCTTCCTCAGGGTCTTTGCTGAACAGGGGCACCGACTTGCCATCAACATTGGGGGTGCCCATAGCCACACCCCTGACGTTGCTTTAGTCATGCCCCTGATGTTGACATGACTATGCCCCCTGACGTGGCTACACCCCCTGTCATTGCCCTAGCCTGGGAAGCAGCTGTTTGTGGCACTCCCTTCAAGGCCGGGGCATGTGATCGCCGCCGCCCGGCCTAGGAAGCAGCTGCTTTGCATCACGGCTAGGTGTTACAAGGCAGCTCCGCTCCCTTCTGAGTCCAGGGTGGGTGAGCCAATGAACCTCTTCCTGAGGCGCCAGCAACACCTCAGGAAGGAGCTCACTGGCTCGATCATGCTGCCCTTGGCTGGGCCTGTTTGCCGCTGGGCCAGGGGCGCTCCTGGTCCAGCGCTGAACATGGGGGTGCCCTGCTATTTGGGGGTGCCCAACATTGGGGGTGCCACTGCAAATTATTGTGGGTGCCGGCAGCATACTGGCACCCACAAAGTTGGCGCTAGTGCTGCTGAATTCTTCTGATGGCAGATAAGGTATCCCTTGCATCTAACCCTATTGGATCCTGTGGGATCAATGGTTCATTATCTACAAATTTGCCATCTGCAAGGATTTCCAGGAACCTGACCCTAGTGGATAATGAAGACTGACTGTAAATAAATTTATAAGGGCAGTTTCCAATCTGTACCCTTCTTCCACTTGACTAGACTCTGTCATCACTTATATGGACAGAAATGGGAAGTACCTCCTTTATTTATTTAATGATTTGAACACTACTTCATGGCAGTGCTTTCAAAGCAGCTGACTAAAGATAAAAACATATACCAACACTTAGATCTCTCATTTCTACACAAAGTAAATTCAAGGCAGCTTACAAAGTTTTCAAAAGAACAATACATGATGATTAAAACACAAATAATCAACATTCAAAATAAAAAGGCAATAAACACTTTAAAAAGGGTGGATTAGCTGCAGAATAAACAAGAACAAAATGAAAATACAAAATTTAAAAACTACATAGACCTAGAAATTGATATTCCAAGACAAGTGGGTTTATCCTTAGTTCATCTTCTAAAAATATCCTGACACACAGAGAACAGGTAAGACAGAATCAAACTAAAAATTACCTTAATACCTTGCATCCCTTGCTCTCCTGGAGGACCATCCTGGCCTCTTGGGCCCTACAAATTGAAAAGATAAATTCATGGTGTTTAGAAAGTCCTTATATTCAGTATTTGACTAAGAAAGGCCTCCATCAATCATCACTATTTCCAGTTATATCCACAACATTTCCATATGGACAAGCTTGTTCTGGGCTCGCAAACACCGTTTTACAAGTAACAGAAATATGCACACTCACTTAGAAGGAAGAATAATTACAGCCAAGATCCTAAGGGGCTCTACTGCCGGTGCTGCAGCCCCAGTGACAGCAGTGGTTGTGCTGTAAGGCATGTTCGCACCAACCTGGAAGTAAATAGTGCTGGCAGTGAGGCTTGTACTGCTCCATTGGTGCCACAGATCAATCCCTGGCCACCAGCAGAGCGAAGGTAAGCTCCGAGTGGAATGGGGAGAATGGTGGAAGGGAGGCATTTCTGGGCAGGGGAAAGGGCAGAACAGGGGAGTGACAGGCCCAGAAGGGGGTGAACAGGTGGAAGGCCTCCTGCGCCGAATCCTATGCAGTCTCCCAGGCTTGGAAGCTTGACACAGGGCTTTCAATGTGCTCCAGCGAAAAAACTGGTGCAGAGAAGCCCCATCGAGCAGGCTGGGGCATTACTCAGGGTAAGGGGACAAATGTCTCCTTCTTCTGAAGAGACCTCCAGTCTGCTTGTATCCAGCAGAGAATGTAGTGGTATCACATTTGGAGTCACCGTTCCTGGACTGGATAGGACTGAGCCCTTAAAATCAATGGACTTATTCTTGAGTAAACAGGTCATTGTGACATCTGATCTCTTGTGAAAGCTAGTGCTACAGTATTTGATTTTAAATAAAAACCCGTGGGGTTCTGTGGTCTCCTGGAAAGGGCTTTTTTTTTCCTAAGACAGCCCTCTTCTACCTGGTGTCCTTAGTTTGAGATTGAAGAGTGGATCTAATAGTTTCCACCTCATTCATCTGTTGATCCAGTAAAAAAGGAAAGGGCTGAGTTATTGCTAAAGACTAGGCTCTACTCCCCTTGGTCAGCCCTGAGCTCTCCAGTTCTTTGATAAAGGTGAAAGCAAGGTTTCAGACCCTGTTTTGTGAACTGTGTTTAGAATAAACCACTGTTTCCTGAGTTTAGCGGTAATAGGAAACTGTATCTTATTCTAAAATAGGAGCTTTGAACATGATGGAGGAAGAGCGGGGAAAAACATGAATCCAAGCCTAAGCTCTACTAAAGTCTATCTGCATGTGGTCTATGTGTACCAAATGAGAAACAAATGAATGTTTATTGTGCAAAACCTAAAGTTGCTAAAAGCCCCTGAGATGAAATCCTAGATTGGATGAAAAAGAAAGAAAACAATGGGTGTCCACAGCATACTGATAACACTTCATTTTAAGTTTCAGCAAAGTCTCATCTCTTCCACAGGCCTGACATCCACATAAAAAACAGAAAGGCAGGAAAATAACTTTGAAGAGCATTCTGATGAAATCATAAGCATTCACCATTATCCAGAATTTCTATGCCAAGAATAAGCACAGATATTACATAAATTTCTTCAAAATGCCATCAGGTCCAAAAATCAAGGGTATCACCAACATCATATAATTTTTCTAAAGGGGAAAAGAAAAATGGGGAAAAGAGGCGACCCAAAATATTTGATTAAAGAACTAACTGAAATGTTGGCCAGGAGGTATCTGATATTTAAATCCTAGTATAATCTCTCACAACAAACTGGGGGTGCAATCCTAACCTGTAGTTAGGCCGGCACAGTTAGGCCAGCAAAGTTTGGCCGGCACAAGGGCCACTGTAAAGCGTGTTTGCACGTGTAAAGCACATCTGTGTGCGGGCCTCTCTGAGAGTGGTCCAAACATACATTACGGTCTCCCTTGTGCTGACCAAACTTTGCTGGCCTAACTGTGCCAGCCAACTCCAGGTTAGGATTGTGCTCTAAAGAACATACTTTTAGAATGGGCTTCTCTGCATTCCTATAAGAGCAGAGTAGTATTCCTATAAATAGCACACTGTGATTCACAGTTGGCACTGCTGAACTGAATCAAACAGAAGCATAATTCCCCACTGCAGCTAGTTCACAAGGAAAAAAAACACATGCTATTTGGCTGCAGTCACTCCTGTTGGACTGCCTAATGTATGATTCCAGATAAACAAAACAGATGAAGACATAATGCTGCCAAACTGCAGCTACTGTCTGCCCCGCCCCATGGCATACATTCAGCTTTGTTTCAAAGAAAATTGCTTACTTATATATATCATTTATAGCATTAAAAAAAAAACCCAAACCACAATGTTTAGACCAACATGGCTATCTACAGTTTTTATATCATTGCAAAATGTGCACAGAATACACAATGTACAGTATAATGACTACGCAATGTAGGTTAGTATTTTTATCCTCACATTTGGAAATGGGGAAGAGGGACAGACAGAAAGTTAGTTGGCAAAGGTTATTTAGAGTAAAATGCTATGCACTCAATCCTAATCTACTCAGATGTAAGTCCCATTATAATCAATGGAGTTTCCTCCCAGGAAAGTATTGTAGGATGGCAGTCGGACATCAATCCTATGCACATTTTCCTGTAAGTAAGCTCCACTGCAGACAATGGGTCTCATTTCTAAGTAGACAAGAATAGGACTATGTTCTTAGGCTTCCAAGCTAAACACACAGGCAGCCCAATCCTAAACTGCCTGGGCGCCATGGGTGCTGCAGTAGCCAAATGGCTACCGCTGCATCCAGTGGCAGCCAGGCAGCCACTGGAGGCACCTCAGGAGAAGACAGGATGTTCATCCCCTTCCCCTTCCCCTGGATAAGATGCAGGGCTGCCAATGGATGTCTGACATGACGGTCTCTGTGTCAGGTTGCATGGTCCAACACAGAGGTTAGGATCCAGTGGTGGAGGCCACCGCTGATGGTAAGGGCTCACTGCAGGTGCTTGGAGGTACCTTACTACATCTTTGTGAGACCAGCGTTGGTGGTATGCTCATACTGCCCACGCTGGCAAACATTGGATTGGGCCTTCAGAACTAAATCCTATGCATATCAGAAGCCCCATTCTAATCAATGGGGCTTACTCTCAGGTGGGACACAATTGCAGACTTATTGTCCAATCCTATCCCCCATGATTTGCGCCAATACAGCCATGTTGGCGGAGTGTGTACTGCATCCAAGGGTGGGGATGAGACAACCAGCAGGAGGTAAGTAAAATTATTTATAGCCCCTGGTAGGCTACCTGATCACCTATAGGTCTTCTTAGGCATACAGTAGCCATTTTGCGTATGTATGGCCTGGGACAGAAAAGGGGCAGGGGATAAGATCTGGCACATGCTGGTACTGCTGTGATCTACTTTCCGCTATCCCACAATCTCCCCAAATGCCCTTCTTTTTTCAAGATATGCCTCTGTTGCCAACATACCAGTGCCAATGGAGGTCTCTGGAGGTACTGCTTTGTACATTGCGCCACTGCCCGTTTGCAGCTGCAGCCTGGCAATGCACAACAGTGGCCTCGATTTTGTGCCACTGGAAAGTGTCCAGCAATGTTGGAATGTGAGTTCCAGCAGTGAGTTCAGCACATTCAACCAGAGGATTAATCCCTTAGACATGCTTATTTGAACACTTTGGGGTTTCTTCATGGATTGAATTGTGTTGTTAGCAAGCTTGTGGCTGACATGAGATTTGAAATGAATTTTTACTGGTTCAGTCCACACAAACATTTGAGATTCATAAGCTACCATATATTTATTATTAATAAACTGGAAAAACGAGGCTGAGATAAAAGTGCTAATGATGCATATCTAAAGTGTGTGCGTGAGAGAGACAGAGAGAGAGAGAGAGAGAGAGAGAGAGAGAGAGAGAGAGAGAGAGATTTTCCTTTTTTGCTTCAGTATAAAAACTGTGTTCATAATGTCATTTCAAAGTCAAAGTCAAATAGGCCATTTAAGTGCACATTAAGCAGCCCAACAATTTCTAAAGACATACAGCAAATGAAAAATGCCCAAGGAAAGATTAAGCAATACTTTAGAAATCAGAGACATTTTTTAAACAAAGAATCTGAAGAAACATGCATTGCCTTGCTTGCTGTACTAAATGCATAGAACATTATTTGTTGTTGTTCAGTCGCTAAATTGTGTCCGACTCTTCACAACCCCATGGACCACAGCATGCTAGGCCTCTCTGTCCTCCACTAGCTTTCGGAGTTTGCCCAAATTCATGTTCATTGCTTTGGTGACACTATCTAACCACCTCATCCTCTGCTGCCCCCTTCTCCTTTTGCCTTCAATCTTTCCCAGCATGAGGGTCTTTTCTAAAGAGTCCTTTCTTCTCATGAGGTGGCCAAAGCTTCAGCTTTGTATTTGTCCTTCCAAGGAGCAATCAGGCTTGACATCCCGTAGGATTGCCCAATTTGATTTCCTTGCAGTCTAGGGGACTCTCAAGAGTCTTCTCCAACACATTAACTCAAAAGCATCTATTCTTCGGCACTCTGCCTTCCTTATGGTCCAGCTCTCACAGCCATACATGACTACTAGGAAAACCATAACTTTGACTATGCGAACCTTGGATGGCAGGGTGATGTCTCAGTTTTTTAAGTTTGTCTAGGTTCACCATAGCTTTCCTCCCAAGAAATAAAACATCTTTTAATTTCATGGCTGCAATCACCATCTGTGGTGATCTTGGAGCCCAGGAAAATAAACTCTGACACTGCTTCCATTTCTTCCCCTTCTATTTGCCAGGAAGTGATGGGACTGGTTGACATGATCTTAGTTTTTTTTAATGTTGAGCTTCCAGCCAATTTTGGCACTTTCTTCTTTCACCCTAATCAGAAGGTTCTTTAGGTCTTCCTCATTTTCTGCCATTAGAGTGCATATCTGAGGTTGTTGATATTTCTCCTAGCACTCTTGATTCCAGCTTGTAAGTCATCCAGCCCAGCCTTCCTCATTATGTACTCTGCATATAAATAAGCAGGGTGACAGTATACAATCTTGTCGTACTCCTTTCCCAATCTGAAACCAATTGGTTGTCCCATATCCTATTCTGTTGCTTCCTGACCCACATACAGGTTTCTCAGAAGACAGATAAAGTGGTGTGATACTCCCATCTCTTCAAGAACTTGCCACAGTTTGTTGTGTTCCACGCAATCAAATGCTTTAGTGTAGTTAATGGAGCAGAACTAGATGTTTTTCGGAAATTCTCTTGCTTTCTCCATGATCCAGCGAATGTTGGCAATTTGATCTCTAGTTCCTCTGCCTCTTCGAAAACCAGCTTGTACTTCTGGTAGTTCTCGATTCACATACTGCTGAAGCCTAGATTGTAGGATTTTGAGCATCACCTTGGTAGCATGTGAAATGAGTGCAACTGTACAGTAGTTTGAACTAGAAAAATATAAAGCATATTTTTAAAAAACTAAGGGCCCAATTCCATCCAATTTTCCAGCGTCAATGCAGGTATGTCAAGGGGGCATATGCTGCATCCTGTGGTGGGGGAAGTCACATAGGCCTCCTCAAGGTAATGGAACATTTGTTTCCTAGCACTGGCTGCATCAGTGCTGAAAGGTTGGATAGGATTGGGCCTTAAGCCTTAGGTCAAACACTGTGCCTATTGCCAAAATGCTGTTGGGGAATGGGGAGGGGTCTAGATTCAACCTCACTCATTCTGGCAAATATGCATCTTTCACAGCACTAACTGCCTGTTTAGAAGGATGAGTGAGCTTGAATCTAGACCCCCTCCTTTCCCCAACAGGAAATCTCAAATGGTCAGTCCTTCACTGGCAACACATATAAGATACAGATGTATTTAAGGCAGAGCTGAACTAAAAGTTCTCAACTGAGAACTTTGAGGGATTTGTGAAAGAGCTTCCCTGAAAATCACCCACCACAATTTTTTCACCACTGCCCGATTCATAGTAGCTTTGCTTTTTCTGGTGGCCAAAGGCTGACACTTGGAAATTTTTTCACATGCTTCTCAGTCAGAGCAATGTTATGTCCTCATGTAGTATCGTTCTCTGGGAAAAAAAATATGGGGCCTGCCAGCACATGTTTCCTGGGAGAAGCACTGTTGGTCTAGTGAGATTTGCTCATCACTCCCAATATTGTCCTTCATCCTAAAAAAAATGCTCCACCCTCTGTTATCACAACTGAGTGATGAAATTCAGGCAATCATTTTGAGGCAGGGCTCATCTTTAATAAAATAAAATGCCACTACTTACTCTTTGACCTTTAGGACCCTGTAGCCCAGGAGGCCCTCTTTCCCCTGAAGGACCCTAAAAATTAAATGAGATTTTCAACATATATTGTTCAGAATGAAGCACTTTGATGAACCAGTTTGGCAGTCCATATGTAACTTTCTATGTCATATGTAACATAAAAAAGGTGCGATGTATATGTATACTCCCAAAGTATTTCAATACAGCCTAACAAGAAACCACAAAAAACCAGTTTCACTTGCCCACTTCAACCTGTTGAAACAACTGGATTTACTTTCTCCCTTTCTAGACAAAGTGATTATGTGATGGAAACACATTGATACATTGTTTATAGCAGTTATCTGAACTGTAGCTTTCACCAGAAGTTGTAGAATCTTCAGAAACATGTTGTCCAAACAAAGGAAAAGGATTACATATGCTAACTGGGCAAGAGGCACTTTTTCAAGTGGTGTCCTCTTATATTTAGCAGGGGGAGAGCAATTGTCCCTCTTCACCCCAGCACAGTGTCTTTCTCATGGCTATTGCTGGTGGTGTTCTCCATTCTTTTAGATTGTGAGCCCTTTTGGGACAGGGAGCCATTTAACTTTAATGTTATTATTTGCCTGTAAACCGCTTTGTGAACTTTGTGTTGAAAAGCGGTATATAAATACTATTGATTGATTGATTGATTGATTATGTGCAGAATACATGACTAATCTATATCAAGAATAAAAATATTATTTATACCTAGAGGCATAACTGACCTCAAAAAGCAGAAGTCTGCTTTTATTTATTACATTTCATTCCCTCCACAAAGCTCAGGGTGGCAAACATGGGGAATTTCATATTTTCCTCACTGCAGCCTTATTGTGAAGGCTATCCTAGGCCAGTCTGAACCTTGCATAAGGCAACTTAGGGCCCAATCCCAAAGGCCTTAGTGCTGGCGGTACATGCGTACCATTGACAAAAGTGTCATGAACGTGCCATAAAGCTCATTTGGGACATGTTACCGCTTGTGCTGGGATGGCACCAGTAGTGTCATCCAGTAACAAGGAGACGGAACGCGAGGCGGGACTTACCGCCTGATTGGCTGCCCGTTTCTGACGCATCGCCGCCTTGCTGCGTGCCGCGCGGGCACCCCTGGCTTTGGAGGGGGTGCCCGCTTGCCTGGGTGGCGCGCTGGGTGCTTAGGAGAGACGCGGAGGGGCGCGCCACCCGGAAGGAGTCCCCGTGGCGGAAAGGCAGGCGGCGACGCGTCGCGGACTCCCTGTCAATCAAGGGGTAAGTCCCGCCTCGCGTTCCGTCTCCTTGTTACTGAATGACACTACTGGACGGCACTCACTCTGTGTCAAGCTCCAACACAAGAGTGCAACTTGTTTGGGATGGGGAAGGAACTGGGTGGGGGGAGGGGAGGAGCTGGCCATGAGGGGCTGGAACCCAGTGGTGGCTTCCACCGCTGGATCTTAGCCTGACATGGGGCTGCTCAATTCACCACCGGCAAAATAGCCAGTGGTGAGCCAAGAAGCCCCATTGTGAGCAACAGGGCTTTCCCAAGGGGCAGGGAACAGGTGCCCCCTTCTCCCGGGGAAACTCTAGCATCTGCCTTGCTGTCGTTGGATGCAGCAGTAGCCTTTTGGCTACTGCTGCGCCTGCAGTGGCCAGGCAGTTCCGGATTGGACTGCCTATGAGTTTTATGGCTGAGCAGTCCTTTGACTTCAGGACTCCCCAGTACAAGTCCATGACTCTATCCAATACATCACACTGCTTTTCAGCAGTGCCTTCTGAAGAATCATTGTAGTTGACCAGGCAAACAGACAAGTATAACTCAATGTGTACAAGAGCCATATTGTTATTTTAGTATCTTTGGTAAGTTTATTAAAACAAGCTCTTTAAAAAAAAAGCAAAAAAAAAAGCACAGTTATGTATGTCAGTCAAGCTATTCCCATTTCAAATTCGTAAATGAATTAGAGCAGTGGTTCCCAAACTCCTCCGATGGAGTTGGGAGCCATGTATGTCTTGGAGGGGGCAAGGATAATGCAGCAACACAGTCCCCAGGATTGGGACTTTCTTGACACTTACCCCTCGCAGCGCTAACCTCTGGGGCTTGTGAGGAGCCCTGGGGACACACACACCCCGCAGGGCTCCCCAGGCCTTTTAATGGGTGCAAACTGCGATTGCCACCCACTTCCGGTTTTATGATTGCAACCTGGAAGTGGGTTACAATTGCATTTTACATCTGTTCTGAGGCTTGGGGAGCCCTTTGCGGGGAGGGTCCAGAAACAGAACTCCTGAGGATGCCAAGACCCATGGATAAACAAATCAGCAGGTCAGGACACCCAACCCTCTAAACGCCAACCAACCCTTGTTTCCAGAGGTTTTTCTAAGTTACTTCTGGTTTTTCAGAGAAAATAGGAAGTGATGCCTTTATGTCTCTAAAAGACATTCTGAGGGCCAGGGAAGTCATGCTTAGCTGGTAAATTTGCATGTTATTTCTTTGAAGATATGCTGTTTACTAACAAATGTAAATGTAATTGAGGAGAGATTAGACTGCCCTAACATTCAGCAATAACGTTATACTTACTGGTAAACCTTGTGGCCCTATAGCCCCAGGGCCCCCAGGAGGTCCCGGATACCCCTAAAATGGAAGCAAATATAGAAAAATGGTGGATTGTTGTTCACTCGATACAGTGATTGTACAGTGGGCTCTCATTCCTGGATGCCCCCACAAATACAGAATTCTGCAGATAATTGAATCCACGGGATGGGGGCATGCTGTCAATGGGAAAGGACCCTCTGAAGCACCTGGGAGGCTCTCTGAGGCATGGGGAGGCTGCGTGTTATCTCCCCGCACCTCAGGACACCTCCCAGAAGGCACTTCCAGTCACATCTGGGAATGTCCTGGAGGCCCTCCAGACACGGACTAAGCACCTTTGTTGAGTCTGAACCCTTGGATAAGGAAGTGCTGAGCCTGTGGACAAGGAAGACCCACTGTAGTTTGAGTGCTGAACTTTGGTGGCACCAAGCATTTTCTCTTGCTTGCAATCAAGCAGCTATGAACTGGATCCATGTGCACTTTGCCAGGCAGAAAAAGTCAAGAGACCACTGCTTACTGTGAGGGTTAATACTTCTGAAGGATAGGAGTACACAGCCTCAAGGTCTTGTCGGATGACTCTTGATGCCAGTTACTCCAGCCCAGAAAGGACCCAGTTTCCAATCTTCCTTTTGGAGTAAGGTAACAGAATGTTCAGTATCCTCAGAGCTTCAAATATATGTGGATGATTTCAAATTTCTATGCACATGACAAGCTGATTTGTCACTAAGCTTCGATTCTGAGACTTTGTTCATTGCTCTGGGTAATGTTGAAATTTTGGAGATAATGCTTTGCATGCAAAATATCTCATTTTTTAAAAAAAGTTAAACACACAAACCCCTCCTCAGTGAAATTGGCAAAGCTGCAATTTTTCTTGTGAACCAGGTCATTTTTAAAAACGCAAGGTATTTTCAGACTCATATCAGCCTGATGTTCTCTTTGATGCGATGACTTCATTTTATGAGACTGGGACTGCTTCACACAAATGTCTTTCTATCTGAATATGACTTTACCACTTGGAAATAAGCATCTGAATTACCGTAGTCCATCCTAAGAAGTTAATTATCTGAGCGTACTGAATGCAGTTTCCTTTCTTCATAAAAGTTCCCTCCAAAATGAGTGTTAAGAAAGTGAAAAAAACTTCCCTGGCAAGAAGTATATATTTTCTCATCATGTGTTTATTTTTAAGTTTATATGCTGCCCAGCCCTTCAGTTAAATAACTGTGCAACTTGCAGGAGTGACAAAAACCTATAACAGTAATTATATACAGTAATTTAAACAGCAGTGTGGAACTGCGGAGGGCAGGAGGCATACACATTTTAAGTAGAATATTTCATAAACTTTTTGTTAATGAAAAAACCAAAACTACTTAGAGAAGGCATCCTGAGGAAGATCTGACATCCCAATAATTACTTACCATGGCACCTTTTTCTCCAGGAGGGCCCATTGGGCCTGGATTACCCCTCTCTCCCTTAAGAAACAATAAAAAGAAAACAACACTATGGGACACTATAATTGGATTGTTACAATTCACAGAGCTTAGTGCTGACTTCATACTTTTCGACAGCTTATGTTGTAGGACATAGTGAAGACAACCACCCCTTCTGACCAAAGAATTAAGGGAGCAATCCTAACGTGCTGGAGGCCTGCAGGCCTGCGCCACATCCAGCATAGGTTAGACGGCCTCTGGACCCTCCCTAAGGCAAGGGCAAGTTTGTACCCTTGTCCCAGGGTAGGTGCCAACTGCCTTGATGGGCATGCTTGGAGCTGCGCCTGCTGTTTTAACAAGCGCCGTTCCAAGCAAGCCACGAAGCCCGAATCAGAGCTGTGCAGCCTGGGGACATAGGCTTGGATGCAGCCTATTGGAAATTGATTCCTATGCTGTCACCAGACCAGGGCAAATGCAGAATAGTTTTTTTTCTTACTTTTTATAGTCCCTAGGAGATCTCTAGATTTCTCTGTTGGTCTGGGTTCTTGGGTTCACCTTGATTTCCCTGCTGGACATCAGGTAAGGTTCACTGTCCAATGACATGGCTCATAGCCAAGTTCTCTGTTTACCAGTCTGTTGGAGAGGATCAACAACAGCAATACCAAGAATGTAAAATGGCATATCTGAAAAGACCCAGGGTGCAATCCTAGCCCTGACATAGCACCGACGCAACCTTGTTGTGTCAGTGCTACGTGACTATCATTGACATGGGGGCGTCGACAGGCACCCCTTTGTCAGTGCTAGAGCTCCCAGGCCAATGCTTAGCAGTAGCACAGGTTTGAGAGCATGGGCGCCAAGCCGCCCCTGCACCAGCCAAACTCTGCCAGCGTGCTGGCCTGGGGGTGGGTGGTTTTGGGATGTGGCTGTGGGTCCAGGCATGCTCGGCCCTGATTCGGGCCATGCAGGTTCCTCGGACCTGTATCCATTATTTTGCAGTTTAGGATTGGGCTGCCCGTAGCCTTTTCAGGATGTTGATCCAATACCTCCTTAGAAGAAAAGCAGGTCAAAAATCAGAGGGAAAGAAAAGAGGAAAATCAGGGATTTTCACCCACATCTTAGCCAATTGTTACGTATATTCCCATTTTAGTACTTTTGTGAACTTCGAAATATGACACCCAACATTTTCTCATATGAGAGAGACCATCTTCCCAGAAAGAAAGCCAAGGTGTGCTGTACTTCTCTATGGTAAATCAATACATATTTTTTAGATAATATCTATCCACATTCAACAAACCATTAAAATAGGGACATGTGCCATTTTAACCATATTCCAAAGATTTTTTTTTGTGCCATGCAACGAGAAAAAGGCATTCAACATAAAGAAATATATTGATTTGTGCTTCCTGTTCCCATTTATGGTTATGTCGGACAGTGGCATCCAACCCCCGCTTGGGCCAATGCAAGCCACTTGCGTTGGCCCAGCACTGTTGTGAACGTGCCATAAAGCATGTTTACACTAATGCAAGAATTTCTGGGCCAATGAAGGGAGTAGTGTTAGCCCAGCACTGGCAGCAGGAACACTAGGTAAGTCAGTCCCTCGCCAGCCGACTTTGGCCAGCGCAGGGCCATTTTTGGGAGAAGCTGGGAAGAAAGGCGGAATGGGGCAGAGAGAGGGTGTTCCTGAGGGCGAGGCAGCCCAGCGGGGAGGATCCAGGATCCAGCAATTATGCCTGATCCAAACCCCTGTACCCATGCTGCACAGCCCCTGAGGAGCCACATCAACCCAGCTAGGGCTTACTCCAGGGCAAAGGGAAATACTTCTCCATGGTGAGCTGCAACTGCTTCCTAACTTGCGTAAAGATGCAGAACAGGCCTGCTGGTCTACCTGCACAAGTTAGGATTGCAACCTGAGACAACTTTCTACTCTAATATACTGGTAAAACAAAAGGAATGTTATACAGGTTGAGCCTAATTATTCACTAATTTTACATCCACGAATTTGACTCAACCTGGGCCCCCCAGACCCAAGTTGAGCCAGAACAGGTTCAACCTGAATAGAAGCCTTTGAAAGCAACGGGAGTTGTGCTCCGGTTGCCTCCAAAGGCACTTCCGGGGCCCACTGTATAGGGGATATTCTCCCCACCCCACCTTCTGGACACAACGGAGCACACAGCCTCATTATTTCCAGAGGGCGGGGGGGGGGGAATACCCCTTATTCTCAGCCCTCCAAAGATGCATTTGCAGGCATCTTCTCCGGGGCTCAGAATGTGGGATTTTCCTCCCCCCCAACCTTCCGAACAAAGCAGAACAGAGCTCCGTCATGTCCGAAGGGTGAGGTGGGGGGGAATTCCCCATTCTCAGCCCCAGAGAAGCTATGGCTTCCACGTGGTTGAGAACAGGAGATTCTCAACCATGCTGAAGCCATGTGCAAATGAGGCTTCTCCAGGGCTGAGAATGGGACATTCCTTCCTCCACCACCCTCCAAACTGGTGTCTAGAGGGTGGTGTGGGAAGGAAAATCTCCCATTCTCAGATCTGGGGAAGCTACAGCTTCTCTGGGGCTGAGAACAGGGGATATCCCCACCCCACCCCATCCTTTGGATATGATGGAACTGTGTGCTCCGCTGTGTTTGGAGGGCAGGGTGGGTGAATAGCCCCCATTCTCAGCCCCACTGAAGCCACATGCAAGCCACGTAGCCTTGGCAGTTCTCAGAACCTTGGGGTTTGGGGAAAATCTACAGGTTTGATTACCAGCCTTTTTTTTTTTTTTTAAATATGTGAGGGTTCCTGGAATGGAACTCTTGCATATAAAAAGGCCTCACCTGTATTACCTTCATTCCAGGCATAGCCTCCCCATCTTTTACACAACATATGTGGCTCAGCTAATGTCACTGCATGTTTAAGAATTAACACAACTGTCAAAATCAGATGAAATGCAAAATTGTGATAAGCTTTTAATTGAAATGTCAAAAATAATAAATGTTTCTTAAAGTAAAATAGCTTTATGACAGATAGGGAAAAAGTATTTCAGCACTCCACATGAAACATTATGCTAAAAAGAAATGGCATGATAATTGTGAATAAGGGTTGTTTCCATGTGCTGACAGATTCATTATGACTCTAATCTTCTGTTTTTAGAATTGCCACTTTATAGAAAAATAATTGTGTTACAAGATTCTTAGTTAAGTATCAACCACAACACAATCTCTGCAACTGAAAATACAGGCATTTATTGCGGAGGTTTCATTCTAGAAATCCACACAGATAAGGAAACCCATGGGTTTCTGGACACCTTTGAAGCCTCTGGGGGTTCTTCTGAGCCCCAAAGAGGCCGCACACATCTGCCCACGGCTTCTGAGGGCCTCAAAATGGCAGTTAGAATTTTAAAAATGTGACTTCCGGTTTTTCAGCAAAACCAGAAGTGACATTTATATGCCTTTTAAAGGGGTTTTACTCCGGGCCTCGGAATACCTTTTAAAGGCATAGAAACATTACTTCCAGTTTTTCTGAAAAAATGAAAGTCACATTTTTAAAATTCTAACTGCCATTTCTGAGGGCTGCAGAGGCCACGGACAGATGCCTTTGCAGATGGCAACTACAGGGCCCAGAAGAGCCTCCATACCTGACCAAAGCCCGGCTCCGGTCCAAGTGCAACCTTTCTCTGCAGGTTTGTAACCCACAGATTCTTAAATCTGCAGGTCCCGAACCAGCAGATATCGTGGGCCCACTGTATTCTTTAGCAGTGCTTTAGTATGATTTCATCCCGACTCATAGCAGATCTGGAAGGCAGTGAAATGTTTATTTTTTCAGTGCTTTGATTGTAACATAAACTGACAATATTTTCTGGGCATTTTCAATGGAAGTTATAATAGAATCGTAGAATCAAAATTTTGATCTCATACTTCCTTTTGAATTCCTGCCACCAAACAGGTTGAAATGATTTTTCCCTTCAGGGTAGAAATGCCAGATTATCCTAACAAATTTTTAGGCTTTTAGCATAATGAGACCTGACGTGCAGTTAAGTAATAGTTTCCTGGTTTTGATTTTAAGAAAGGAATAAATAAGAAGCAATTCCTCAAAACATTAAACCACTTAATAGGAATCCTTGAAAACAAATTGTAAATGTATTTTTTGTGCATCCAAAAGCAACAGTTTTCTTAATTCCTTATCAGCTTGAAAGTCACAAAAAGAGCCCTATCTGAACATTCAAATTCAGCAAATAGAGCAGTGACCAGTTATGGGCAAACACCATCAATATATGTGTGAGAATGTTCAGAAGTTCCAAGTCCATAGCATAGGCCAAACTAGTCCAGATGATGAAGGTCTGCAATTTGTCACTTTACATTTTTGTACAAAGCAGCCACTAGAGGGCCCCTCCTCCAAAGCTGATGTTTGCCCTGTTAGAGAAAACTCAGGGGTATGCAGAAATTAAACTTAACAGAGTAATAGCTTTGGAGGGGATGAATTTTTCATTAGGAAATTGAAAAGGGGGAATCAAGCCCCTTCTTCCAGTGCTCCAAGTGTTGCTATCCTTTCTTTTTGCAAAAATATAGAAAAGGTACTTTTTACAAAAATTGTAAGAGATGGGTGTCCCATCCAGTTTGGCCTAAATTAAAAAATGATCAAAAATTCCCCAATACATATCTGTTGTTCTGCCAAATCGATAACACTCCATACCTTCTCGCCAGAGCCTCCAGATGGTCCAGTTTCACCAGGTAAACCTATAGGACCCTAAAGGAAAAAGAGTTGCGTTGTTTTACACATAGCCACTTCATTTAAATATTTGGGCATCAACTCTTGCCAACAATGCTAGAGGGAATAACAAAGAAAATTCCCTTATCTATGTTTCCCAGTTTTGTGCGTTGGAATTCAATAGAAGTTAATAATGCTCAGGGCTAGCCCCAAGAACAGAGGGGCCCAATGTGGGGCATTCCCGTGGCCCGCCCTCACCATACAGCCATGCCAAGAAGTGCTCTTGTGGTGTTGTGCACAAAGTATGGCAGCTGGAAATAGTTTATGGTGACGTGATGACATCACTGCCAACTGCTTCTAGAAGGCCCATTGCAGTCCATTTGGAGGCAGGGGAGGATGGGATGGCCCAATGAGCAGCCATTCCACTCGCCCCACTGACTTAAGAGCCCATGGAGATCTTGGCTGCAGCAACCAGTGGCCCATTCAGCGCACCAGGGCAGGGAGCACAAGAGCAGAGCACAATGTTTATGACGTAGGACACATTGGTTTAAGGCTGGCCTTGATACTGCTTTGCTTCTGTTGGGCAGTGTTTCCCAAATGGTGGGTTGGAATCCTCCACTGGGTCCTGATCTGATTGTCAGTGGGTCCTGAAACTGACAAGCTAATAGGTGACAAGAAAAATGTATTGAGCCCTACAGAAAGGGAAACTGAGCAGCAGTGCATGCTTACTAGCACATACTCAAGCACGCCTGAATCCATTTCAAAGGATAGGCCAAGAGGAACACAATGCTACCAGAATGCTACCGATTCAACGAATGCAGGCCCAAAAGAATGCAGGTCCAAGTTCCTTCTTAAGAAGAACCCCCCCCCCCGGTCCAAGCTGAAAAATGTTTTGAGCCCTGTAGAAAGTACAACTGAGCCACACATGTGTGTTTTTTTAGTAAGCAAATGTTCCTTGGTTCTCATCTCGCTTGAGGGGAAATGCAAGGCCAGCACAATGGACGTGATCCAATGAATGTGGCGCTTAACAAATGCGCCAGAAGACACACACCCGTGTAGTTAAAAAGATAAAAACAAAGGCTCGAGCTGGTAAGGTGAAACTTTATTTTAGTCTTGTAAAGCATGGGGGCTCCAATAATGTGTCATTAAAATAGTGTGTCATTTTACTGCTCTAGGTGATGATTCTGTAGATTTAAACTTTGAGATTTAATATTTAAATATGCAAAAATTCTAATCCCACTGCTAATTTACTGCTTCTTTAATCCTAGTCTCAAACTGTCATCATAAGGAATGTCTATGATGTCATTAGAGCAAACCTGAGATTAATGGGCCCTGCCTTTATTTAATGCACTTGTAGGACTCATTTGCATTTTTGAGATTAGATCTAAAGATGATGCACTGCATCAGAACATCTGGATAATGAATAAGTAACCTGGGGCGGTGCTAATACTTCATTAGTACAATAACAACTAAGGCAATAACTGCAATGGGTAGCTATACGAATAATGCACATTACTATTTCAGAGAGGAAATGTTTTAGTAAAGTGATTCTTCTTCCTGTCAAATTTCTTACAGTAAAGAGGTTTTGTGAAGCCACACCCATGGAGTAAGATCAAGCTACCAGCATCTTGGCCAGGGCCAGGATACCCTTATCCTAGCTCTGGTCACTGCTGTGGTCCCATGCAAATCCAGGCACTGGTATCGTTAATGAAAGTGTAGCCTGGTGCAGAGGGCAAAATGATGCCTTGGAAGTGATTTCACAACAGAAATCACAGTTGTATTTTCATTTTCTTTGGCCATAACATTTGATAGAATGAAGATATTACACAATTTTAATTACATGACAATTGTATTTTTGCTTTCTGATTTTTTTTTTTTGCCATAACATTTGATAAAGATATATTATAACAAACTCCGGTTTGTTTCATTGTATTCCGCATTAAATTACCCTTACAATTACTGTATATATAGCATCATGGCATTATTCAAATAGACCAAGGTTTTCAAAATTTTGGCCACTAGTATCAAGCTCAGCTTGTTGCCCCCTTAAAGCTTGTTGCCTGGTGCAATTGCACCCCGCTGCACTTCTTTAGCTATGCCCTTGAATCAGTATGCCTAGTTAGCTGGCCCAACCCCTGCAGTACTAGTAGCAGGCTGCTGCTGCTGCTCCTATCAGCCTAATCTACAAATAGGAGCATCTATCCAGAGGTCCTTGCTTCATTATGGTTCCTTCAAGGGTGCTCCCATTGTGGAGAGAAAGGTTGTGGAACCACTGAGGATTCCCCCCACTTACTAATGTGGAGTGGGCCATTGCCTCCTACCATAGCCTACCACTGCCCCCACACCCCAGATAAATTAGAGAAGGCACAGGAGTCAACAAACTGCAGGAGGCTAGTAAAAGCCATTGTCTCTGGGCTTCCAGCAGCTTCTAGCAGGCACTGTTTCTTGACCATCACGAATTACCATGCAGGGTTCTTCACGAGACAACTTTAGTAGGCTAATGCTGTAATGCACAGAGCTTTCAACTATGGATGACAAGACTGGCAATCACTCTAGTGCAGTGCTTCCCAAACTCCTACAAGGGAGATGCAAGCATTGTAAGTGTGTGTGTGTGTGTGGGGGGGGAAGAGGCTATGGCACTGTTTCAGGGCTCCCGAAGCCTCAGAAACAGAAAAAAAGTGTTTCCATACATATGCAGATGCATATGTGGGGCTCCCCACATCCCTCCAGAGGCTGGCATTGGCAGAGGTAAGTAGGAAAAAACCCTTCTGCCCCTGCAGCAGTGTGATCCTGGGGATTGCATTGCTCCCACCCCCTGCCCCTTAAAGGGACAGGGACAACTGCTTTCCTGGCTGGTGGGTCACGACCTGCCAGATTGGGAACCATTGCTCTTGTGAATATGAATGATATTTATCTTAGTTTAGAACTGCATAAACAATTAACCAACAAATACAACCAGTTTAAAACAGACTTGAGTGTCTCCTCACCTGTGGCCAGGGGAATGACGCCCTAGTCTGTGAAAAACGTTTATTTCACTGTTGCTAAATGGGAGTTGTTTGGAGGGGGTGAGGAAAGTGTCATTCTTCCTGCAAAAGCCTAGCCCAGGGGTGTTAACAGGCACGTATCTTACCTATAGCCTGGGATGGCGTGAGCCATGGGCGTCAGGCAGCGGCAGGGTGCCATTGTGCACGGTCCGGGCAAAACCACGCGGTCTTCGGCCCTCCCGCCCGCCTGCCCCTCCCTTACGCTCGGAAATGGAGCATTTCCAGGTTAAGGGAGGCGTGTCGGGGCAATGTGTGGGGGTGGGGCGACATGCTGGGGGTGCGATTTCGGCGCCAGCCATGGGCATGCTCGGGCCTCTGTGCACACCTGGGTATCAAACATGTTTCATGCAGCAAGCCGAACAGCATTTACGGTGTCTGATGAGGGCCAGGAGTTATAATTAAGCAGGAAGTTACATCATTAAGCAGATGCTGGGCATAAGTAGGCAATTTGTTCTCATGGAGAAGCTTATTAGTTGCAAATGACAGAAGAAGAAAAAATGCAATCTTGATCATATTTTCAAAATATATGGAAGAGCCCACACGGGCACCTATAAGCCATGCTGCTTCTACAGAGGCACAACTTTGCAGCTCAGCAGCTGAGTAGTGCTCTGGGAAGTGATGCTTCAGCAGAAGTGCCTCTTCCCCCATGAAGTTCTTGGCTTCTGAGGCCTCCTTCCGAACAGAGGAAGAGAGTTATACGATTCCATTTATTTGAGTACCTTAAAAAGTAACATAATTTGTCCAATATTGCATGCCAATGAAATTAAGGCGGAAATAAAGTGACTTAGGGCCCAGTTTTATGCTTCCCTAGTGCCCACGGCTCCAGTAGTGCTGAAATAGCTACCAGTGAATCCAGTGGGGTCAGGCAAGTAGCCACAGATCTCTCCAGGGCAAGGAAACAAACATTCCCTTACCTTGTGTTGACCTATGGTGGCCCCAAGGGGCTATTTGGTCCATGTTTCAGCGGGCACAGAATTAAGGAGAACCATGTCAGATCCTCCGACTTGGGAAGAAGCACAGGATACGGCAGAAGAGTCTGCCACCGTTCACACCCCGTTCCCAGGCCTGATCTGCCTCCCCTGCCCTTCCTCCACTCCATTGCATTTCCTCCCCTGCCTTCCCCTCATCCCAAAAGGCTCACCGCCAGCCAGCAGTGAAACGTACCCCAGAGGCTCCAGTGATATGTCATTCTGGCCCTGAAACCAAGTGACAACTGGCGCCGGCCTCAATGCCAGTGCAGCATCAATACTGCCAGTGCTGGAAAGCTTTAAAGCACTTTTTATAACATTGGCACCAGCGGTAAGGCAAGAGCATAGGGGGACAGCCTGATAGGATCGGGCTGTTACTTGTTCTAAAATGAGTACAGAAAAATTTATGTTGCAGTTTCCATACAGTGTTAATGGCAGAGGTGACTTTTTAGAAGCCTCCTTGATACATTCAGCTTTCTGGAAAATTCATCAGAGAGTAGATCCCACATCTAACACATGCTTAAGGCAGGCAAAGCATTCTGCCAGGGCATCTGCTGTGTGTTAAAAGTTTAACTACACTAAAATTATTGGAAACATATTGCATGCTTAGAAAAGCAAAAAAAAAGAAAAAAAGGATGTAATAATTCTTAGAAAGAAAACTGCTATAGACAAGGAATATAACCAAATAGTTCCAAAAACGCTCTGTGTATTGTGTAAACAATTACCTTATAAGTATGTCTATGTTTTGCTTCTTTTCATGATACCTTAAACTGAAATTGCCATGCCCAAAATGACCATTTCTATCTTGTCACTTTTTTGGTATTGTATTTTTGCCTTTCTAACTAGGATGGAGGGTTTTTGAGTTTTAATTTTCATAAAGCAGTGCTTTCAAGTAACTTTACTCCCAAATGAAAACTGAGGTTGCACACAGAAGTGTCCTGGAGGTGCATGTCAGCTGGTGTGGTACTCAACTGCTGGAACTCAGCGTTCCAGAAGTTCGGGTTGAGGTAATGGCACAATCCCATCGCCCCTGACCTTGATCTTAATGTGATAAACGCATCTCCAGACTGCCTCCAGTGATCTTTGGCCCTCTCTGGGCCTAGTTGCTTCATGTTCTTCCCAACAAGCAGTGACCAGAATGCGCTTGCTGGCAAGAATGCAAGGTGAGTGGGCCTGGAGAGGGCCAAAGATCATCCAATGGAGGCTCTGGCAGTGTGGTGCTACCTCCTTTTGAGAGTGACACCTGTTGTGTTCTGCAGCATCCACACCCCTGTTGTTATGCCACAAATTGCATAATCTCTTACCACCATAAAAACTGAAGTCTGGAATAGCCCTAAAATAAAATCTCTACACTGTAAGTCTTCAGTAGTTTGTTGTCAATATTTACACAGAAATCATTGGCACAAGAAAACTGAAGTTTCAGTTATTGATGTTGAATATCTGTATTGCAGTATATTAAATCAAAATGAACTGAAAATGATTTGAAAGTATTACAAAAGTACTATAGGTAGTGTTGTAGGTTGATTTATATTGGTTGGTCCATATGAATATGGGAGGCTCGTATCCTGGACATTACCTCAACTGCTACCAAATTTTTGTGGTAGCAGGAAAGACAACCACTGAGTCTCCTGGCTTCTCTGTTGGGCTCTTGCCTGTTGGAAAAAGGGGTTTAAATCCAGCAGAGTTGCACAGCAGAATACCCTTTTTCCAATTACTCCCCACCAACCCCTGCTATTTCGCTGCTAACAATAAAACCAAAGCAGAAGCTGTAAAAAAGGTCTCCAAGAAAAATACAAGCATATTTATCTATGTTAGCTGTGCATGTCCTAGACTTAGAAGAGGGTATCCTAGAACTATTTCCTTTGCATTGTTGTGTGAGACCTCATGGCATGGCGGACTCCATGAGGCTGGTCAGAGCTCACAGTGAGACGTCTGAATATTGGAAGAAAGAAGGCCAAGCAGGAACACACCCACACAGGACAAAAAGGGCAAGAGTAAGGATCTGAGAGGTGGCCTCTTGAGTCATCTGCCTTCTGGAGAATATACTGCCCCCCCCCAGTGTCCTGCAAGCAGCATTGTACCTACTTTCCAGCATTGCCTACTATCCTCCTTCATCTGCTGTGGGATAAGATTAAAGTCCTGCTTGGAAAGGGTGCAATTAATGAGATTAATGGATGAACATGAATGGATGCAAAAAAATGCCACTCTCTTAGAGGGTTAAGGCGGTAGACAGGATCTCGGGGTTACAATCTAGAAAACTGGGGCTGGGGAGAAGTGAGATATAGGGATAGTTAGTTCTGCTACCAGAGTGGGGAGAGCTGCATGGGATGGTAATTTCATCCCAGGTCTGCACTCTATAAAACAAACTCCAAAAGCTTGTATTTCAATTGTGTAATCTTTCTATGTTAAGTAAGGGCATGACTCCAAAATATATGGAAAAATATGTAACTAAACCCTGTTACTTAAAGCAAAAGGAAAAAAAAAGAAAAAAAGAAAAAAAAACCAAGGAAAGAGAAATCAGTTTTAGGATGGGGCAACTTAACATGCTTCAAATGAGAACTGGTGTCTTGAGCAGTTGCTGAATAAGAAGTAACAGATCAGATAGAATATGAACTGCTAAATAAGTAAATTGACTTTTTTTGTGTATTGTTTAAGTACATATAAATTCACATATACATTAAAAAGTACATGCATACCACCAGTGGTGGGATTCAAATAAATTAACAACCGGTTCTATGTCCTTCAGGGCGGCCTTCAGGGCCATCCGCTGCCTTTCTTCCCTCTCCCAACCTAAAATTAGCCACCGGTTCTGCAGAATATGTGAGAACTGGCTGAATTTCACCACTGCATATCACCCTCATCCCTTCAATCCTTCCTTAAATGCCTATTGGCTATCTTTGACAGTAGCACCTAATCCTAAATTTGTGGAGAGTGTTGGGAACAATTCCAGAAAAGGATGAACACCTGATTGGCAGCTATATAATCTATCCTAGATATAAGAGACAGAATTACTGCATCAATCCATCTTGTTGGCAAACCAGCGGTCTTGTGTGTGGTCTTTGAATTGGCACCTCACCTTGAAATTTCAAAATCAATTTCCTGCCACTCAGCTGAAGTTCCAAGAATTCTATGACAGCAGGGTAGAACACACAGAAACCTATGTTGAGAGTATGATTGGAAAAGTGCATTTCTTTGCCAAGGGTGCAATACAATAGAATTTGGCTACTGGTGGTGTTAACATTTTTGACTTTTGAAAATCGGTACCTAATAGTAATTCAAAAGTGAGAGTCAGGATAAAAATATATGGTGTTAATCCACTTTTGGATATGCACAATTTTGCAAAATGAACCAGTGAACAACCATATTTTAAAGATGTATTTAGGATACTATAGGATTAACTTTTGAACAGGCATCGTTACAGAGACAAAACTGAAGCAGAACAACAAAAAATTGCTCAAGCCTCCAGAAATGTAATCAGAACAAAAATAGCTTAACTAGTGATAGTAACTTACCACACCAAGTTCAGTGTCAGGTGAACCTTTTTAGAGAGGTCATTCTACAGTAAGGAGCCACAGCTAAAAAAAAGCGATCTCTCCTAAATTGTGGGGGGAAGGGCCTCTGAACAGGATAATAACATTCAGGCAGGTTTATACGGGAGGAAATGGTTCTACAGAAATGGTCCATACAGATACCTATATTTTGTCCAAAGCTGGGCTAATAGGTGGGGGAAGATAGGGTAAATGGTATAGGGGGAAAGATTAAACACTACTCCTTTGCTTAACACTTAAATATGCAGCAGTTGCCTAAAACTTTTAAAAAGAAACAAGTTTATATAAAGATAATGGATCCTCTGCAATGCATAATTTTGGCTTTGAGACAGAGATATCTGCCCTTCCCCACTCCTCCCTGAAAACCTCCAAAGAGCCCATTTCGCTGAAAATGGGGCAGGAGGGAAAGGAAAGAGAGATAAGTTCTAAAAATGCCTAGACCAGTGAAAAGGCATGGGGAACTGATGAATTGATGGTGGTGGTAAGAGGAATGCCCTCTGTGGTTCCATGCCACCCTGAACAGCCTTTGGGAAAACTGTTTGTATTGCAGGCCCCATTACCTGTTCACAAATGGAGGAATTTCAGTCTGCTAGTTCCTGGAATCCAGGAGTTTTGCAAGACCCGGAGCTGCATAAGCTGCATGTATCAGACTTGCTTCTAACTTTTCGGATGGGAGAAACACACAGCTCTGGCTACACAGAAAAACAATGTTAGAACTAGCTGGGATAGTTGAGACCATTAGTGACAGTCATTCTGTCCTATTCATAAAGTTACTAATAACTGTGTTTTTCCTTGTTTCCTTTTCTAATTCAATTCTGTATCTCCAGAGTTGAGCTTTTCAAAACAGTTGGGGCATCCACAGTTTCCTTAATACAGTGAAATTGCCCCTGCTCCAGCGAAAGGAAACCTGTTGGATGCCACTCCTAGTTCTACTAAGCATCTACAAATCATTAATGAAAGCTATTTTAATTTTCTTGTTTAGCATTTCAGCAAAGAGAATTCTGATTTTCCACCACAGCTAAATTAAGCATCATCCAGACCCTGGCTGGCCCAAGATTTCCTGCTGCCTGAGGCCAATGTTCTAGTTCAGCACTGCACTCTCCTCCACATTTCCTCTTCCTCTTTGTCCCCCTTCCTTTTCCAATCCAAGAAATGGGAGGAGGAGGAAAAGCAGTAGAGGCAAGAAGAGCACCCACCAGCACCACCAATCTGCTGCCTGATGCAACCGCTTCAGTTGGCCTCATAGATGGGCTGGTCTTGGTCCAGACCTAACTGAGCTAAAAGGTTCCTACCCAGAAGATAGGGAAGTGACTTCCACACATTGCAAAGCTCCAGGCCTGCCACCTATATGAAATTTTGGGCTTTGATTTTCATAGGCAGGTGGAAGGTATGCCTGGTATGGAGCCATTATCTAAACAACAGCAAATAGGCAGGACATTTCTAATAGAACCAACACACAATTTTTTCCATCTTCTTTTTGTAGTTAGAGTTTCCACAAACTTGTAATGAACACTGTCAGCAGACACACATATCTAAAAATAGCTTGTCAGGCAATTAGTCTGTTTCCCCATACTTTTAGGGTTTTATAGATTCAATGGTAGAGCACAATAACTGCATGCAAAAGATCCTACATTAAAACTTTAGTGTTCCCCGTTAAAAGAATCTCACATAGCAGGGCTGGGAAGGTCCCTGCCTGAGGATCGTGAAGCATCACTGTCAGTCCAGTAAGACCACTTCATATGTTCATACGATATTGTCTGCTCTTCTAACTATAGCTCAGTATTGTGGTGAAACAGGCTTCTTTCTGGTCTCCCACTGCCCACAAGCAGAATATTCATAATGGGCACCTGGGAGGAACCAACATCTATCTAAGTGAACTATTCAGAAAGTGCATATCTTTGGCAATGTGTAATGTTTCCAAACAGTAACAAAAGCCTAAAAACACAACTCTTTTATCAGCCACGTTCATGTGTCAAAGATGCCATCGTAGAACCATCTGTTTCAGATGTCTAAAATAATTATCAGACTGTGGGCGCAATCCAACTCAGTGCCGGAACAGCAAGGCTGGCCGGCCAGCGCCATATCCGACGCTGGGTTGGAGAGACTGGAGCCTCCCTGCGGCAAGGGAACGTTCATTCCCTTACCGTAGGGGAGGCACCAGCCTCCCCTATGTGGTTCTCGGATCGGGCGCAGATCCGAGGAGACCACGTGGCCCGAATCAAGGCCGTGCAGCCCCTGGAACGGGCCTAGGATTCAGCCTTATGGCTGAATTCGAGGCCCGCCCACATTCTGCCCTCCTCCCACCAATCCCTGGGCTGCGCTGTCATGGCGCCTCCCTTGCGCCGGCTGGCTTTGGCTGATGCAAGGGGGGCATTGCGCGGGCGCTACAGGGCTGTGCTGCCAGCACCTGATCGGCGCCCCCACGTCAGTGCTAAGTGTGGAGCACCGGCTCAACCCCGTTGTGTCGGCTGCCGGCGCTGTGCACACCATAGGATTGAGCTTTCCGAACACAATCCTAAACTGGAGTTAGGCCGGCATAAACTAAGCCAGCAAAGTTTGGCCAGCACAAGGGCCACCACAAAGCATGTTTGGACTACTCTCGGAGACAGGGAGGACGTCTGTGTGCTGGCCTCAGACTCTGAGAGTGGTCCAAACATATTTTACGGTGTCCCTTGTGCTGGCCAAACTTTGCTGGCTTATCTCATGCCAGCCTAACTCATTTTAGGACTGCGCCCTGAATTGCGCTCAGCATTGGAAGAAACAGGTTACTTGTTTCTTCGTGTGTCATGTAATGTGGTTTCAAATTTTTGCCAGCTGCTAATTTAAAAATCTGAAAGCCAGCTATGCATGCCAGCACAGTTGAGACTTTTCTCCCTCTAATCCAGAGGCAATTTTCTCAGTAGCTCAAGCCAGTGTTTTTCTTGGCATGGCTTCCAAAAAATCTTTGTCTCATCGGCACTGTAAATTTGCTCTGGCTGAACTCATTTAGTTCTCATTAAATTAATCAAATACTGTCTAAATGGATCTGCTGCTTGTGTAACAGGCAACTAATCCTAACAGCCAGAGGAGAAATGAAGAATATCGTGTCAGTTTTTAAATTCTACTCAGCCAGGAAGGGCATGCAAGTAACATCTGTTAAAACAAATACATTTCTCTATAACAAAACCTAATCTATATATATAAAAATGGACGTTTGTGTGTGTGTATGCGGGTATGTATGTATGTTCCTTATACAAATCTCCGCCCCTTGACCCACGGCCACGAAACTTGGCGCACACGTTCCTTGCAGGCTGGAAGGAATCACTGCGGGGGTCAGACCCCCCTACGGCCCCCTGTTTTTCAGGGAGGGGGCCGGATCGTCAGGAACCAAGGGGATTGCATGGGGCTACAGGTCTGCTGCCACCCTGTGGTCACAGACGATTCTGCAGGTTCTGTGGGAGGGCTGAGCAGCTCAGCTACCAGACAGAGGGAGAACAGAAAGCGAAACTAAATGTTTTGCCTGTGTTGCCTGACTGGCCCAGGGTGGAAAGAGCAGGATCCAGGGAGTTCCAGCACCCAGTCGGATCTGAGAGGGGCCTATGTCCAGGGAGCTCACTGGCCACCTCTGCCTGTTTCTCATACGTCAAGGCTGTCCTGCTACAGGGCCTGCACACAGTAAGTGGGACCTTCAGATTGCTCTCTTAGTTGATGGTGTCCCTGTTTCCTCATTCATTTCACAGTGATAGTGTGCATTGTGGGTTCCAGGTCATCAATACTGCTTTATTTCAGGGACGGGTTCTATATGTCTATATATGCATCGCACTATGTCATGCTTTTGAGGGAGGTTTGCAGATTTGTGTGTATGTTCCACCATTACTCTGGAACGCCTGGAACGCTGTGCACCACACGTGGTACACGCCTTCCTTACGATCTGGACAGATATACTGTGGGGGTAGGGCCCCCAAATGCCCCCAGAGGTGGGGGTGCACTGCAGAACAGAGTCATTCCTCCTCCTAATAGCGCCTGGGGATAATTTCTGCCCCCAGGCAACGCCGGGTCACAAACAGCTAGTATTGCTATAAATGTCCTTTGCCCAAGCTTACAACAAAAAGAAAGAAAACTGTTTGGAAGTGCTTGTACGTTTATTGCACACACACAAAAAGCCACAAAAATATGCAAGGAAGAATGATTACATAGAGAAATAGAGCCAGAATAAGCTGTTAAAATCCCATTACTGCACAGTATTATGGCAACCTTCCTACTGCCCCAGGGTAAATTTTAGAGGCATTGATGATGTGTGCTCAATTGCACACTGAGTTTGCACTGGTCCTGCTCTCAAGAACTTCATGGGGGAGTTAGATTTTGACTTCCCCCAACTGACAATTCAACAACATGCAAGAGTTGTGCACCCAGGATGACAACTGCACTATGAAGGGAAATTATGAAGAGAGAAATTGAGGGTTCTATTCACGTCTCTCACAGACAAAAACTTGTAAAAACCCAATTTAAAAAAAAAAAAAAACACTGACTGGGGTTTATGATCAGCCTGCGTATGTAAACCACCTTGAGTTTGGCAGACTCAAGTCTACAAGTATGGTGGTACAAAAATGATGATGTTATAAAAGGAGTAAGTAACAGCACAGCCCTATATATGTTTACCTGAATAAGTCCAATTTTGTTCAACAGCTTGCAGACTTAGATTGCAATCCTATACATACATACTACCTGGGAATATGTTCCACTGAACTCAATGGAGCTTATGTCTGAATAGATATGCATAGGGATTGCACTGTAAAGATATGGACAAATTTATGATATAATAATTTGTATTCATCAGTGAGAGCCCAATCCTAAACTGGAGTAAGGCCAGCATAAACTAAGCCAGAAAAGTTTGGCCAGCAAATGGGCCACCATAAAATGCATCTGGACCACTCTCGGAGTCAAGGAGGATGGCTCACATCTGTGTGCTGGCCTCTCTGACTCCGTGAGTGGTCCAAACATACTTTACGGTGGCCCTTGCGCTGGCCAAACTTTGCTGGCTTAGTTTATGCCGGCCTAACTCAGTTTAGGATTGCGCACTGAGACTCCACCTCTCTTTTAAATTCATGAATGCATCACTTGTAAGAGACAAGAATTTTTTTTTTAATCCACAGAGACCACAATCGAGAGAACACCAGTTTCATGTCAATCCCAGAATCAATGGTATCAGTCATGTCTAACTTAAATCCCACCAATTTCAGTGACTCACACTATACAATGTTCAATGTACATTGTATGAATGAGAGTTCTGAGGCATCAAATATCAGATTAGAAGGTTCAGTTATTCAGGTCCATGGACTTGTCATGTTTACGCTCTTAAGAAAATTTTGAACCAAAACCAAACAATACTTTCCATATGCTACTCTATGCCCTTTTATAATCTTTTAAGAATGCACCTTACATCTGGTTTCATATGCCACTGTAACAAGCTGATCAATGATAATCTTTGTTCCTAATTTACAAAATATTATTATGTACAGAATTTGCATTAATTCCCTTTAAAAAAAAAAAAAGCCTATACTTGTTAAAAGCCAAATGTATTTATTATTCTTTGACCAGTCTTTATGAAGTAAGTTAAGTTGTAGGATGGGTTTAAGCAGGTTGTGTATTTGATTGTGTAAAACTCAACTTCCAACTGTGAGTGCAATCCCGAACACATCTTTGGCCAGAGCAAGGTCAACCCAGGAGTGTTGTGAATGTGCCGTAAAGCATGTTTGTGCTTCCTTTTGAGTCAGGTAGGCCAGTGTGAGGATATGAGCCTGCCCCCCCCCAGGTTGAATCCAGCTCCAGAACAGGTGTGTTTGCCTCCAGAACTGGCCAACAGCTCCAACCCCCTGTGCCAACCTTCACAGACCAGCACAAACCTACCCTGTTCAGGTGTGGATCTGGCACTGCTAGGCCAGCGCATGTCCTTGCGTTTGCCTAGCCTGCTCCCAAGTGGCTGCAAATGTGCTGTATGGCAGGTTCGTAACTTTCAGGAGCCAGCGCAAGGGACTTTTGCGGTCGCAGGGCAGGGAATTGCACTGTGAAAGTGTTTTTTAAAATTACGTATTATCTACTACTGTTACAAACCTTTCTTTCACTTTAGATGTTCTTTTTTAACATCTGTTTTGTTATTTCAAGTTTAAAAAGCTTACCCCCTTTTATGAATTCCATTTCAGAATTTATGCACCAGAAGTTGAACCCATTTAGCACTGCCTTATGTTAATATTTTGGTAATTTATAACTATATTTTTCTTTATTGTGCATGAAATACAACTTCAGACGTTGCCCTATAATTATCTAGTAAGACCTGCAAACATCAGTGACAGCTTGAGAAAATATTAGGGTGCAATCCTATCCTGGAGTTAGTCCGGCACAGTTAGTCCGGCACAGTTTTCCAGCACAAGGGCCACTGTAAAGCACATTTGGACCACTCTCGGAGTCAGGGAGGATGGGGCACATCTGTTTGCTGTCTTCTCTGACCCTGAGAGTGGTCCAAACATACTTTATAGTGTCCCTTGTGCCAGACAAACTTTGCTGGCCTAACGATGCCGGCCTAACTCCAGGTTAGGATTGCACCCTTAGTCTTGTCCCAGCAAACTTCATTATGTACATACAGCTAGGGTTTTAATTTAAAAAATTACCAGTTTCCCTGTACAATATTGCATTTCTGATAATCATTCCACAATGACACAACTCTGAAGGTTTCAAAATCAGCTCTTAACAAGGAAGCTACTGTATTAAAAAAAAGAAAGGCAAACTTACAAGCTTCACTACATAAAAATTCTCACTATGTACATCTCTGATTCATGGAGCCACCTGAATGCAGCATGTAGGCACAGAACTTCAGTGAACACAAGCCAAGGGGAAAGCTAAAGTAACAGCGAGAGACCCGATTACCTGGTTCAGACATAATTACCAAACTGGGATTTGACCATTATGATCTGGCTTTGTGTTCATATGCGCCTTCTCTCCTCTCCCCCACTTCTCCTTGTGCTCTCCAAATCCTGGTTCATGCAAACCACAGTTTTCTATGACATTTAAGTCCCCAATCCTGTGCTCCCACTATGTTGCTAGAACATTCATTCCAATGATGAAGTGTGCTTTACAGCTGTCACAAAACATAACGCAGCATAAAATACAGCTTGGCCACCACTGCATTAGGTGAGTACTGATGGTCAGGTGACAGCAGCTGCTGCAGGAGTCTTGACATTTGGTGTGGGTAGAATGGGGCAGGGAAGATGAGGAACAGAGTAGGGAGGTGGCGAGTCGAGGGGGAGAAGGGGATGACTGTCAGAAGCAATGGCTCTATCAATATCCTGTCTCCCTTCCCAACCTTGATCCACCAACTCAGGCTTACGTCAGCAAAATAACTATACAGATCCAAGTAGACCATCAGGGCTGTGGAGGCTTGCCCTGGGATAAGGAAATAAATATTCCCCCCATGGGGTGCAGCACGTGCCACACTGGCATGGCTGCATTGGCTCTGGGGATGTTGGATTGGGCTGTCCATTACGCAAACTTTGGCTTGGTCAGAACTTGGTGAGAATTAATGGAAGTAAAAGTAAAGGGTATTTATCCAAGGAATATTGACATCTTTAAAAAAAACAAAAACAGAATCCCTAGGAAGTACTTTCTTTTACTAGACAGGAGTGCCACCATTATGTAGTTAGGTGACTAACTAGAGTTGCCTAGAGGGGCAACACATCTGACTGCAACAAATGACTATCCAGTATCGATAGAAAAATAAAGTACTTACACATACAGAGAAAGAGAGCTAAAACATGTCTAGTAGTTCTACAGTAAACCATTGACAGGACAGGGAATGGGTCAATCAGGCCCAGTAGGGGGATGGATTGGCGGCAGCTACACATTCCGTATCCTATCCCCCTTCCTGAGGGCCTGATCCACTGACACGAGGGAATGTGGACTTATGCCAGCAATTCAGCAGGCACTGTCTGAGTTGCCCCATTGCAGCAACCGGGGCATACTGCGAGGACCCTGCCAGCACGTGCACACACCCCCAATAGGATGCAGCACAGCTCATGCTGTTTCCAGTGTGCACTATATCATGCAATAGGGGTGCTGTTAGGGAGGCCTCCTCAAGGTCAGGCTGCATTGTGGGCTGCATTGTGGCTGCATTGGTGCTGGAAAGTTGGATAGGATTGAGCCCTTAATGGACCGTTGTCTGAACTTGCTAGTTCAGACAAGTCCTTGACAGGACTAGTTATTTAGATATGAAGGAGTTTTTCACAAGTTTTAGAAATCTTGAATCACTGACTGTGGGCACAATCCTAAACTGAGTTAGGCCAGCATAAACTAAGCCAGCAAAGTTTGGCCAGCACAAGGGACTCCATAAAGTATGTTTGGACTATTCTCGGAGTCAGAGAGACCAGCACACAGACATGAGCCATCCTCCCTGACTCCGAGAGTAGTCCAAACACGCTTTATGGTGGCCCTTGTGCTGGTCAAACTTTGTTGGCTGAGTTTATGCCTGCCTAACTCCAGTTTAGGATTGCGCTCTGAATCACAATCCATGTTTCTGAAATGTCCAATGCTCAAACAATTGTATAATTAAAAGGTCACTCTGTGTAAGTGAACACATATTTTTAAACCTATATGAAAGTAGTTTTAAGTGTGTTTAATAAACAATAATTAGATATTATGCACAAAACCCCCACATGCTAATGAATACACTTATCATTTTGAATCCAGGCTACCCATTGAATGGGCATTACATGCAAAACTCAATGTTGAAACACATAGTTATTTCAATAAAAATAGGCAGTTATGGTCTTGTTAAATCAATTTTACAGCCAATTTCAGATATTGCTTATACTGAGAGTACAGCTATATGCTTGAAACTGAGAATTTAGCTATATGCTAAATTCTCCCCACTCTTCCAATACTGTTTAGTCCCACTTACTTAACTCATGCCATCATCATGTTGTAGACTTCCCCACCCCCACTCCAAATCATTGCCTGCTGTTATTAGGACAGGAAAACACCACAGATAAATGAACTGTAATGTTATAGGGTGGCAGGGGTAATATGTAATAGAATACATGAGTTACCGTTTCATGTGGTGCATAATGCCTAGTTCTACCGTTCAGTGAGCCCTCCTTATTTTGGCCCCCATGGATTTGACTCAATGGATTTGACCCAATGATTCCTAGACCTCCTAGGACTCTAGGAGGTCCTAGAGGAGACCTGGATGCTATTAGAAGGCATGTCTATGAGGCCTTGTGAGGACCAACCATGGATTTTATTATCCATGGAAATCATTATCATGGGGGGTGGAGGGTTCCTGGATCACCCAATGGATACTGAGGGCCCTTGTATTATGTAATTATAAAAAATAAAAATATCTCATATTAAGAAATAAAAGAATTCTTACTGTTTCACCAGATTTCCCAAGATTTCCTTGCTCTCCTGTTTCTCCCTGTTAATTTAAAAGTAACACAGTAATTTAACATCTGGTTCTATTTTGGATGACATGAGATTTTCAGTGTTTTCATATCCTACACCTAAGTTGTTTTTTATTGGGGATCAACTTAAGAGCCTTTCGAGAAAAGCCTTTGTCTCCATCATTGGTGGCCCTTTGGCATGTGTAGACTCCAGAACACTAGCCATTATTCCCATCAGGAATAGTTATTAGGCTACCTGGATCATAGTTATTGGGCTTCCTGAATAATAGTTATTATCCAGGAAAGTTTAGGCTACAAAATGCTCAGAGTATTAGGACATCAATGTTACAGATGCCTTCACACAAAGTAGCACAGACATCTTACTAATGTCCCAGCATGGACTACACTGGTGTATGAAAAACAAAAACCAGCCATGCATGCAACCACGTGTGAACAACATGAAAGTACCTGCTAGGTTTCTGTCACTGTTCTGCCACTGATAGGGCGCAATCCTAAACAGCGTTGGACTGGCAAGGCTGGCCGATCAGCGCCAAATCCAACACTGCTTAGGGGAGGCTGGAGCCTCCCAACAGCGCCTAAACAGCAGGCGCAGATCTGAGGAGACCATGTGGCCCTGATTCGGGCCCACGTTGCGCCCCAACCTCCCTCCCCTCCACCAATCCACGTCCCGAAACTGGACGGAGCCTCCCTCATGCCGACCGGCTTCGGTCAGCACAAGGGAGGCTTCCCATTGGTGCTCTCAAGCCAACGCTACTCGTAGTGTAGCGTCAGTGCTACATCCATCACGTCGACACTATGATGTAGCGTCGACACGACGGAACAGGTAGGATTGTGCTATCAATCAGTGTTCTCAATGTGTACATCTAACAAAAGCTGACATACATATTTTTTCTCCTAGTGCAGTGTACACCAGTCTTTGTAAAAGAAACTTTTCTTAGGCAATTTTTGAGAAGAATGTGCCACTCCACATTATTGGCCCAGCTTTTTAAAAAATACACACACCAAAGAAAAGATGTATGTTAGATGATGACGATTACAGAAAAAAGACTAGAAATCAGGCATACTTCTGCCTTACCTTCAAGCCCTCTGGTCCTGGTTCACCTGCATATCCTTTTCGACCTGGTTTTCCCTATATTCAAATAAACACCAATGCTATTTTATTGTGTTTGAATCCAGAATTCTATCAGATCACTGTTAACTAGAGTTTCCACCAACTTTTATCTTTTCCAATAAAAAACAGCCAGAGGAGGCTGCAATCAGGAATTAAATGGAAGAAGGATGGGTTGGGAGTGTTTCACTTTCTCCCTGCCTGTCATTATTTTCTGAAAAATCTAATGCGTAGGTTGGCCCTTTGTATGGTTATTATGGAGCTCTATAGTAGCAGACACTTGCTTTTATGTCTGGTAATGCTCTCTCTGCTGCAATTATTTTGGAGATCTGCTCCTAACAAGAAGATACAGTTAGGCCAACAAAGCCCACAATAGCAGCTCATAAACATTCAAAAATAACCAAGTAGCTCCCTAAAGGCTGGAACTCCAAGTATATTTATGTGGAACAAACTTCTGTAGAACACATAGGAAAGGTTTTTGCATAAATGTATTTTAAATCAGACTGAGGGCGCAATCCTAAATTGAGTTAAAAAGGTAAAGGTTTCCCCACGACCAAATGGTCTAGTCGTGACCGACTGTAGGGGGCGGTGCTCATCTCCGTTTCAAAGCCTGTAGAGCCGGCATTTTGTCTGAGGACAAGCTTCTGTGGTCATGTGGTCGGCATGACTCTACGCCGTAGCACACAGAACGCCGTTACCTTCCCACCGAAGTGGTCCCTATTTATCTACTTGCATTTAGGTGCTTTCGAACTGCTAGGTTGGCAGGAGCTGGGACAAGCAACGGGAGCTCACTCCGTCACGCAGTCTTGAACTCCCAACCTTCCAGTCGAAAAGCCCAGCAGCAGTGGTTTAACCCTCTGTGCCACCACATCCCTCTAAATTGAGTTAGGCCGGCATAAACTAAGCCAGTAAAGTTTGGCCAGCACAAGGGCCACTGTAAAGTACATTTGCACCACTCTCAGAGTCAGAGAGGTCAGCACGCAGACGTGAGCCATCCTCCCTGACTCCAGGAGTAGTCCAAATGTGCTTTATGGTGGCCCTTGTCCTGGCCAAACTTTGCTGGCTTAGCTTATGCCGGCCTAACTCAAGTTTAGGATTGTGCTCTGAGAAAAACAAAGGAAAGGAAACGTAATTCCTCACAAGCGATCAGTTAATGTAGGTGACAATCCTATTTACACTTTCCTGGGAATAATCTTCACTTGACATCCTGGGACTTATTTCTGAGTAGACATGCATAAGATTGCGCTGTTTTATTTAATGAATTTATACCTCACCTTTCTACAAATAAGGGCACTCAAAGTGGCATATAAGGTTAAAAAAATACAATAGTAATTTTTAAAAATTAAAGAAAATAAAACACCCATGCAAACACCATAAAGAAAAACACCAGAAGCTTAAGCAAATTAAAATTATGTTCTATTAAAATTAAAATCTGAAAGCCAGCCCATCATGTCAGCCATCAAAAGCCCTCCTAAACAAGATATATGAATGCTGCAGATATTTTTCAGAAAGTGCAGGGATCTTCAGAATGGAACATGTGACCTGCATGGTCCCCTTAGACATGGCCGGCAGATTTTTCTGTCAGCCGCTTTAAAGGTCAGTGCTGGTTGCAGTCATTCTGAAGGTCCCTGCAGCCTTTGGAAGGTATCTGCAGAGTGGATAACAAGGACAGAGGCACAGGTAATGAGGAAAGTAAGGGAATGTTTGTGCCCTTACCCTGGTGCAGAAAATTTGATTAGGATTGTGCCCTAACAAAGTACTTCTATGCAAGTTTACTCAGGAGTAAGCCCCACTGAATTCAGTAGAACTTACTCCCAGGTAAGTATGTGTTATGTAGGATTAGAGCCTTAGTGGATATATAATAAAGGGTAAAGATAAATCATGACAAGTAAAAACAAAGATCAAGACAAAGAAGTTTTCAACAGTGTCTATAGACCTTAGTATGCTATACTATATGTTTTCAGTGTGAAAGAGCTGGTTCCTTGAACAGCTTGCAATACTGGACGAATGAAACAAGGAACAGAAAATGTGCAATACTGCAATAATGTTGCATTATAGAATTCTCATTTTAATGTACCCTTCATATCAATGGCAGTATACCTTTTTTACCAGATGGTGGCAACAAATATCAAGAGATGACTGCTTCCAGTATGTCCTACTTGTGAGCCTTTTTAGGCACCTGCCTGGCCGCTCTTGGAAGGAGAATTATATAGACTGACTTATTTCTAATTCTATTCCAGCTTTCCTCTGAAGAGTTCAGGACAGCTGAGAGGTAGTGGCACATCCAATAAGTGTTTCTGCTAAGCAATGATTTGAACCTGTATTTCCTGGATCTGGAGGAATGCTAGTGATTCTATGGCCTTAAATAAGGCATGTTGGAAGGTAAAAAAGAAGCTGGTGCGGGCTGTGCTGTCTTTGGGAGGGGTATCAGTTGATACCATAACACCCAGATCTAGATGCCTCAGTTGCTCAGGGATGAGTGCACCTTACGGAAAGGGACAGAGCATTTGCTTATCTGTAGAAGGCCTGATGAAATTTATCTAAGGCAGGATGAGCTTGTTCCTTTTTGTGGCAGGGTAAATGCAAGCTAGGCATTAGATTTAACATATAACATGTTAAAGTGAGCACTTTAGAGCATCACTTTGAGCATGAAAGTAAGTTTGCCCCAGACCAATCCTCATAGCTGTTTGAATAAGAGGAGACAGGATCAGAACCCACTTGAGGACTTTTTATTTGGGGCTACCAAGTCTGTGTGAAGGTACCTCTGACAGACCTCCCCTGGCACAACTGGGATGGGTGGGCTTGAAGGAACCAGCAGCCAAACAAAGAAGCTGTTTGAGGGTTCCGAGCAAGGGATGCAGTCACCCAGTTTGAGGCTCAGTACAGTAGTGATTCACTCTCTACCTCACAGCCCAACATTTGAACAACTTGCACTTTCATTGCTGCAAATTCTTTTGTCATTCAGAGCGCAATCCTACCCAATGTTGGATTGGAAAGGCTGGCCGGCCAGTGCCAAATCCAAGGATGGGTTGGAGAGGCTGGAGCCAGCGCTGTTTAGAAGAGGTGTTCGCTCCCTTACCATAGCAGGCACAGAGCCAAGGAGACTATGCGGTCCAAATTGGGGCCGCGCAGCCTTCTGGACAGGCTTAGGATTTGGCCTTATGGCCGAATCTGGAGCCCGCCCACGTTCCACCCTCCCCCTGCCCAGAATCTCCCCCGCCAATCCCGGTCCCAGCCTGACACGGAGCCTCATTCATGCCGGCTGGCTTCGGCTGATGCGAGGGAGGCTCAGCGCAGGCACAATGGGACCAGCGCTGCCCGCAGCGACAGTCCTGTTACTCAAGTACTGATGCGGGGGTGCCGATTGGCACCCCTGCATCAGCGCTAACGACGTTGCGTCAAAGCTATGACGTAGCATTGACACAACGGGCAGCGTTGGATTGCGCTGCCCATCAAGTTGTGGCCACCTGAAACCAAACATCATGTCTTCTCTCTTCATTCCTCTTAAAGTACAAAGAGAGGATTTTTCAGAGGCCCTACAGTTTGTGATTGAAGAACAAATCAATTTGTGTCCTGAACTTCCATCTCAAATATTAACTGCTCATTTTGGAAAACATTAACTTTCAACAGTTGTCTGCAGCAATTCTAAAATGAGACATTTCCATACATACCCTTGGCCCAGCTCCTCCAATAGGTCCAACAGGCCCTTCTTCTCCCTAAAATAAAATCAGATTATCAATTTTTCTTTCTTGGATATTGTATTTATTTTCAGCACTAGGATTTTTTCCCAACTTTTATATTAATTGCCTTAATGGAGATGTGCATACGCTAACAAGTAGTTAAACTGAAGGTAACAAAGAACACCTAATTGCTCATGATTGTATCAGAGATCTGAATAGTACAGTATAATACGTGTTATCTAAAATTCACATAGGAAGTATTTCATTGACCAGACATATGACAATGCTTCAGGTAAAGAGATATTAGTATACAGGTAGTGCCTGATTATCCACAGATTTTTCATCTGCAGATTTGGCTCAAGACGGGTTGACGTCAAGATGTGCCCAACACATGTTGAGCCCAATCAGGCACTATACTACTTGAACTCTCTGGACTTGACCAGAGCTGAGATCTGGTCAGGTATAAAAGGTTTTCTGAGGCCCACAGAGGCTGCAGGCAACGGCCTGCAGCCACTGCATGCATCAGAATGGCTGTTTAAAGCAACCCCCCCCCCAAAAAAGCCCTACACTTTGGGTTTTGGGGTGAAAAACAGTGATGTTTTTATGCCTTTATAAGGCAAGGACTTCTCCAGGCCTCAAAATGCCATATAAAGGCATAAAAACATCACTTTTGATTTTTGCACAAAACCGGAAGTGCAGGGTTTTTGGTTTTTGTTTTGCCTTAAACAGCCATTCTAAAGCATGCAGGCTCCACGGATGATTGCCCATGGCCTCTGCAGGCCTCAGAAAACCCTTTGGGACACAACCAGCTCTAGTCAGGTTTGGAGGGTGGGGGTTGCCCAAATCTGCAGGTTTCATTATCTGTGACTTCGGTATCCACGAATGTTCTGGGAACGGAACACCCACAGATATTGAGGTACAATCTGTAATCCTAAATATAGCAGATGCCACTTCTGTCTAACTCAATCCTATCCTTTCCCCTCCTGCACTACACTAAAAAGGTAAGACTGCATCTGGTGGTTGGGGCAATTGGGATTCTTCAGTGGGGAAAGGAGAATTTCCCCTTATTCCTCCGATCCGCAATGGGTCTCCTCAGACCTGCAACAGCTCTTCAGTTGGTGGAAGCCCAAGAAAAAGAAAGGGGTGGGGAGGTTATTAAAACTGTGGAAAGGATCCAGAATGCAGATCTATTATATCACTTCCTGCCACCTCTCCGCTCCTCCACTATTCATTGCCCCCACTGCTGCCTTACCTGGTCTGGTGGGCACAGCAGTGGCACTGCAGGTGCTGTTGCATGGTAACCAGAAAAAAAAACGCACATGAATAAAGCTCACACAAACTTTGCCCACATGGGTTAGGATTAAAGTCAGGGTGCGGATTCAAAGCATAAGGGTTAGGTTTTCCTGTGGGCAATTTTTGTGTTGGTTTATTTTAATGTGGGCTTTTTTCAAAGAAGCCTGCTGCATCTTGAGGCAGTGCATGCAAACTGGGCACCAACTGAGAGCTCCACATGCCACTAGAGACTGTTCAGCAACAGCTGTAGTGCCTACCACTGTTGCTAGGGTTTCATACTGATTGTCATAATGATAAAATATTTTCTTTCTCCTTGAGCCTGATATATCATCTTTTACGTCAAATACCTTTTAAAACTTTTACCCGTTTTGGGAACTGTTATGCATTCAACATAGATCAGTTCATTCAATTCGGGTATGTTTATTAACTTCAGAATGCAAAACTCAGTTCTTGAGTGTCTCTGCAAGCTGTTAAGATTCAGCTCCTTAAACACTGCATAGAAACCAAAGAGATAAATCAGAGAGATTCTACTCAATACCTGCCAGAACTGAAAATGGATACCTTTGCAAACAAAAACAAAAGCAATCGTTCAAGTAAAAATGGACTCTGATTTAAAGAAAAATTGCATGTCATTGAGTCAACCATCGTGCTATCTTACCTCAACTCCTTTGGGGCCTGGTGGTCCTGGAGGCCCTCTGTCACCTAGAAATCCCTAAGTAACAAACCGCACACACACACAAAATATTTAGATCATTGAACAAACATGTTTGCCTAGAAAAGCCTAGGACGAGTGTGAGGGAAGAAGCTGATTAATGTCATTCTCTTTTACTCTCATAATTTTCTCCTATGATTTTCCTTAGGAAGCCTGAACAAGTAAAACTGTGATTATCTGAATTTCTCTGTTAAACTACAATATGCATACAATTATCTACATGTGCATTCCATATATAGCACAAACACTGAAAAATTGTTTATAGAGGGCAAAACCTGGCAACCATTTCCTGCTGATAGTAATTACTTGGGTTACTTGTCTATTCTACTACACCATACTTCCCCCCCCCCCAGAAAAGTAGTTGGAGGGGGTGATTTCCTCAAAATGGCTCAAAGGAAAAGGATTAAGCATCTCTTCCTCAGCCCTGCTGGTGAAATAAAATTATCAACTTGTCAAGCCTGTATTTCAGTAAAAAAAATGTCAAGTAACTAATGTTTGAGTCTCTGGCATCATTTGAAGTTTGGCCCCAAATGAGTTCACACTAAAAGGTCTGGAATAAAATTAGTGCACTGTACTTCACTGCAAGGATTATTTAAAGTTTCAGTGTTTATGTCTCAGTTTCAGTTTCAGTCTCTTTATGTTTATGTCAGCCATAGAATGCCCACCTATGAGGTATGGGACCCATACAATACCAGCTCATTGTTCCAGAGGTGGAGGAAGGGTGTAGCCCAAGGTGGCGCGAGCCATGGGTGCCGGGCAGCGGCGGGGCGCCATTGCGCGGAGTCCGCGGATGAACCCGCGCACTGTTTGGCCCTCCCTCCCTCCCCTCTGTTTCGCTCCAAAATGAAGCTATTCCGGGCGCAGGGAGGCATGGCTGGACAACGCACAGGGGCAGGGCGACGTGCCGGGGGTGTGGTTTCATCGCCCTGCCATGGGCGCACTCGGGCCTCCGTTCGTCCCTGCATTGTTCTTACATCTTTTGTATGCATTTGGTTGGTACTTTTGAGAAAATAAGTGAAAATGTCTCCAAAAGCCTTTCCTCAATTTGTGTAATATATATAATTAAAAAAATTATATATATAATTATACATATAATTAATATATAATTAAAAAACTAAAATATTAAAATAAACATTTAAAATAAATATTTAAAAAAAATTAAAATATATAATTAAAAAACCATATATGTAACTGTAATAATTCTTCTGCATAGTAAGAAAAATTGTCTCATGTTTACATTATGTCAGTGTTTCCCAAAGACATTTTATAGCTAAACTATAATTTAAATTGTATTTGGTGGAATATTTTTTTTGTGCAACTGGAAAAAAAGCTCAGAACTTCTTTTCTGCAAGTGATAAGAAGGACAGAACATATGGAGAAACAACTGGCAGCCTCCGTTAGAAATAGGTAAGTCTCTTATATGTGTGCCTTGGGAATGATTCAATAATTAATTATACAGATGTGGGACAATTACCTCAACAGAAGACAACTGGAAGAAGGAAAGTCAAGACCAGTGAATCAGACAGGAATGCATTGGAAAGCCTCCTCTGATGCATTGAGGCAACTGAACGATCCAACCACACTAGATGGTCTGATGCAGCAGAATTGTCCACCTCACCAACAGGTATTTAGAAAGAGACGGAACAGTCAATTGTTTAGAAATGCTGCGGCAGCCTACTCTAGAGGTGCATACTGTGGAGGCACAGCTTTAATTAATTCCTTTCTTGACTCACCCTAGGCATTCTCTTATGGCCAGGGTGGCCAGATGTAGCCCAATATGGGTTTAAAAAGCCGCACCTGCCAAAATTCCCACTTCTAGACAATGATTAAATTAAAGGGATAGGCACTCTGTCTTCCATTGTATCTGGTCATACTTCTTATGGCACACCAGTACACAGTTGTGGAATTGTTGCTTTATATAAACCCGCACACAGCACAACATACTATTAGAAAATAATGCAATTTTTAAGGTAAATCATTAACTGAGCCTGCTTGGTGCTGCCGAGTACTAGCATTATAGTAGTACCTTCCACATTATAGTAGCAAATAAGCCCCCAACTGGGGTATGTGCTGCATCTAGTGAGGGGAGCCAATCACGGAAGCATCCTAAAGGTAAGGGACATGGCATATCCTGTATCAAATACAGTGGGCAAGGGTCAAAAAACACATTCAACAACTTGTACATCTAGCTTCTATAGCTAGAAGGCTGTTGAGTTTTTTCTACAATAACTATCAACAAACACATGAAATACTTTTTCACTATCCATTATTGTTATGTAGACTGGCAGCAGCTTTCTTCAATATAGTGAGTCCTTGGACGTTAGTGATTCCAGTTTGTTTAATAAAAAGGTTGCTCTGGACATTAGACACACTACAAAGATAATTGAAGTTTCCATCCTTGCTCTAGGATTTTAGCTAAAAAAAAGAAAGTGAAAGACTTTGGGAGATTAATCAAACATGCCAGAAAAGAATCCACAGAGTTTGCAAATAGGCACAGGCACATCACATGCCTCTACAACTTTCCCATTAACTTTGTCTAACAGGATTAATAAAAGTTCTTAATAGTCACTTATGTCAATAGTCCAAATAAAACACCAGAAAGCAGAAGAAAGATGCTATCAGACATTTCCATTTTACACTATGTATGGCAGTGAATTCCCAAACTGTGCACCGTGAAAAATAAATACATGAAATAAAGATTCTTATGAGCCAAAATACTCGAGGATGAGGTTGCCCACTACATTTCTGACTAAGTCGCTGCTCTATGTTTGCCTCTTTCTAATCTTCCTCTGCCAGGCTTGACCCCATCAGTCACTCCCACTGTAGAGACACAGCAGACTTACCCACTGTTAGAGATTACTTATTGCTTCTTTGCGTTATTGCTTCTTCTGGTCAGGAACATAAACTCAGGGCACAATCCTAACCTGGAGTTAGGCTGGCACAAGTTAGGCCAGCACAAGCGCCACTGTAAAGCGCATTTGGACCACTCTCAGAGTCAGGGAGACTGGACTCTCCAAATATACTTTATGGTGTTGCTCGTGCTGGCTAAACTTTACTGGCCTAACTTATGCCGGCCTAACTCCAGGTAAGGATTGCACTCTCAAGGGAATGGTGGACATCTCTGTGTGTGGGTATGCTGGGTGTGTGTGTGTGTGTGTGTAATACTGTTTCACACACTAAGGGCCTAACTAGACTATACATAGATTGTGTGATTGTCTGCTAGTTTGTTTTTTGACATATGCATGGCTGCATGGGGTACCAATCTCAATTTAAACTGCAATAGGTGAGCTGCAGGTGAGGAAAAAAAACATCGTTTCTTAAAAAAATAGTATACTACTTTTGTTTTTATATGATACTTCAACATATTGCAGCAGGCATCACCTTAGAAGTCACATTCCCACTCCTCTCACACACAGGAGGACGTGCCTGTTCTACGCAGTGCTTGATTACTATCTGATTATTTGGGCGTACTCTCACATCAATGAAAATGATATTGATTAATCAAGGAATTGACTAAGAGTCAACACCATAGTCCTGGCACTGGGTGTTGTAAAACCACCATAAAATTCTTTTCGATACAGCACAAGTAAGTGGCACCAGCTTGAAGGCTTCTGCTACCCCGCTGGCGCCGCATCTCACATGCCAGCCAGGCCAAGTGGCAAAGGGCGGGCGTTCTAGAGATGGAGAGTTTTAAGGCATGGGGAAGGGGGTGGTTGGGCAGGAACTGGGGGGCAGGAACAGTGGAGGAGGCCTCCACAGCATCCTAACCTCCATTGCAGGTCTGTAAGACCTAAATAGCTGGCACAGATCCAAGTAGCCCACTGAGCAGGCTAGAGTGATACATGGGGTAAGGGAACATGTTCCTTGACCCCAAGGATACCTCCTGCCTGCTCAAATTCAACGCTGGATATGGGCCTGGAGACCCCACTAAGCCAGCGTTGGATAGGATTGAGCTGTAAATGTTGAAGCTCTTGTATCTATTTTTGTACTTATGAAGGCTGTATATTTTTTGTTGCTCCTGTAATAAGGTCAGAATTGCTGCCTAACTAGTGATATTACCAAGCATAATTTAAGGGAACACACACACACACACACACACACACACACACACACACACACACACAC
>JAJKFI010000096.1:4654615-4685043 GCA_029204185.1 Lerista edwardsae
GAGTGGGAGAGAGTTTGCATCAGAAGCCCAATCGCAATAAATTTGTAATTTCTGAATGGTTAACAAGATTAGACTGGATGGCTGATATGTTGACTCCCTGCTAGCATAAAAGACAAGCTGATTGTTCATAAGCCATTACATGACACAGTAATGATCGTGATCCATAGGTGGGCAATCTTACATACAAAGTACATACCGAGTTGGTCACTAATAACAAATCCAGGCAAGGCTGTGACTCTCCAGACATCCCTGCCCTCCAAAGAGAGATGCCTGATGGTGGAGCATCAAACAAAGAAAGAACTCTGCCCATCAAAGCAGGGATACAGCAATGACTGGAAGTGGTTAGTAGACACCGCAACACAACAGCATTAAACCATTCTGAAAATGACTTCTCTGTATTTAATCAAGGCAGAAAAATATGCTTTATATTGTTCTTCCATTTAATATCACAACAGCTGTTTTTATACAACTGCTTGGACATAATGTTTTAAAAATAATAATAATGCACATATGTATGGGTCAGGGCCCATAAGAGGGGGGTACAGAGGGTAATTTGTCAAAAAGGAGCCCCAGGAGCCAAAGGAAATTTCCCAAGATCTTACATTTTCCTTTCTAAGCTGGACTTGCTGCCTGCATGCGGCAAGCATGTCTATAGTAGCAAGCCATATGCTCTTCCTGCAAGCCATATGCACTGGACCAAGGCATGCATACATGACACTCCTCAACACAGTGTCAAATCTGGGAGGAAACTGGCCTGCTACACTAGCAATTTAGCTTATGGACTTGCTTACCAAGAATGAGTACAGAGGAGCTCAGAAACATAGTTGTGGGACTACAGCTGCTACAGAACTACATTTTGGTACACACAGGACACTTTCCATTCCAGTGTGAACCTTCCAGATGCAGAGCCCAGATATACCCATCTGCGCAGCATCAGTAGCTAGCTACAGAAATACAGAAAGCCACTCCTAAGTCTCTCTGAAATATTTTACATATAGAAAATCATTACAGAAAACTGTATTGTTTTCTGTAATGATTTTCTATATGTAAAAGATTTTAGAGAGATTTAGGATTGTGTTTGGTTTTCTGTGTTACTATAGCTAGCTGCTGATGCTGTGCAGATGGGTATACCTAGGCTCTGCATCTGGAAGCCCAGTAGACCTTGACTCCAAAGTTTTTCCAGACGTTGCTGCCCCCTCCCTGACCCCATTCTGTCTGCCCCTGTCACCGTCACCACCCCTCTGTCTTGCCCCTCCTCTCCCCCTTTGGGAAGAGGCCCAAAAGAAACTTTTTATCCCCTGATAAAATTCCTCTAAGAGGCCCTGGTATGGGCAAGCCAACCATTTTGAGCCCTGGTAATTGTTGTGGAGTAACTGAAAGGCTGGTATAGGGGGCCCTTATGATTTGTTTGTTTGTTTATACCCTGCCTTTTCTATGCCAAAGCAAATGCCCAAGGCGGCTTATCTCAGGCTAGTCTAAACCAGCAATTTTTTCAATGAGTTTTTAAAAAAAATAAAAATGCAGTATTCTGTGATTCACTGAATCCTCAGCCCCAGATGTAACCTTCACAGTATGGTTCTTTCCTCTGGCTGCGTGCCATCAAGTTTCAGCAGACAATCGTTAAGTCAAGCCTGGATAGGTCCTCAAGGTTGTACTCTGTTCTTTTGGCGGCTGGCCTTCTCACACATTCCCACACCGGTTAATCAGCTCCACAATTACTCCATTCTGCCACAATAGGTAATGCAGTTTGTCATAGCCTGGCACTCCAAAAACAAATTATCCTGTTTAGCTTCAAGCAGTACCAGCAGTTCAACCATCAGTCCAAACCTCCTGCCCCAGCTAAGATCCTAATCCAGCTACTGATCCATCTATTTTGTGATCCTGAGAATATTCCTGTCCCAGAACTAAACTAAAGTGTCCTTCTGTGGCAGCTCTGTGGCATCTGCTTCTTTGTGAAATGGCCTGAGTAGCCCTGGGGGAACTGAGACCCATCCTAGATGTTGAATCCTCCTCCCAGGATTCCCACATAAACTTTCTATGTGGTCTATTCTACACAACACACTTTAAGGAAGAAATTCTAAGACAATGTCTAAAATGTAAAGTGGAAATACAGAAAGCATGTATTATATAATTCTTAACAGGGAACCGATTGCCTGCAAATCTTTCTTGAATGTATATTTTTTTGGCAAACCCATGTTTCTTCTGCAAAAATATGTCCTGGTCCTGAAACAGATAATTTGTGACAGATCAGAGCTGGTGGTGGTTGCAAACATTGCCTCCTGAGAACTCCAGGAAGTCATTGCTCCAGAATGCTGTTTCAAAATGCCAGATGACTCTTCCATTTTTTCATTTTGTTCACCAAGACAAAGCTTTCCTATTCAAGTTTGATTCGCAAATACAGCCCAGCTTCTGGGCAACTGATTGAAAGAGAATCACATTTAGTTTCTCTTCACATTCTCCAACACACTCCTGGTTATTCAGCATATCCACAGTGATTTCACATGTGCCACTCCGAGTACTTTTGAGTCTCCTGCTGTTATGTTTATGTGTGAAACACATGCAGCTTTAAGTGCTTTTGTACAGGGTTTTAAAATTGATTGATTGCCATGAAAGAAGCTGGATTTATAATCACATTTCAGCCTTCCTGCATTCCATGTGTCTTCTGTGAACACACATATGTTCTGTCTGAAGTCATTTTTAGTCCACCACCCACCCCTTCTTTCCATAGAGCTATACACAGTTGGGCATGACGTTTTCCATCTATTAACCTCTTGTCATACAGAATGTCCCTTTGGTCATATGAAGTGACCAAGTAATCAGGTACAGAATGATCCCCTTACAGGATTCTTCATATTTTTCATATCTGTGGGCATTTGCCACATAGCTATTTCCTTTACCATCCCCCTTCTCTAGACCCCAGAAAAACTGATAAAGTCAGAGGTGGGAAAAATGAGCATTACTGTGGGTGCACAAGCATGGGAGCATCTATATAATATACATTTTTAAAGAACTGGGGGAAAGGATCCCTGATGAAATTGACATGGGAAGTTGACTGTACATTGGTGGGCTTGATAAGGTATTTCCCTGACCTCACCAATGCTACCAAACACCTGAGAGGCAGGCATTACAGAAAGCAGAAAGTTTCCCTTGTAGAAAGCAAGAGATTACATGCTGTAATCTGTCACCAACCACATCCTGACAGCACCGTGCCTAATGGCCCAATCCTCCAGGGCCACAGGCAGCTCTAGTCTCAGTGCATGGCCCTTGCAAAAGTGCTGTAAAGCACTTTACAGGGGCCAGAAGGAGGTAGGTGCCACCACAGAGGCCAGTGAGGGCAGGCGCACAGTCACTACACCAATTGGAGAGGCCCTGGGAGCCAAAAGCAGTGAGTTTGCCACAGAGTGGCGCAGAAGTGGGGTGACCATCTGGGTGGGCAAGTGAGTGAGTGTATTTTTCTGCAATAGCTGGGTGTGCAAAAGCGTAATGAGAAAGGTAATAATGGGAATTATCTGAAGTAGAGGAAGATTCTGCAGTGAATATTGAAGCGTGTGGAAATGCTCATGTGATTATGTCCTTTATTATGCCTGACAGCAAGGAAAGTTTCCATAGCACTCAGCTTCAAACGTTTCTTCTTCCAAAACTAGTAAAGCTTTCAATCAAAAGCATTTCTGAGAAATTAGAGTGGCTAGCAGAACATGTGTCAGCCTAGAAAACTAGAAAGATCCTGCCTTTTCCTTGACATTTAGGTTTTTTTTTTAATGCGCAGGCAGTTTGGGAGGGGATGGAGGAACATTCAATCACATGAGCAACCAGATGTAAGCCTGAAGAGGTACAGCCCAGACACAGGTTTACTACATCAATGAGATCTGGGTCATAAACGGCAGATACATTTGACATTCAGAGCATAAATTCAAACTAGCGAGGCATGAAACAAAGAAGTCAGCCTTGCAAATCTCAACAAAGCATTCAAATTGCTCTCCAGCTCTTTCGTGGAAATACTACCATGCATGCCAAGGGATTTGTTTATAGAACACTGCCCCAAGAGAGACTTTGCTGTATTAAATTAAAGACCTGGCTGCTTGGAGAAGCCTGTTCACTTTCTAAGCAGAAAATGAGCAAAGCCCAGAGCAAATCAAACAGCATCCAGAAAGAGCGCCTCGATTTGTCATGCTTGAAAGTTTACCTACTGCAGTAATCTACCAACCACAGGTAACAACAAATGCCTCTTTGCTTCTGTTACCTTCAGGGGAAGAGAAAGATTTTTTACAGGAAAGGAATGAGAAGGAAGCAAACTGAAATTATGTTTTGGCAACCCAACCTCTCAATGCAGCATTTGCCTGTAAGAGAGGGGGAGAAGGGGGAGAAGTTTTCCAGTTATGCCTTCCCCCACTTCTCACTCCTGCTCTCATACATACACACATACAAATACACAAGACATCTTCAAAACATTCCTTCTCTTCCAGTAACCATAATCTTGGGTGCCTTCTACTTCCACAAACAGGATTACACATGCCATTCTCACACGCTTCAATCCTGAACACTTTAAACAGCACAGAGCACCAGTAAAAAAAAGAAAAAGAAGAAATGGAGAAACAGGGGGCCTGCCGTGGTTCCTTTGCATCACACAGCGAGATCTACTTGGAAATCAATTGGTTCCTTCACACCATGCTCCTTTGGTTAGCAACTACTTACAGCAAATGATAACAGAAGGTGCAAGGTCTTACATATGTGCAATGGGATCTTAAGAATGCGCAGCCACCCACAAGGGTAGCTGCATCCTGGCAGGCCTTCCCTCACTGGGTAGATGGTCCTCAATGTGCTGGAAAGGGCAATTCCGCTTCCAGAATTGTCCTCCTCAACACTGCCACACCAGAAGTTTGAAAATACACAATCATACATAACAGCATTATTGGTGTAGAGGGAGTTTGGCTGTTCACCAAGAGTACCTTGTTCCTTGGTAATGATTAAGGATGTAATCCTATGCACACATACCTGCAAGTAAGACCCATTAAGTTCAGTGGGCCTTACTTCTGTCTTGACATGTGCAGGATTGCATTGTAAGTGAGTCTACACATTTAGGGCCAAATCCTATCCAATTTTCCAGTCCTGATGTATCCATCCCAATGGGGTGTGGGCTGCATTCTATAGTGGTGGGAAAGTCATGGAGGCCTCCTCAAGGGAACATTTGTTCCCCTACCTTGTTGCTGCATTGCAGCTGCATTGGTGCTGGAAAGCTGGATAGGATTGGGTCCTGGTTCAGAGGATTACTGTGGGTGAGTTTCTGCTGCCAGTGACAGATGCTGGGGGCAAGAATCTTCCTGTCTCCCTTGAGAGAGGCTAGGATCAACACCGTGGCCTGAACAAAACACAGGAGCCTGCCCCCACTGATCATAAGGAAATCACAAATTTTCAGAACTATAGCTCTGAGTTGGCATGTCCTTGCACATAAGCCTGAAAAGTTGGTAACAGTACCCAGGGCAGAATAATGCTTTGGTTAAAACAAGAGTCACCTCTGGTTGAAGAGACCCTCCTCCCCCTAAAACCTCGGCTGGGCAACCAAAACAAGCGGCCTGGTTTATGATCATGGATCTGCTTCCTAATTCATGATAAGGCCAAGAAAAATAGCAGCGCGGCGCATCTGCACTCTCCTACTGAAAGAAAACACAAATAGAAGCAAAAGGACCAATGTTTCCTTCTCTCCTAGGAGGACAAGCCAATCCGGGAAGGCGGACGTTCAGCATTCTCTCCTCCTCCTCCTCCTTTGTAGATAAGCGAGCCTCGTAACTCACACGGACGGCTGGGGAGACCCGGGAGGGAGTCCCTGCATCCGTGCAGCTCGTTTTACCCAGGAATGGGAAGCGGGACAACACACTCTCCGCCACTGGTCTTCCATCACACGATTGCTGGCACGTCCATCGCGGGGCAGTCCCGCCGACAGAGGGCTGAGATCGCTCTTAGAATCAATTTGATTAATATGATCACCATGGCTACTATGGGAGATCTCTTTTTTTTATGCCCGAAAGGGAGACCGGAGCCATGGAAGGCTTGCCGGGGCATCGCTTACAGCGAACTGACAAGACGTGCTATGCGTTGTGTGCGCAGCGAGCTCAGGCGGCAGCCCGCCCCCTTCGCTAGGCTTCGCCTCCCCGCCGCCCCCGCTCCCGCTCTTCTTACTCACGGTTTGGCTGTGGGGGAGATGCTTCCACTCCTTGTCCTTTGAGCTCCTAAATGCATTTGTCTGCATTTGTCCGAGCAGCGAAAGTCTAACCGAAAACAGAAGCCGACTCCCCCAACCGCTCAGTGTTCAGGTACTGTCCATGAACTCGAGCCTGGGGGAGGAGGGGGGCGCAGCGGCTGCAGTAGGGTCTGCGTACCCCGCTGTGGTTTGCGCCGTCCCTTCGCTAGCGTGGCTTCCACATGGCTCGCCAAGCCAGCTCCGCCGGGGCTCGCGAGGAGTTGCTCACGTGTGGCTCACAGGCGCGCGCCCTTTCCTGCTGCTGCTGCTGCTGCCTGAGTTGTCCGCGTTTTTGCACAGCGCGGCGCAGTGTGCAACGGGACTGAGGGCTTTCCAGCAAGGAGAGTTCCTCCCTCGCTGCTGGGGACGAAGAAGCAGCAATGTAATGCCCAAAAGACCCAGGCCGTCGCCAAACAAAAACAAAAGTCAAGGAAAGCGCTTGCTCCCGGCAGCGTCTAGTGTCAACGGCACAGGCATTCGGCGCTGAAAGGCGACTGCCTCTGGCTGCGGAGCGGAGCGAGAAGCCAACCCAAGGCAAAGCAAATCCTTCCCACCGCGCTTCGGTGTTAAATTTCACCGCTCACTGACTTGCGATTACATCATCAAACGCATCTCAAACATTCTATTCTCCCTCCCGCCAAGCAGAGGCAAAGTAAAGCGCAAGACCTTGCCTCAGGCTGGCTGGCTGACTGGCTGGCACGTGGGGCTGCTTGGTGGGCTAGGTCTGCACGGCCACTAGGGGGCGCCAGGGAGCCACGGCTTCTTTTGCCACACACGTGCTGGCTCGCAGGATACGCTTTTTCTATCTGAATTCTGGGTTGGCTAACCTAACTCTCCCCCCGACCCCCCCCCCCATATATTTGTGCTTTCCATAACAGAGAAAGTTGCCTTTTTTAAAGACAGGTGCTATTTTTTTACGTGAAATATCATGCAATGCGTGAATATCATGCAATGATGAGGCCACGGAAAATATGACTGGATTATGTGCGGTAGTTGCTCATCGGAGCAGGAAAGCAGTCCGAAACATTTCAGAGATTTGGAAATGTCTGATGCATGAACAGCCACTCCTCAAAAAAAAAATGTTCTAATTTACTTTTGAACTTTTATTTTGTTAAGGAAAATAATATTTTATTAAAGAGTTGACAAGAAGAGTTATGTGCAAAGGTTTTGCACAGAACTGCAGTTCTGCAGTTGTCTTCTCAGTCTGTAATGCACCATGTCAACAAATGGCTCTATACAATCAGTCGTCTTTATATGGAAAATTGCTATTTGCGAATTTGCTTATCTGCAATAGGCAGAATTGCAACTTTCATCCTTATCTGCGCCTCTGTCCTTGTTAACCACTATGCAGAGACCTACAAAGGCTGCCGGACCTTCAGAATGGCACCTGTGACCAGCGCTGACCCCTTTAAAATGGCTGGTAGAAGCATCCCCCAACAGGGGTCCATCCTGGTTGCAAGTGCCATTCTGAAGATCCCTGCAGCGTTTGGAAGGGCTCTGCAGCATTCAGAGATCTTTTGGCAGTCTGTTGGCTTCCTGCCGGATTCTTATGGTGGCAGGTAAGGTACCCTAGCACCTAACCCCATTGATCCCATAGGATAAATGGTTCATTAAATGTTAATTTGCTATCTGTGTGGATTTCCAGAAACCTACCTCTAGCTAAGATAATGAGGATTGACTGTACATAATAAATAAGAAGAATATTATGAAAGAAAATGGTGTCGGTTTGTCTGGATTATTAATTCATCTGTAAATATAGACTTGAGGAACAGACCTGATGGATAGGAATTCTTGAGCTGCCAAACAGGCATTGTGTCATGTGACCTGAGCCTCAACCCAGTGCCCATCATTGCTATTGCTCCTGAGGTAGTCAGGAATAATCAATCAATTGTATTTATATACCGCTTTTCAACGCAAAGTTCACAAAGCAGTTTACAGGCAAATAGTAATAATAAAGTTAAATGGCTCCCTATCCTCAAAGGGCTCACAATCTAAAAAATGCAGAACACCACCAGCAACAGCCACTAGAAAAGACATTGCGCAGGGGTGAAGTGGGACAGTAACTCTGCTGAATATAAGAGGAACACCATTTGAAAAAAGTGCCTCTTGCCCAGTTAGCAGGGGTAGCAGTATTGTCCAGTCCAGGGATAATTAGAAAAGGACTGAAGATGGGATCAGAACACTGGGTTCCCTACTGCTAGAGCCCTCTCAACTGGGTTGTCATGGGGGGAGGAGGGGGTGACCTCAGGGTCCTTATCAGTTCTGGAGGCTGCTACAGCATCCTGCACATTTTCAGTGTCATCAACCTATACGTTCAGATGCGTAACTGTCCATTAGCATCCATTATTCCCAGCCAACAACCCATGCTTGACAAAATTTGCAAAGAGAACCTTATTCTTTGTGTTCTGCTTGGTACTAGACAGCATACACTAATCCCCAGAGGAAGCATATTATGTAGTGTTATGATACGTTATCTAGATGTTTTATTACTTCTACTTGCAGATTACAGTTGGAAACAGCTGGGGCTGGAGTGCTGGAGACTGCTAGCAGAGTTTTGTTTGATCCCCCTTTCAGTTCTACAGGTACTAAGCACCTTAGCTCTGAGATCTCAGCTGGAGACTGACACTGGCAGGCAGAGGACTGCATCAAGCTTAGCACTGGAGAGTTTTAGTTCCTTTCCTCTTTTCCTTTCCTTTTTTGTTGCTATCTTTTGAAGCTGTGGATTAGCGGCAGTAAGAGTCATCCATGTTGCCCAGGGGAAAGGTCTGACTTTGAATTTACAGATTTCGGGGTTAATACCTGGGGCAATTAATGTTTGCAATATTTGTAAAGGGGACTATTTTCCCTTATCTCTGTAACCTTGGTGAGGGGAGTGAGGACCCAGGGAGGAATAGGGTACAGCGCAATCTTTGATTTTGTAAGCTGCTTTTGGGCATTTCGCTTGGCAAGAAAAAGGCAGAGTACACGTTATTTTAAATAAATGAACACCTTGAATCCCACAGAGTTTCTAAATGCAGATAATTTTTGGAAACTTGCACAAGATTTTTACTGTCAGATATAGTTGCATAACTTACAAGAAGGTTATCAATGTTGATGCTACAATTCTAAGTGTTATGACAAGGGTTTGGTTGTCACAAATGGCGATAATATAGCCATATTGGAAACACCACTAAAAACAGGGGCAGTGTTAGCCACCTGCTGCCACAGGAAGCCATTTATGGGAGCACAGGTAAGTCATTGTGTGGGGCAGGCAGTGGAAGGAGTAGGATAGGGAGGGGGAGAATTGTGTCCTAATAAATTGTTTTTGTTTTAGTTGACAATATTTTAAGGCCAGAAAAACCAGCTTCCTAGATTGAGGGTCATCTAATTCAGGCATCTCCAACTGTTGATATTTCCCAACGTTGTCAATGGGATTTACTTCCCCTGAAGTGTGTTTATGATTGTAACCTAAATCTTGGAAATCTCTTATTGTGTTTATTTGGATCGTTTTATTGTAAGCTGCCATGAACCATTTTTATGATGCAAAGGCATAGCATAAATGCCTTGCCAAAAAAAAAAGAGATAGATTTAGACAGTTGCAAAGTTGGACTGCCTGACTTTCAAGGCTTATCCTGAAATCACTGGTTCTGGGAAGTTGGGCTTTGTGGCACGTTTTGACTGTTTAAGTTGCTCCTCTAATTTACTGGCCGTAGTCTCTTTAAAACCTGCAGCTCTGCGTAATTTGGGACTAAATCATCTGAACCTTTTTGGGATGCCAAAGAATGAGCTGAAATTGGCAAAATCCTAATTTGGCCCTGATTACCTTAAAAGCAGACCAGATGTTAACATGCCATCATTCAATATACTTTCAAAATCTGTGCAAAGGCGTTGCAGACCAGCAAAATATCAAGATCAACAATGGCTCCTCTTCAAGCGAAATGGCAACCAGGATTTCTTTGATTCACTTATCAAACATTAAAATAATTCTATGAATAAATGTTTGTTTCATTTCCCATCATCTCCTAGAATTAGGTAGTGATACATGACAGCTTACTTACATACATTGTTTTGTAGCAGTCCTTTGGCCTATCCTCAGTGCCCCAGGTAAAAATTTTTTCTCCTTCTTCTCTATAGTAGGATTTTCTATTTTGAAACTAGTCATATCTACCTTAATGTTTTTCCAATAAACGTCCTGAGTTTCTTCAGCGTTTCCATTACTTATACTATATATTCACCAAATAAATAGCAAGCGTGAATCAATACACTGATCAAGTGATGAATGTAGTAGGATTTTTCTCCCACAGAAATGCAAAGAGACTCCATACTCACTTCCAAACATCTACGAGCCTGTCGTCATGTTCACATGTGTTCAACATGTGTTTGATCAGACCCTAATGTTGCCAGTGCCAAGGAGATCTGTCCTTGTTCCCCTCAGGGAAAGAGTTCTGTCCCGGTCCAGGTGGAAGACAACAGCATTGCTCAGTTCCTTCTAGCAATTGGGACTACCTGCACAAGTGCATGAAACATATTAAGGGCGCAAACCTAAACTGCGATGGAACAGGCAGGCTGGTGGGCCTGTGCTGTATCCGGCATAGCTTGGATACACATTTGTGTCCTTACCCTGGGGTAGGTACCTACCCTGGGGTAGGTACCAGTGGGATCCTTGGATCTGTGCCTGTTATTTAGTGAGTCATAAAGTGGGGAATGGTGGTGCATGGGTTAAACCGCTGCTGCTGGGCTTTCTGACCAGAAGGTTGGGAGTTCAAGATTGCGTGACAGAGTGAGCTGCCGTTGCTTGTCCCAGCTCCTGCCAACCTAGCGTTCGAAAGCACCTAAAAATGCAAGTTGATAAATAGGTATCACTTTGGTGGGAAGGTAACAACGTTCCATGCGCTACAGCGTATAGTCATGCTGGTCACATGACCACAGAAATTTGAGCATTTCCCCCTACGGTCGGTCACAACTAGACCATTCGGTCATGGGGAAACCTTTTACCTAAAGTGGGTCCTAGGGCTAAAAAGTTTGAAAACCAATGCTGTACACACTTACTTGGGAAAAGGTCCAACTGAACTCAGTAGAAGTTATTTCTGAGTAAACATGCATAGGATTGTACTGTTAGGGTGGGATATAAGCCTATGACTCAACTGCAGTATTCTAAGGGCGCAATCCTGTATAGGACGTAGTGCTGATGCAACGTTGTTGTGTCGGCGCTTCGTCATTAGTGCCAACGTGGGGGCACCGAACAGCGCCACCATGTAGGTGCTAGAACTCTCAGGCCAACACAGTAGAGTTGACCTGAGAGCGTTGGTGGAGAGCCATGCTTGTGCCAACCAAACTTGATTGGCGCACAGGCGTTTCAGGAAGGAGAGAGGACTATTGGGAGGGCAGAACTGGGCTGGGAGGTGGGCGGGCCCGGGGAGGGGCGTGGGGCTGGGAAGCAGCCATTAGGCAGCGCCCAAAGCTCCATCCCCAGGTCCCACTGCCCCAATTTGGGCTGCTATACAGCAGGCACAGATCCTAGGAACCCATGGGGAGACTGGAGCCTTCCCTGGTGCAAGGACACAAATGTGCCCTTGCCCTGGAGAGGCTCCAGCAGCCTCCTAACTTGCTCTGGATACAGCGCAGTCCTGCTGGCCTGCTGGGAGGTGGGCCGGCCCAGGGAGGGGGGGTGCAGCTGGGAAGCAGCCATTACACAGTGTCCAAGATAGGCACTGTTTGTGCCAAGTTAACTTCTGGCAAAAGTTAGGATTGCGCCAGTGGTGGGATTCAGGGGGTTCACCCAGGTTCTATAGAACCGGTTGTTAAATGGCCGGGCCCCGCCCACTCACTTACCTCAGCTGGCTTCGGGTGTTTTTTTTTGCTCCGGCTATGATGTCATAGAACCGGTTGTTAATTTATTTGAATCCCACCACTGGATTGCGCCCTGAGTAATGTGAAAATTAACACAAGCCCTCCTCTGCTGGTGTATCTTCAAATAATATCTCCCACCAGCGATACTACACTTGAACAATTGCATACACTTTGTGCTAAATACACCCACACACCACACACACACACACACACAGAGCCCAATCCTATGCCTATCCACTCAGAGGTAAGTCACATTGTGTTCAGTGGGGCCTACTCCCAGGAAAGTTTGGATAAGCTTGCAGCCATAAATATTAGGCCAAAACCTGTTCTTCAGCTCACAAAAATCCAACAGTTTCTCTACAACTCTAGTTTTAGTGTATTGCAGTGGTTTTCAAACTGGGATGTTGTGATGCCCCAGCCTGAACAGCCCTGCCTGTTTCCCCTTAAGGGGCGGGCTACGATTGCATCGCTTCTGGGCATAGATTGGGGCTGGAGGAAAACTTCTCGGTGCCTGCCCCACTGTCCAGTAGGATTGGGGAGCCCTGTGGACCCCTCTGCAGGGCTCCCTGTGCGTTAAAAAAGAAAAAAAAGATTGTGACCCACTTCTGGCTTTGCGATCACAACCAGGAAGTGGGTCGTGATTTTTTTAAATTAAAAACACTTCTTTAATGTGCAGGAAGCCCTGCCGAGGGGTTTGCAGGGCTCCCCAACCCTACTGGATGCTGGGGCAGGCACTGGTAAGTCCATCCAGCCCTAATCTATGCTCAGAAGCGATGTGAGCGTAATGATCATGCCGCTATTCCCCCACCCCCGCAAGTACTTACAGCAGTTCTCAAACTCCTGGAGAGTTTGAGAACGGCGGGTTTATTGGGCATGTATCACTGAACTCAAGTAAACCTACAAACTACCAAACAGGTAAAGGGCCAAAAACTTCCAGCAAGGATCTGGGGATCGGATTTTGAAGGTGCTTTCAAAGCAAAGGGAAAAGCACCAAACATATATTAGTACAGTCAGTCCTCTTCATACACAAACTCGCTATTTGTGAGCTTATCTGAGGGGCAGAATTGCTACTTATCCGCACCTATGTCCTCATTATCCACTATGCAGACCTTCCAGGGGCTGCAGGGACCTTCGGACCTTTAGAATGGCACCTGCGACCAGCATTGACCCCTTAAAAATGGCCGGCAGAAGCATCCACCAGCCTTGTTTAAGGGGTCCATGCTCTCTGGGGCCTCAAGGGCTCTCTGCAGCATTCAGAGATTTTTTTTTTGGCACTTCCTGCTGCACTCTGCTGGCTTCCTGGGGGTCTCTGCTGGATTCTTCTGATTGCAGATAAGGTACCCCTTGCGCTTAACTCCATTGATCTCATAGGATCAATGGTTCATTATCTGCGAATTTGCTATCTGCGAGGATTTCCAGGAACCTAACCCTAGCGGATAATGAGGACTGACTGTATATAAAACTGCTGTCTCCCAAGTCATGTCATTCATCCATTGAGTTCATTATCCACACTGACCTGCATTAGCTCTCCTGGGATGTATCTTTGCCAGCTCTCCCTGGATATTCAAGGATTGAACCTGGTAACGTCTGCATTCAAAAGCATGTGCTCTGTCACAGAACAATTGTACAGCCCAAGCTCCCTTTCATGAGGTCTATTACCAGGCACCCAGCCTTGTAGTGCAGCTGATTGTGGGCAGGAGTCAGGACACAAGTCCACAAGGATTTCTACCTTTCTCCAAGGAGGTCGGGTTAGTGAATGTGGTCCTTCCCTCCCCATTGCAATCCTCCAAATAACCCTGAATAACCCAAAATAGCCATGCTAAGCTGAGGAACTGGTTTAGATCGCCCAGGAAGCTTCATAGGTGAGTGGGCTTTTGAACCTAGGTTTGGTGGGTAACCTGTAAAACTGAAAACACTACACCCTGTAACCTGGATAAAACTGTAACCACTACACTACACTGCCGTTCTAGGCTGTTGCACTATATACTTTGATACAAGCACACACTCTTCTGTCTGTCAGCATCCATTCCAAGCCATCTCCGCCTTACCTAATACCCTTGCAGAATTTGGAGGGGAGGCACTATTCTTTGCTAAGAGGATTTGCAGATCCCTATGGAAGTTCCCTCTTCCTCCAAGACATTGGAAGAGGCTGTGAAGGCACTTGAAACCACCATAGTCATCATTATAGTCATAATAAGTTTGTTATAAGCTTGTTTGCCTCAAGATAAGAGCTGAAGTTCTGAAGGTCGCCAGTTCGGGACTATCGGAAGTCTCTGTGAGCGGCAGACCTGTAAATTGCGACTGATTAACAGCTGAGCTGTCTCTGGCTGCCTTGTGAGAGGGGAGTTGTGCTAAGACAGCCGCTTCTCTGGTGGGAGCAGGGAAGCCGCTTATCAGCCAGCAAGAAGACAAACGGGTGGCCAGAAAGAAGGACTAAATCCAGAAAGATCCATTTGTATGTCTGTAGTTCTTGCAAGATAGAACGTTTCTGTAAAAATTGTAAAAACCTACAGGTTTCTGAATAAAGTCTGCCTATGTAAACCGCCTTGAGTTATAGTCATTAGAGAAATCTGGTGACCTAAGAAAGGCGGTATATAAATACAAGTATTATTATTATTATTATTATTATTATTATTATATCCCCCTTAAAAAATGCTCTCCACAATTTTTATAGGCTTTAATTTTCCACTTCTAATAACTTTGTTTTAGATTCATTTTCATTTTACACTTATTCCTTTTTTTAAAGTACGAACAACAACAACATTTTCCAGACTCCATAAATATAGCAGTCTATTTGTATGCTGCCCAACTTGATCAGCAATGCTGCACTCAGCCAAGAAACAGAGACAAGCCCCATAAAAATATGAGCTACTTTATTTAATGTGAGTCTAAGGATTGGCAGTGTCAGCTTAAATTCCTACTGGGGTACAGCAGCAAAGTTTGGCACCAAAATATTGAGAAGAGTTTAAAAGATGATGGAATGGTTTTGGAGGTTTTGTGTTGAATACAATTCGAGTAGGATCTAGCAATCCTCCTTCTGGAAAATGTTTGAAGAACAGATGTAATTTGGAAGTAATATCATGCCAAGAGAAATACGATACTTTCCTTTTCTCCCTATTGCCATTTCAACTTCAATTGATTTTCCAATGATTCTATCTTTACCCTGAAACATAATTCTGTCTCAGAGGCTGGATCCAAGTGGTCTCCTGAAACATGCACAGTGCAAAGTTAAACAGCACACACCATGGTCTTGTGTGTACATTATAGAAAGAAGTTGTGAAAGGACAGGTTGCCAATTCCATAGACCTTATTCATAACAAGCCCTTATTCATACAGTTCTCCCACTGACTTCAGCAGATTTTCTTGCATGAGGGGCTTTTATTTGTATGGCAAATGTTAAGAATGTTCTGTACATACACAGGACACACACATTTCCCACAGCGTCTTGTCAGAAAAGTAAATATTGCATATTTTATCCTCATATACTAACAAGTCTCTCATAAGGCATTATGCTGCAGTTGTTTCTCAATGCATTTGAAGCAACCTGCACACACAATGTGGGAAAATGCCAGTTATGGTCCAACCAAATTTGGAGCCCCATTGGTTTCACTGGGAAGGAATTAAATAATGTACATGCTTAAAATGAATGGGATTTAAAAATGCTCTGCAATGCCTTAATTTTAGGTGCTACTAGGAAATAACATACTGTTAGTTTATATTAGGGGAAAGTTTACTAGGAATATCTTGTGAGTAAGCCCAGTGAAATAAATAAATGCAGCACAACATTGCAGAGCTGGTAAGCTACTTAATACCAACACCACTTAAACTCCTTTTTGTTCTCAAGAATTAGTTCAGATACAGCCTGTCATCTAAAGAAATACAGATGTCACTGGGGTGGTACAATAACATCTTACCAAAAGGTCAACTGCCTTCTGTTCTAGTTGCATAATATTTTTGACTTCAGAATCTCTTGTGGATCATTCCTCACCCCCTCTCTCCAGAGAAAATCCTGTGCTAACCAAAATTCTTTTCCTTTAATTTTTGGCATATGTCTTCCTATTTTTCTGCAGAGTAATCTCTCTTTACAGACTAATTTCTGGGATACAAAGTGAATCTCACTGTGATGGACAACGACAATAGGAAATTGTGGTCAGAATTTTCCCCCAAGTACCTGAAATAATACCTAAGAGTGAATACCTTCACCCTTGTTCACTCTCTGTGTTTCCATTAATGTTTTAGTTGCTGTTGTTTGCTTGTTTTAAATTGTGTTTTTCTTCTTTACTTATTGTGGTTACATTGTATTTTGTTTTGTTCTCTGTAAGCCGTCTTGGGCATTTGCTTTGGCAAGGGAAAGGCGGGGTATAAATAAATAAGTAAATAAATAAGTGAGATGTGGTGGTGCTGTGAGTTAAACCGCTGCTGCTGAGCTTGCTGACCGGAAGGTTGGCAGTTCAAGACCATGTGACTGAGTGAGCTCCCATCACTTGTCCCAGCTCCTGCCAACCTAGCAGTTCAAAACCATGTAAACATGTGAGTAGATAAATAGGTATTACTTCGGTGGAAAGGTAACGGTGTTCCATGCGCCTTGGTGTATTGTCATGCTGGCCACATGACCATAGAAACTTGTCCTTGGACAAACGCTCTTCAGCTTAGAAATGGAGATGAGCACCGCTCTCTACAGTCGGTCACAACTAGACCATTCGGTCATGGGGAAACCTTTACCTTTTACTTGAAATAAGACATAAATGCAATAGTAAACCATTTAAAATAATTTAAATTTTATTTTTGCATAAATACAAGGCACAGTATGGTATAGTCCATCACCACAAGATGTATGTACTTAAAGTTTGCCATTAGCTTTCTATAGAAACAGTGCAGGGCCCAGTATATTTTCTGCTATGGTGCCAGTACCTGGCAACAGATCCCTGAAGAAACTGAAACTACTTCAGAAATTTATTTCCTCTGTATACCGCAATATAGAGTGTTCAGCCACGTACCAAGGTTTCTGGAATGCAATGCAGCACAATATTTATTTTAACTTGTGCAAGGGACAGCCAAAAAATTATATTTAATTGCTTTGGTTAAAGAAAATATTACCAATCTATCAAATATGGATTGAGGAAATTCAAGAAATGGAAAGGTTTACACCATGTCTTTCATGACAACTGCCTAACCTAAAAGGAGAATTCCCAAAACCTTTTTTGTATTAAATGCTTTCTGGAAAGGAAAAAACAGCAAGAGTTAATAACTGATCTGGACATAGAATAATCATCTAGTAAAGGTTTAATGAGACTTCTTCAATCTTCAAACAATTGGACATTTGAATGTCCCCTTCCATGCAAAATCAATCAATCAATAGTATTTATATACTGCTTTTCAACACCAAGTTCACAAAGCGGTTTACAAAAGGATCCCTTTATGTCAAAATCAGGCCACCTCGAAAGGCCATCTACCAGTTGGATTCTCATGTGCCTGGTTTCTTTTTTTCAGAATCTCCTCTTTACTCGGACTTCCCTTTACTCTGTGAAACGTTTGGAAGTTGCAAAGACCGTTATGCGATGAACCCTTGTCCCCAAACTGAGTGAGACTTGAACTCTTGCTGCCGCAAGGTTTGTTGTTCTGTTCTGTTATTATGTCAACTAGGCCAGCAGAGAGCAATATAATAAGATACCTGAGGACAGACAGCAGAGTCCAGATGCCCGACTTCTTGCACACCACAATAGCAAGAAGTAATCACAGGCCAAAGGAGCTGCTGTTGTGATATTTGTTGGGCTGTAGCTTGAGCCCTACATGGGAACAACAGTTTGTCTGAACCGTGCAACCCAAGTAGAGGGTTGGTTCCACAACCCCACAACACAACATTTAGAAAATTCCAAGGAGTGCATGAGGCACAACTATGTACATCTCTTATCATGTGAGCATATTTCAGGGAATAGACCACACTGATCCCTTTCCTGATTGCTCTGAAATCTGATCCCAGCCATCTTGACCATGCCCTCCGACACTGGCCTCCCGCCAACTTCCTTTCTCTGTGCCAGAGCTCGACCTCCAGCTGTGGGATATCTTAGAGCATTGCAAGCTTTAACACCGGCTTAGTGCGCGCGCGCGCACACACACACACACATCATGGAGGAAGTTAGTACATCAAGGGGAGCGTCAGACCTATTCCACAAAATCAATCTGAATATATAGACTAGAACTAAGGAATATTTGGTTTAAGTGTCAAAAGTGCAGCTATTAATACACTCTAGAATTATTTAATAGGAAATACAGTGCTATCTAACAGTTTCCTAAATGTAGAAAGGTTTTGGTACTTTCTGGAGTTCTTCAATTAGTGCTACATAAAATCAGTGGTTTATCAGTTTTACGAGCTTCCCGTTTTATAACTACTGTATATGATTACTACTTGCTGTGCTGGCTTTACATGATGCTCTAGATTTTAACATTTTATTCATTTTATAATTTAAGGTGGTATTTTATTTACTAAGTTTTGTAAGCTGCCTTGAGCTTTGGGAAAGGCAGGATATAGATGTTTTAAATAGAATAAATAAATAACCTGGAGATTACCTAGCACCCGTATGAGTTTGGACTGGAAATAAAGAAAAATTAATAAAGAATAAATTAATAAATAAAGAAAAATTAAAATGGTATGGTGGTTGGAACTAAGGTTGGTCTTGGAGAATGTGGGGAATTATTGTGTGGCTGCCATGCCCCTGGAGTCACCAACTGGAGGAGGAAGGAGGACCTTTGTGGTTGAGCAGGCAAGCTGCCTGCATTTTGCCTTTTCATGAATGGTGGGGTTTAATAGTGCCTTGTGTAAAACTAAGGTGGTTTTGGATGATAGAAGGAAAGCTATTTAGCCTATTGTGAACCTAAGATTGCAGAGAGAATTTGGCACAACAGTTATCCCTGCAGAAGTCAGCTCAAGCCTGTAAAGGGCTCTGCAAACAGGTAAACTGAGCTCAACATGCATTCCTCTATTCCAGGCATATATGCTTAATCAGTTCTAGCCAGTGCTAGAACAGTGCTAAAAGGTTTGGGAACAACTGATTTAATAGTTGCTTGTTATATTGCTGTTTTATTTTGTTTTTTCCCCTGCACTTTAATAAATAGATTGTACAGTTCTTAGGTAACGGTTACTGGTAGATCGTTGTCAGAATCTGGTGTTGGGTAAAATCAGACAAAATGATCTAATTCAAAGAATTGCAGATATCCTTAAGTTTCCCCCTGGACATCCACAGGGCATTACATGGCAAATTCCATGATTTTTGGCATAAAACTTACCCTCGACTTATCCCTGAGATTGACTTATACTCAAGTATATAAGGTAAGCCTAGTATGGTGGTCCTAAACCACTGTCACCCAATTGCTCAGTAATTCACATGGCCAGTCCCTCTAGGTGGTAGAAACATCTTGAAAGCCCAAAGATAGAAGCACACTTATTTCATCTACAGGACTGAACTTGAAGTGGGATACAGTGCACAAAGAAAAAGCCAAGCCACAAATAACCAAGCAGGCTTGAAACATTGTAAGATGAGCAGCTACAGAAAGTGAAGGAATGTAGACCAAGAAAGAAATGGAAAAGTGTAGAGGAAAATGGATAAGTGAACTGTGAGGTGGAATGAAGATTTTGTGACCACAAGGCTTCAGTGTCTCAGTCTGAGAAAAAGAGATGTATTTCAGGGAGCCAACATGCACTACTCCTGAAATGCTCTCAGAAAGCCACTTCTGAAGGAGAAGGCCACCATAAAGCTATAAGTGAATTTTTTGCTGGAAGAAGACTGAGGCACTCTTAATGCAAACCATTCTTTGGAAGCAGTTCTGTGCCTGAGCAGGAAACTGTCAGATTTTGTTCAAAAGATGACATAGTATGTGCCTTACCAAGAATTGCAAGGAACCTTGCTTCTCTTTTCAGAAATTGTTTGGACAAAAAAAAAGTATAAGTGCAATCCTATTTTTGTGCTGCGCTGGTGCAGCGACTGGTACACCAGCCTAGGGTGTTGCAATTGTGCTGTAAAGCACACTTGTGGCACCTGGAGAACAGGGACATGTGGTGAGGGTGTAGCAGGTGGGGCAGAATTGCCCTACTATCGTTCTTTGAAAAGCGCCTCCACTGCTGCTGCAGTGGCTGTGATCCTGCCAACATTTACAACCCATGGGCTTCAGCTGCTCAAAGCCTGTGAGGAGTAAGTGTTTGTGTGATCACAGCAGTGGTGGCACTTTTCAAAAGACTCTGTAGGGCAGTTCTGCCTCACCTGCCACACCCTCGCTGCACATCACTGCTGAAGAATAAGCAGCAGCAACAGCCTGTACTTTTCTATCTGTACTGGATCCAAGAGGTACTCCAGATAGAGCAGGTAAGCTCCCACTGGGGGCACAGGAGCAGAGGAAGAGCAGAACAGGGCAGGGAGAGGGTGGATCCAGCCTGGGTAGCAGGATCAGTGGCACCACTGCACACCATATCCTAGTTCCCCTCCTGGGCCTGAAAGCCCGACATGAGGTTTCTTGCGCCAGAGATTTTGCTGGTGTAGATCTGAGTAGCCCTATTGTGGCAGACTGAGGCCCAAATTGGGGTAGGGGAACAAATATCCCCTTCCCCTGAGGAGACGTTCAGCCTGCTCCTAACCAGTGTAGGATATACAGCATGGACCATGTGGCCACCCTGCACCAGCACTGCTTAGGGTTGGATTGCCCAAATCTTAGGATATGCATTACTTTTCCTTTGGCATATATTATTTATGCATAAAAGCTTACTTAAGATCAGGAATGTACAACCTGAGAAAAGCTCACTGCTGATGAAGAGCTGAAAAATATGAAGTGTGCACACACCACAATTTTAAACATACTTAGAATTAGGTCACTTGGAAATCAATGGCACACACATCCAAGTAAAAATGGTTATGATGAGGGTGCACTGATATGTTTGTCACTAATTTGTCATTTCAAGGTTATTGCATTATAGGAAAAAACAAATCCTTGTGCTTTTAAGACTAGAGAAATAAATCTTGGGGGGAAAAAAGCTTGCTGTATTGTATGTATCAGGCAGGTATGTTCACAAATGAGTATAAAGCAATGGTTTTCAAATTTTTTACCACTGGGACCCACTTTTTAGAATGACGATTTGTTTGGTGATGTCACCAGAAGTAATGTCATGGCCAGAAGTGCCATCATTGTGATGCCAAAGCTGATGCTTTCCTGCGAATGCAGCAATAGGTTGAGTTATTTCTCAGCCATTTTTCAATAGCAAGGTGAATCAAAAAGGGGAAAAAAAGCCTATTTACAACCTTGACACAAGCAAAACCACCACACAATCCTCACTCTTTCCAGCATTCCATCTTCCCCTATTTCCAATATGGCTACTCTGGGTGCTTTTCAACCCACCTGAAATTGGCTTGCAACCCACTGGTGGGTCCCAACCCACAGTCTGGGAACCACTGGTATACAGATTGGGAAGCACAGTTTGGGAACCACTGGTATACAGATTGGGAAGCACAGTTTGGGAACCACTGGTATAAAGCATTTGGCCATTCATTGACCCCAGTGTGGCCTCAGCGCAGAGGAAGCAATATCCACATCCTACTGGAACATTAATGAGTTTTCCATATCTTCCAAAGTTTGTGGCTGCCAACAAGTGAGAGGAAACTGTTTTAAACTTCGTAGTTTGAACCCTCCTAGAATCTTAGTAAAACTTGAGATGTCAAGTTGATGAGCAGACCATTTCTTACTTGTGCGTTTGAACGCTTTAATGTCACAGAACTCTTCAGGTAATATGTATACAATTATGAGTGTTCCCCACTTCTCTGAGTGACGCTACCTGAATTCTGGCTTCCTTTGGAAGCTAAATCACTGGAAGCTAAATCACTGAATTCTGGCTTCCTTTGGAAGCTAAATCACTACAAGCTTGTCCTGACCCCAAGCATGAGTACCAGTGGCCTAGAACAGCAGTCTCCAAATGATAACCTGCAGGTGACCCCTGCTGCCATCCGCCCAGTGCCCCACGCTTACCATTCTGCTGTGGGGCATGGAAACAGCTGCAGCTACATGTCCCAAGTGTTGCTGCAGCCAGCCACGCTCAGCCTGATGGGGCAACCCAACCCAGAAGTGGCTGGCCACAGCAACACTTAAAACAAGTAGGAATGGCTGTTTCTTTGCTCCGTGGTGGAACATTAAGCATGGATTGCACCATGAAGCGTTTTTAACGTTGCAACGGTCTCCAGTTTTGAAACTGCTGGCCTAGATGCTCAACATTAGCCCACATAACCTCCAAATCCTTTAGCGACTCCCCCTGCCCCCGTAGCTGTGGCGGCCTCTTCCATTATGGCTGTTGGGATGCTGAAAAGAAAGGCAGGTTTTTATTTTTAAGGCCATTTTTTTTACTGGCCCTGCTCCTGCACTAGCCTCAACCTGCCACAAAAATTCTAGTAGTCAGTGAAGAATGCTTCAAGTAAAGGTGCTAAGGGCACCGGAGCATAGCCAGTTTTTTTTTTTTAATGGCATATCTACATGTAACCCACTATTAGTTCTGAAGGAAGCAGATTTCAGGTAGTGTCAATGGATGACAACAGCTATTTTCTTACCCCTGCTGTGTTATTAGCTGAAATAGTTTTGTGATTCAATTATAAAACTGTGCTATCTTTAAAAGGCTGATTATATTTCTGACGCTTTGAGAAATGCCAAGAATGAAACAGCTGCACAAAAGGCTGCTCCTTGGCATCATACATCTAAGTTGCTCTCATAATTACTGCTCATTTAAAAAAGGGGTGCACAGTAGAGACGGGCATCCAGAGTAAGCCCAGCAAACAAGAACTGAAATTAAAGCTGCTGAACACTATAGAGCAGTGGGTTTAGCACCAGGACCCACTTTTTAAAATGATACTCCATTGGGACCCTCAAGTCTAAAAAACCAAGCACACCACTTTTACCTTACCAGTTGCTTCGTTTTTTATCCTTTTTATTTTGGTGGGAGGGGGCGCCTTCTGGAGCATTGGTTGGCACTCCACCATCATCGGATTGGGACCATTCTGGTGATCTTGCATTGCCCAACCTTCAAAAGGATCTGAGCTATTGTCACCTACTCATGAGTAAGTGCACATGTGCTGCTCCATTTCTGTTTCCATTTCAACTCACTACATTTTCCTTGCCAGCAATCAGCTTATTTGTTTCACGACCCACCAAAAATGGTGACGTGACCTGCTGATGTGTTCCGACTCACAGTTTGGGAGCCACTGCTATAGAGCACTTAAAAAAATTCCTGTCACTGTGACGGTCAGGATGTCTGTGGAAGGAGAGTCTGTACCCTGGAACAAAAACTGGAAGGGGGTGCAGTGCATCTCTGGGTGCTCTGTGTACAATTATATGGTGCATCTGCATCCCTCCAGGATCCCTATCAATTTAAGCCATGCCAGAGTCAAGAGGAAAAGGCAGATCTTGCTCTTACTACAACCGTGCCCTGTACCACAGCATCTTACTTTCCTTACAAAAAACTGAATGGCAACCATTTGCTTTTCTGGGAGAATGAAAAACTTGCACTCGGGGACACCACTGGGCTGGGACCTATCCTTGCGCCTTCATGATGGTACCTCCAGTGTCTGGGCTGAAGAGACAGCAGGCTTGTAAGTACAGTAATGTGCTAATTGTCTTGATCTTTAGCCATCAGCTTGCAAATAGAAGGATGGGAGTAAGAAGAGGAAAGACCCCAGTTCTGGAGTACTATCTTTGCATTACTTTCCCAAGCAGTTTTTATGAGCAATCAAAACATATAGACTTTATAAGCTATATGATATAAGCTAACTTATTGGGATACACCTGAACATACTGAAGGTTTACTTTAAAGTAAGCATACATTGGTGCAGCCTGTCGGTAGCCACATCTGCCTCTTCTCACCACCATCATTGCATAAGATGGAGAACCTGTTATCAAGAAAGAATTCAAAAATAGCAGAGCATTTGCATTCCCCAACGTTTACTTTGCAAATAAAATGCCATAATTTAAGTAGAAGAGCTTTCATTCAGCCTAGCAGAACACAGCCATGGCTTAAAATGGACTCCATATGGTGGGTTTACAAGATTGGATAAATGTGGCTTCAGTAATCATTCATCATAAAGACAAACACTTTTGGTTGAAAGACGAGAAATGGTTGAAGCTTGGGGGCAATGCATAGGGTGCAAATTACAAGGGTCAAGTTGAAATACTACAGAGTTAACTCCCCTTATAGTAGTGACCACAGCGGTAGAACCCGCATGCATTCCCCTTCCCCCTCCTTGTGCTGGATGTGAGTTTTTTTTGAGTCCAAAAGGGCGATCTAAGTCTCCTTGATTAGATATTTTCTGCCTTTTCTCTGTAATCAGGGTTGTGTGTACTCTATACTTAAAAATACCAAATTCTGTGCCAATGTAGCACAAATTGTGCCAGATGAAATGTGGCAAATTAAGCAAGTGTGCCTGTTTCTGTTTACAATGTATAATTTTTCTCCTTCTGATAGTCAAGAGTGATGGGAGGTCAAGATCTAACTAGGACACCAATTACCAACACACCTTTAAGCCTATCTTTAAATCCACAGGGTCTAGAAACTTACAATGATTTATTTAAGTATTCTCAACCTGCTCTTCAGCAGACAAGGCTCCCAGAGCACCTTATATAAAATCTAGTAAAATACCAAATCATTAAAATAATTTTAAAATAAGTTGCTTTCCCCTCCAACCTCTACAGCTTCCTCTTCAAGGGGTATTTTATGGTTGTGCAATTGCTGCAGTCCAAGAATACTAGTTTGCATTCCAAGAGTGTCATTTTATTATGTCACAATGACAGCTCTTCCTGCTTAATGATGTCACTTCCAGCAATAACATCACTCCCAGGTTAATGATATCATTCCTGGTGGGTCCCAATACGAGTGCCATTCTAAAGAGGGGGTCCTGGTCTAAAAAGTTGGAGAACCACTGCCTTACCGCATAGTCGGTTGGTCTGCTGGCATTGTGGAGGAGGGTTGCAGTTCCAGCTGGAAAAGCAGCAGCAGCCGCAGCAATGGTCTGTCACTTGCTTCTCTGGCTGCATCTGTTGTGGCTTCTCCTCCTCTAGTTGGTTGGTCTCTTTGAAAAAAAATGGAAGCCGATATTTTTATGAAATGGGTAGCACAATCCAAACCTTTTCCACAGTTGGCGCAAGCCACTTGCCCCATGGAGGCTCTTGCCCCATGGAGGCTCTAGCCTGCTCCCAAGCTGCGCTGGATACAGTGCAGGCCTGCCTGTTCCAGTGCAGTTTAGGATTGTGCCCCAAGTTCAGATCCACAGAACCACATTTGGCACATTCTGTGACTTCTTCATAGCATATAAGCAATTGTGCCTCTAATACATCTGCTTTTAAGTTATAATATTCTGGTGCTGAGTTGGCTATTTTCCAGTTATATATGTCTGGGTCAGTCTCAGTATTGTCTCCATATCTGCAACACAACTAGATATTGTATGCTCTGATTGCAAATGCCTCTTTACCATATTCAACAAAACATTTCACTCCAAGCTTCCTCTCTAAATAAAGACTTCCAAGGTGGGAGCAATAAAATACAACAGAAAAACACCTTAATTATGTATTAGTTCTGCAGCTACAGAATGAATTGGCTTTGCATTTTAAAAGCATGCAAGAGCTTTCGCGTAGGCTTCAAAGCTGGTAGCCCTACTGATGCCACCTGGATCCATTATGCCACATTATTTTCACTGAACCCATTTCTGGTCTCCTGAAGAGGCTGCTTGCTAGCTCTTTTGTTGAGTTCTTTCTTGGCTCACAATCCTGTGTTTTCAAGTTGGTCATTTGTACAGAGCAAATGCTGGGAACGCTGAAGTGCTTGGACTGATATATCAAAGAAAACTACAACAATGAGCCACTTGTGAATAGTGGGTGGTATCTCTGTTATTCATGAATTCATCTGGAAGCTCTTGATAAGCAAACCGCTCTTGCAAGTATATTAGGACATTGCTACTGGATGTCTTAACTCAGTTTAACTCAGCAGCAATTGCTTGGAGGCAGTCTTTCCATTTCAATTCGGACACCCATCCCATTCCATGCGGCTTCTGTGTCTCACAGAAACTATATCACAGAACATTGGTACATCATATGGTTGCCAAGTTTTTAAGTGGCTCCTGATTCTTTAACAGCAAGTTGATTTGTAGACATCAGTTTATCAGCATGCTCTCCTCTCTATACAAATCTTCACTTGCTAATGTCTGCAGGTCAAGCTGCTGTTAATAGAGGAGGCCATTTTCTGGTCAGTTGGCAACCCTACTCTACTGTCATATTACGGTTCATCACATCACACAGAAAATGATTTCAGACTGCTTCAGCATACATATACTGCAGTTCTATGTATACACATAGGCTTGAAAGTAATGTGTATTACTTTCTGTTGAGTATTTACTCACCAGGATTTACTTAATAAAACTTCAAAGGCCAAAGCTGGCAGAATTTCAAGTCAAAGGGCTAAATTCTGATCTGCGAGTGCCTTTCTGTTGTATCCAACCTGAGGCTAAAAAGGAGCTTTCAGTAATTGTGCAGAATCAGTATTTCCTTTCTTTCATAATTTTTTTAATTGAGTTGTATTGACGTAGTAGAATTGAAAGATTAGCTGTCCACACAACTAGGTTGATATGTTTTGCTTCCAGCCTTGCATATTTTCCACAAGGAGCTGCAGCTGAATCCAGGTGCAACTGATATGAGATTTTGACCTGAATAAACTTTAAGAGTGATTGCTCGTATTCTGCATCTCATTGATAAACTGATTTATGAAGCTGAACTTCAAAGTGGTATTTCTGCTTTTCCAGTAACCAGTATTAAATCCAAGGGATCTCACTTTTCTCCCCAAAGAATGAATTGCTACATAGGTCCACTATGCCTTCTTTTTAGTGACTTTGAAGCCTATGGCAGATCTCCAACCAGATTACTTCAACATGTGGAGTGGAGATTGTCAGAATCATATTGACTAACTGCATGTCCAACCTTCGCATTCATCTGATCTTTTGATAAAGCCTACACATGCACAGTGCGAGTGTGGATAGACTTTCCCCACACAATTTATATGCTGTGGGTAGCCTGATTGTGCAGAGAGAGCTTAAGCACATTCAGCAGTAATCTGAATAGGGCTAAACATGATGTTGTGAAGTAACGGTGCTTTGACAATTCAACCAAATGCTTGTTTGGTATAGAAGTATGGGGTTCCGAGAGCCCTGAAACATCATAAAGTTTTTTTTGACTTTCTGAAATTCCCAGCACAATGTAGTACTAAACACTGTTTAAAAAAAAGCCATGTTGCCATCATAAAATGTTAAAACAAATATTCCAGAAATCCCCTGATGGGTGTCCCTAGAGGCCCTGATGCCTACACTAGGCTAATCAGCCTCCCAGCTAAACGGCTCTGGTGCCACAAGGGAGAGGATAACTGGGTCTCACCCTCTCAGTTGCCTGTTCAGTCACAGATGCTACACCAATCAACGTCAGTCTAAAGCCAAAAGTCCAACCCAGAATCATAGTCCAAGTTTGTAGTTAGTCCGCAGGCCAAGTCCAGTAGTCCACAAGACAGTCCACAATCCAGTCACAATCAATCCGTGATCCAAGTTCAGTAGTCAGCAGGCCAGGCTATCAGTAAGTCAGGGTCCACGTCACACCAAAACCAGATCCAAGCTCACAGTCAATAGTCCGTCCAGGTTTATCATACATGGGCAGATCAATCTGTTCTCTCAGCTCTTCTTACACCAAACTTTATCCCAATTGCACTCCACACCACCTGGTGCTGATTTCCCATCCTTTATAGCCAGGGCCCTCATTAGCCTGCCTAGGCTGCAGCTGTGTTCCTGAGGCTAGCAGGCGCTCTGGGATTAACGAAGTGTGTTCTGGATTCTGCAGGAAGGGAGGCTACTGCTGACACGACAAGCTATCTCCTTGTTTGATCTTCCGTGTGCCCATTACACTAAACATGATGAAGGCTGCAATCCTATGCACAGCCACTAGTGTCCCACAGACAAAGTTGGAGCTACTTCCAAATAAATATGCATAGGTCTAGTCTGCAAGGTTACACGCATATGCACATTTACTGGAGAGTAATTCCCACTTTGTCTGCAGGATTCCAGTGACTGTGCATAGGATTGGGAGCAAGCCGCAACAGAGATAGACTACTTCCAACTGAACATGGAGGTCACTGCACTCCATATTAGTGTAAGAACAGCATCCACCTATACAGGCTTCCTCCTGTATACACGGATCCTCTATCTGTGGTTTCACTTATCTGCATGTTACATATCTGCCACCCATCATGCAAATGACCTCTCTGGTCTCTAATTGCAGACTGTCACTGTCTACTATGCCTGTCTGTTTCTGTGCTGTCTGCAAATGCTAGCAGGAACAGGAGGCGGGTTGGAGGACTGAAAGCAACACAATGTGAAGCTCTACAAATTCTATACGTGTCATGTTGTTCTTAGCCCTCCAACCTGCCCCCAACCCAGCTCTGCTACTTGCACTGCTCTTAGCAGTTTCCAAGGCTCCAGCCAGGGACTTACAAATGCAAATCATGAGTTAGTAAGTCTGTATTATGCAGAGAAAAATGCAGAAAGTAATTACTATACACCCAACAGTTGCTAAGGAAATTACACACACATACCTAACTTAATAATTGAAAAGTAATAGAGTAGATGCTTGGGTGCCAAGTCAGTATCACAGTAGCCTAAATATCACAGTAGTCTCAACATTAAAATTTGTAATAATTTTTTATTTACAATATAAAGTGCTTTTGGAGCTCAGGAACCTTCTCTTTCCCTCTCCTTCTTACTTGAAGCTAAATAAAAGTTAATTGAATAAGCACCTATTCTTTCCATTGGTATTTATACCTGCAATAACCTGCCCAGTGCTTTGATGCACAGAACAGTATTTTTTTACTCTATAGCACGATTATATATAAAAGAGAATCTGAAGTTTAAAGATTTCCTGCACAGGAAATGTCTTCTTTGTTTGCAACTTTTAAACCTGTTTCCTAAATTCATGCTATTTTTATATTTTGGATGTTCTGCTCTTTTTATAGTTGTTTGTTATCATTTTAATGTGTTTTAATTGATTTTAATTTTTAATATGTTATTTTAAATGGTTTTAACTTTTGTAAACGGCTTTCGATTTTAGAAAAGCGAAGATATATATCTAATAAATAAATAAATAAACTGATGGACTTCTACAGTGGGAAGTATCATGAATGGGTCACTGTAGTATAATGCATTTTAGTTCACCCAGAATTGATGAAAAGCTATTGTTTGTTTCATGGTGAAATATATTTTCAAAACTCTTCCCACATGGATCATAATCCATGGCTGCCGATTGTATATGTACAGTATTTACAGGAATCCCAGTCCTATACTGGAACAGATACTGGCCTGTGCAGTATCTACCACCGATTTAGGGCCGGCTGCCACTTGGTGCAGGGTAATTAGAATTAATTACTGGCGGTAAGCGGCAACCCCCCAGTGGGGCTACTCGAAGCATTTGCGACACTCTGAGGCCAGTGCAGATGACGTGCACCAACCTAACTACAAGCTAGGGTTGCACCCTTAGGTTAAGCTGGGAGGGGAGGGATGGTCAGTCAGATTGGGCAGAACACTAAAAATATTTCAGACACTTTTCACAATCCACCAAAAATTGGATAGTGACCCACTCGTGGCTTCTGACCCACAGTTTGGGAAACACTGTCCTAAGTGATCCTCAAGGTAGCTCACATTTGGTTTGCAACAGCTCCTTCCTCTTCTCCTTTCCCTGCCGATGAGGATGATGGATTCCTGTGAAGAGAGAGAAACTCAGGCCGCAAACCAAGAGTGCTCTTGGCCCAACGCATGTGTGTTGTGTTGGCCAAACGCTGTAATAGAAGTGCCATAGGACTTGCGTTGACACATTTGCATCAGAGTTGGGTGGCTGGTAAGCTTCTCTTGTGCTGGCTGAGTTCGGCCAGTGCAGGGGCTTTTCCAGGGGAAGGAAGGAGGAGGGGCAGAACGGGATGGGAAAGGATGTTTTGGTGGGTGGGGCTGTTAGGCCATATCCAAACCCCCGTCCCTGGGCCATGCGGCCCCAATTCAGGCCACTGCCTGTGCTCAGACTTGCACCTGCTAAACAGCTAAGCAGACCCATCAGAAAACAAAGAAGGATGAGTAAATGGGAAAGCACAGATTATGCATTTTATGTACACTTTTTGTGTTAGTTTTCAACTACATTTCAATTGTTGAATGAAATGTCGATTAGGACAGAGAATCCTGGAGCGTGTATAATGTCAGGCCTTGGTTTTCCTGGATCACAGAGAGAGAGAGAGAGAGAGAGAGAGAGAGAGAGAGAGAGAGAGAGAGAGAGAGAGAGA